>JACDJE010000450.1:214059-393569 GCA_016647715.1 Pavo muticus
GGGAGGGGCAGCAGTGGGGAAGAAAAAAAATAAAACCATCCAGGGACTGCAGAGATCAAGGAGAAAATCTTCGGGAAAAGCCTCCAAATATCATTGATACAGTCTGAAGAAAAGACCATGGGGTTAATTTTTTGAAGATGTGCCCAGAAAGGCTTTTTCAGTCACTCATCACAACTTGAGTCCAAACGAAGACTGCAGCAAGCAAATGTAGGACTGGCAAGCCCCAACAGCACACCTGTAGCATGCCTTGATGTTGGTAGAAACCATTACTAGCTGCTTGAATCAGGTGTGAAAGCATGGCTTTGTTTTTTCTTTTTTTTTACAAATACAGAAAATATTCTGCCCAGAAATGCTGTAGATGCCCCATCTCTGAGGTTTTCAATGTCCATTTGGATGGGGACCTAAGCAAACTGGTCTAACGGAAGGTGTCCCTGCCATGGCAGGATGGCTGGGACTAGATGACCTTCAAGGTCCCTTCCAACACAAACTGTTTTATGTGACATCTAAAATCTTTCGATGTGTACATCAGTTTTGGAATAACTTTAGTCAGTTCCATTACATTTCTGCTGTATTTTATTTCAGCTGACAGGGATGATCTCAGCCACTGGTTCAAATGTTGAGTGATGTGACCAAGTACTCAAGTCTTCCTCCTTAGGTTGTGAGAAATGACCAGATACAAAAATGTCTGCTTTTGAAGGTGGCACAGTTGGTTACTTGACTTCGTATTTGGCTATTGGAGCCTTGGCTCACCTTTCTGGGAAAGCAGCTAGCTTTCCAATTTCCACCTGCCTCAATCCAGCAGTTCACATACTGGGATCTTAGTCCATTATGGGTTAATACTAGCATTAAAACAGCAGTGATCATACTCAAGAAGGAATGCTCAGTGACAAGCTGCAGATTAAACATCCTCCTCTCATTCTTGCTGCCATTATTCAGTAAGAACGTTTGCATCGGTTCTGAGGCGTTAGAAAACTCAGAACCTATTAAATCAATGGGAAAACAATTCCAGATGCAATTCTAGACCAAGGGCTGGCAGGTAAACTCCTCAGCAATAATTATACATCCATCAAAAGAATCGAATGCATGAAATTTTCATTCTAGTTTGAGAAAATCCCTTACATAAGCCCGGTGTCCAGGCTCTCAGTACTTGGCTGGTGATACAAGGATTGCCACAGATGGGCACAGCCTGTCCTGTAGTCAGGTTGATCCAGAGACTAAAGAATCAGCATGTTTTACTGAGTCCTGGTGTAATATGTGTCAGTCCCACCCAGCATTTGGACTTTGTTCCTTGGCAGACCCCTGTGATCTGATGCCAAGGAACAGAGGAGGTGTGGGATGAACTTGCACAGCAGATGTTGTGCACTGAGGTTCACAGCAAGGAGAGATTGCCAGTGTGCCCTGCCATGCATGGATGAGAAGAGGCAACACCCCTTCGTGGGGCTGAGCTACCTTGTACCTGTTACACTGAGAGTGCATTTGTCACACAAACCAGAGCTTCCCAGACATCCAAAAACCCATCCATTTTTACTTATTTTCCCAAGATTTATATTTTCTTCCTCACTGTTACTAGATTACATGGAGATGCCAGAGTAAAATACAAAAGACTCTTCTCCATATATCTCCAGTTTCACTGAAGTGATGACAAACAGCCAATGGACATCCAAGTAGACTGTGATGAAACTTCCTCATTAGCTGTGTAGCCTTCTTACTTTTACATCAATAGCAATGCTACAGGGTCCTCATTTGACCTACAGCTTCACAAGCTCGATCTTCAAAAACTGGGAAGCCCTAATTAAGCCAAAAAGAAGAGAAGAATGCAATTTTGCAGACTACATCTCACCCTGCAAGTTGGTCCAACCACTACTGATACGTTCTCCCCATCCATCCGGAGCAGGAATCAAAGAATCATAGAATCATTGAGGTTAGAAAGATCATCTAGTCCAACCAGAAACATATGCCTGTGACCACTCCAGACCACCTGCAACATCTACCCTTTTCTTGAAAACCTCCAGGGATAGTGAATCCACCACCTCCCTGGACAGCCTGTTCCAATGGCAGCCAATGAGTGGCTACAAAGCCCATTTCAGCTGTGTGGGCACACTTGCTATTTCCACCATTTACCCCTTATCTTTCCCCCACAGCCAGCCCTTTCACAGAGCTAGGAATCTGACCCTGCTTTTTCCCCTGGAGCAGTCTCCTCATCCAGACATTGGAATGAATATAGAAGGTGGCAAGATTACAGCCTGGCAAAAGGCTCTCTTTGGCCTGTTAAATGACACTGATCCTTTCAGTATCTAAGGAATGGCTATAAGAAGGAAGAGGACTGACTCTTTAGCAGGGTCTGATGTGATAGGACAAAGGGAAATGGTTTCGAACTAAAAGAGAGGAGATTTAGATAATATATAAGGAATAAGTTGTTTACAGTAAGGGTTGTGAGGCACTGGCACAGGTTGCCCAGAGAGGTGGTGGATGCCCTGCCCTTGGAGACACTCAAGGTCAGGCTGGATGGGACTCTGAGCACCTGATGGAGCGGTAGATGTCCCCGTTCATTGCAGGGGAGCTGGACTAGGTGGCCTTTACAGGTCCCTTCCAATTCAACCAATTCTATGGTCTGTGATCTCCATGCTTTCTCCAAGGAGCACACAAGCTCACTAGCTGGTTTGCAATTAAAAGTAACCCAACAACAACCAAATCCCCTGTATTTTCGAGACAAAGTTATTTCTCAGAGCATAGCCTTAAAAGTCCTTATAAATGTAAGATGCCAGTGGTTTTTCATGCAAACAAAAGATCCTGGGGCTTAGCTCTCTGCTGAGAGAGGAGGAAGCGCCAGAGAAGGAATAAGCCGGGCTCTCCTCTGACAGCTTTATAGCCCAGATACAATGGGCAGAGCCTCTGTACCGATGAGTCTAATTTCGGCAGCTCTGGCACCCGCCCCCCATGGCTCCGCTGCACACTGGTGCTGTCTTCTTCAATTCTTCTCCCCGGCCCTACAAACAAATCGGCGTATCGGTCACAGCGGCCCCGAGCAGCAGGCCCCCGCACACCTTTGTGATGCTCTGTGCAGAAAAGCTGCTGTTTAGCAAAACAAAGGCACTCTCATAATCTACTTATTGTGCCTCATTAGGATTGCGGGCGCCCTCTTCTAATGGGAAAGTTATAGGATCAAGCAGCCGGTGCACTTCAAGGTTACCATTCTGGGTAATAAAGACATTTTTTTCCCCGTTCATGTCCGAGCATGACAAGACATAGCAGCTCGCTCCCGAGAAGCCGCTTGACATCTTCATTGTTCTACCTTCACTGCTGAACGCTTCGTGAGATGGGCATCCCAAAACCAAGAGCAAGGTTCCCAGGGAGAGATGCACGCTTTGCCCTTATTTTCTTTCCCCCCCACTGTTTCGACTTGATTTATCTATTTATTTATTTATTTATCCTGCAGGCTCCAGAAAGGAGCAGGGCAGGGTCTCTGTGCATTTTCAAAGGAGGGTCCTGGCCAGATGTTATCACGGGCAGTTTATATAAATCCAAGCCTAGGTTAATTCAGAAAATACGTCGTTCTCGCAGCGGCGGTGAACCACACAATGTTATCGTGCGCCTGATATGCGGGCGCATAGATAACATGACAGTCCCTGGATGATAGGGTCGGATCCACCTTTGATGCCGAAACACATGCAAATTCCCTTTTAGTTGGAAATGTGGTGCTTCGGGGCTGCTTAAAGGAGACATTGTTCACTTCGCCTTTCTCTCCGGAGCTGCAGTCTTATTTCCAAAGGAGAGCAGCCAGCTCTGCTGGATATTACAGAAGTCACTTACTTAGAAACATTTCAGAGATAGCTTAAAAATAACCATTACAGCTCAGTTTAAATGGATTTATGGAGCATAAACAAGACCAAACAAAAACTTGGCTAGTTCAAGGAACTGTAGAGTCAAAGATGCGACGTGCTCCGTAAATGCAGCCAGAGTCGTTCTGCAGAAAACATTAGTGAAGTTCTGAGTATTTGACTTTCTACTTCAAGTGTAATTTAACTCTAATGAACCACCCTGTATTATCAGTTTCGAAGTGGGAGTCCCTGATGAAGCCTTTCAGGGAAAGGGCTTAAAAAACCCATGGCACGGTGAGGACACAAGGATTTCAGAGCCTTTCAGCGATCTGGAGAGGTCTCAGTCTCCAGCACTTTATTCAGGCAAAACCAGACGTTTTCAGCCTCAGAACGCAGACTAATTACATGGATTGTTTCAACCGAGATTAAAAATCAGTGCTTCCCTAGATGAACCACATTTATTATTTAACAATTCATAACAACACAGTGTTTCAACTTAACATCACAACTGAGAACTGTTACACTCTGGGAACCAGAAGGGAATTTTGGGAGGTGCCACATCTTTCCCAGCTTTGCCAGAGATCTCCCTTTCAAAATGTCCTGGTCTTCCCCTGCCAGCCCAAAGAATCACCAAGAACCATTATGGATTCTTTAACACAATGAACTGTCAATATTTAAGCTTTACATGTCGTCAAAGATAAGTCCAAGTCTACAACCTCATCCGAGAAGGAGCTATTGCCCAGAGAGGTGGTGGATACCCCATCCCTGGGGACACTCAGGCTGGACGGGGCTCTGAGCGTCTGATGGAGCTGTAGGTGTCCCTGTTCACTGCAGGGGAGTTGGACTAGATGATCTTTAAATGTCCCATCCAACCCAAACAATTCTATGGATTTATGATTCTATCCTTGCAGAGGCAAAATAAAATAAAATGATTAGATCTTGATGCCATTGATACTGTCAGTATGGTAATATCAGTGCATGCATGTGGGATTTCACACATCTTCTTGAACAATCCCCTGCGCACAGTGTGGCTGGAAGTAGGTGTGCTGTGGCTTCCATGAGGAGCTACAACACTGAAGAGATTTGCTGGTTATGACCACTGCCAGATGACGCACATTCTGGTTCTTCTAACACTGGCCGGTTTTCCTCCTGCAAATTAGACTAATTTCAAATGCAGGTGGTGCTTAAAAACATAAAATGCATCAAGTCGTAGAACAAAATTCAGTAGCCAGCAGATATGGCGAGGAGGAACGAAGTGCAGTCGCTGGTTTTTGGAAGCATTCACTGAACCAGCCCAGCTCAGAGAAAAACAGCAGTAGGAGCTGCCAGGGAGTACAACCTGGGACGGCGCTGCCCTTTCGGACAAAGCAGATGTATTTCACAGGGCTCTAGGCAATGACAAGTCTTGGAAACTCCTAGCTAATGTTTCACCCAGTAGCCTGCAAGGAGACCAAATTTCTTGGAAATAAAATATTTCTCATGGGTGTCTCATAAACAAATTCTTCTGGCTCCATTCGCTAAGCTGTCCCTTTCTAGGAAAAAATACACGATGAAGCCCAACCCAAAATGAAGCCAAGCTACCCTGGCACTGAAAGAGCGATGCATGGGCTGAACCTGGAGCTCTGCCATTTTCCTTAATCTGTTTGTAGGGAGGTAACAAATATCCCGTTTCTCTCGTGTATCAGCAGCTTTGAGGCCTCTTTGTCAACAGCACTGAAGTCAAGTGCATCTGTAATGCCTGGTATTGTGGCAGACACCACAGAGAGAGCATTAGGAGCGCTCCCTCCTTGCACCGAACACAGACCAGGGTGTGTTTATAGCCCAATAATTGCTTGTTTGTGTAAAGTAATGATGTCCCTGTTTGGCTTTTAGGCTAATTGGTAGAATAAAGGTGGTAAAAACACCAACATAATTAGTCTAATGACTATAAAACGCTGACACGAAGTGTAAAATCTCTAGCCTTTTTGACACCCCAGTTTTATAGTGCAATATAAGGAGGGCAGTAACATTTGGATGCGGAGGAATCCCTCTGCTTTTGTGGTGGACTGTTGAATGCCCCTGCATGATCTGATGTGCCTGGATCACCCTGGGTAGTCAACTGTGGTCTCATATTAAAGGAAAGCTCCCTATGCTAGCTATTTATTGCACTTCTATTTCACTTTGCTAATTAAGAGTGGCAGAGAGATTTGATTATCTCTTTTCCCTAGTAGTTAAAAAAAAGGCAAAATCAACCCCAAACACATCACAAACCCCCAGGCTGAAGACAATACCTTTCCCCTGTGTCTGGAGTTCTGTTGCTTCATCAATGTGCCACCAGCTGAGATTGTTGGAGGCAGGCTATGAGAAGGCACCAGAAATCAGCCTTTTAGTGTCAATTTACAATGCCAGGGCTGTGCTGGGTGGGTGAACAGAAGGAGAGTTATGTGAACATGCAGCTCTGCCTGCCAACATGAGCAGCATCACTGTGATCCTGACTCTCCCCTCCTGGTGATGTTAAAGAGGGATCAAAAGGACTGGCAAGGCCAAGATACAGCCCAGGATGATTATTCACTTGGATGCTCCCTTTGGAAAAGCAATGCGATCTCTTTGGAGAGTTTCTTCTTCTGTGTGAAAGCCCCCTTGATTATGGCTGTTCTTTCATGCAGGAGTTGAGCCTGAGTGATAGGACAGTGCTGATGCGGATCATGCTTAGGGCAGCAGAGCTGCTATGGCTGAATTTATCCCTCCCCACTGAGATGGCTACTGCTGGTAACATCCACTTTTCTGTGCATGAGACCTTGCAGTGTCACCTGATGGCATAGCATGCTCAGAGCTGTGTCCCATGTACCTGCCACAGGAGTTGGGTGCGGTGGCTGAGTCTGGACTGATTTCATCACAGCAGTGTTTCACTGCACGAGGGAGATTTCCTGATGTTTTTTTTCACAAACCATAACAGTCTGCAGTTGTTTCAGTTCCTCCTCCAAAGCCGTCACAGAGAGTGGTCTCCAGCTGCATTTGCACCAGTGCAGAGTGAGGGCTGCTCCTACGGCTCAGGAGAGTCAAACAGCTCTGGTGTAGCATCCCCCACTGTGACCCTGCTCTGTGGGTCCTTAGAAATGCACAGACAGATCGATAGGGACCTTTCTCATGGCACTGTCCGATGGGCTGAGTGTGATGCTTTAGAGGTATTTCTTTTTCCTAAGGACACAGCTAATAAAAACAAATTAGCACTCTGACCTTCAGTTTGAACCTCTTGGGACTCTGCTCTGCAATTCCTTGAATTTGCCTTGTTTTAATGCTTTTTTTTTCTTTTTTTTAAATTTCAAATGGTTTCACACGTGAAAACTGAATCTTGCTGAAATAAAACTGTGGGTAGAGAAGATATCTCCTGCCTGGGGAGTTCAGCTTAGGGGTTTTTAAACACTTATCTTTAAAAAGAAGTTCCTCTTCCACCTCTGCTGAAGCTCAGCCTTCATGCTGTCTTTCCACGGGTTATCGGCAAAAGGTTCTGCCTTCCCTCACTCTCAGATCAAAGGGAACACTATCGGTTTACAAAGCATCCTGTCTCCCAGCAGCTCTGCCTGGCATTAACCTTTCCTCCAGAGGTATGGGATTGGGACCCGTGATGCTGGGCAGCCCTGTGTCCCCCAGAGAAGGGTGTCTGCAGAGGTCTTCTGCTCCATCAATCTGCAAATTATTGTCTAAGATTCCTATTTCCAGAAGACAACAGTTTTCCAGTTGTTGATTTGGGCCACCAAACATTTCTGGTGGAGCACCACTGAATGTGGGGAGTTCCCGAGGGGATCAACTTGACCCCCTGTCCTTGATTTGCACTGCGGGGAAGAAAGGAATAAAAGGCATAAAAATGTAAGTTAAAGACAGAGTGTCACCCTTTGCTTTGAATTTCCTGCCTTTTGTCAGGCTAAGTGATCAGTGCTATTTAAATGCAAGTTTTCTATAGGAGAATCCTCCCCCAGTCAGGCTTTCATAGTGAGGTTTTCCATGCCCATTTCTTCCAAGGCTGCAGGTTTGGGAAGAGTTCATACAAAATCTGCCATCAGAGAGCAACCCCCATCATCTGTTGCCTTATAGCTGGCTGATGCTTCCTTCTCCATCAGAGCAAAGAGATGGGAAATAGTCGTACTTCTACCACGGACAGATCTTGTTCCCTAGTAGCATCACCTAACCACCTTCTGCCTTAGTTTACCTGTCAACCCAATGGTTCTAACAGTGCTGATAGACCTACAACATTTCCAAGTGCCCAAATTTGCCTTGTGGGTTGCATTTAGGCTGGAACAACTTCTTCAGAAAGACTCTTGCTAATGGTATATCTTTTCTCCTTGCCAAGAAAGCCAGATGGCTCTAAGTTAAAAAATAAAATTCATACTTTTTTTTTGCTAAATTCTTATTACAGTGTGTTGCTGATAGAGCACTTACTTCCTAAATATTTGCTCCCTTCTATCCATCCCACCCCTATCTTGTCCCTAAACAGATTCTCAATTATGAGAACAGATTATTAATTATGAGTGGGCAAACCTCACCAGTTCATTTTCCCATATTTATATGGTTGGTCAATGTTGTTCTGTCTAAGCTGATATTTCTGATTGGTTTTCAATTAAATACAAGCATCTGTTCACTGGAAAAAATGCTTCAGCAGAACTAAAGCTACAAACCAGTCTTGTTCTTTGGCAAAATATGTATAAAGGAAAAGTTTTTTATGTTGGTGGTGAATATAAGAAATTTCTGAGCTTATTTTTTCCAGCGATATTGAGCCCTGAAAATTTCCTGCTGATTTAGTAAAGTATGAGATAAAAAGCTTCTAAAAATGAAGTGAGTGGAAACAAAGCAAGGGTGCAACTATCCAAGGACAAGCATACCTCTTCTGAATCCTGCATTTATCAGCAGTTACCCCAGTGTTACACTGCTGAATGTGTGAGTCCTCCTTCAACCTTTATGCTGTGGTGGACATCCGGACTAACAACCTCAGACCAATGGTGATATACACAGTAATGTAGTGGTAACAAAAGAGAGAGATGAATTCATCTTCAACATCAATGTGTTATTTATCAGTAACGTAGAAAGTGGGATCAAGTGTATCCTCAGTAATTTTGCTGATGACACCAAGCTGAGTGAAGTTGACGGCAAAATGAAGGGATGCCATCACTGGATAGGTTCAAAAAGTAGGCCCACGTGAACTTAATGAGGTTCAACAAGGTGAAGTGCAGGGTGTTGCACTCGGGTCAGGGCAATCCCAGATATGTGTACAGACTGGGAGAACTCATTGAGAACAGCCCTGTGGAGAAGGACTTGGGGGTCCTGGTGGATGAAAAGCTGGATGTGAGCCAGCAGTGTACTTTGCAGACCAGAAGGCATCAAAAGAGGGGTGGCCAGCAGGGTGAGGGAGTTCCTCTCTATTTTGCCCTTGGGAGGCTCCAGCACAAAAAGACATAGAACTATTGGAGTGGGCCAGCGGAGGCCCACGAAGATTATCAAAGGGCTGGAGCACCTCTCCTATGAAGAAAGGCTGGTGGAATTGTGCTTGTCCAGCCTGGTGAAGAGAAGACTCCAAGGAGACACTGCAGCCTTCCAGGACTTGAAGGCAAGTACTATAAGCAAGAGGGGGACTGACTTTTTCCTTGGCCTGATAGTGATAGGACAAGGGGTAATAGCTTTAAACTAAAAGACAGAAATTTAGGTTAGATGCTAGGAAGAAATCCTTTACTCAAAGAGTGGTGAGGCTGTGGCACAGGCTGCCCAGAGAAGTGTGGTTGCCCCATCCCTGAAGGTGATCAAGACTAGGCTGGATGGGCCCTGGGAAGCTTGAGCTGGTGAAGGGCAACCCTGTTCACAGCAGAGGTTGAAACTAAAGGGTCTTTTCAACCCAAGCCATTCTATGATTCTATGATTCTATGATCACTGAGCTCATGCAGAGCCCAGGAGAGGCCTGATTCCATCACAAGCTCAAGCTAAAAAAATCTTAATTTCTTTGCCCAGCTCAGGCCATTCTTCCTGTGATATTTCCATACTTGAAAACATGGCCCTGGCCTACAGCTTTCATAGTTTCAGGCAGCAGAACCCAAGTACCCCCTGCAGCACCACGAAGGCGAGCGGCCCTCTGTTTGGTATGGGGATCTGCGCTAGGTTTAAGGACCGGATTAGCCATGGAATAGCTAAGCTCCTATAAGGCTTGGGAAAACATGCTGCCCTTCCATGCTTAGTGGGTTTGCCAGGCTATCCTGTCACTTGGAATGAATGGGGAGAGAAATCATTATTTAATTATCTGGGAAGCCCTTTAAAAGACTAATCAGCAAGGAATTTCACTCCAGTAGTAACAGCTGGCTCTCACACCATGAACGACAAAGAAAGATATTAAAAGGCTGCGTTTTTCTCAGTTAGTGAACTTATTAACTGTGCTCTCCTCTTTTATAAAAACGCTGCATTGTTCTCTAACAATGGTCCTCAGCCCTTGAAAAACATGACAGCAATGGTAGGGGGCTGCTTTACTGTAAAATTGGGGTTTACCCTGCTCAGCATCTCACATTTAAATCCCTCCTTTCTTATTTCTTTTTGGGCGGGGGAGGGGGGCAGTCCACAGGTGAGGATCTTGTCTGCAGCCTGGAGGAAATGGAGTCTGCAATGACTTCATTCATTGAGGAAGGCTGTGAGAAGACAGTCAGCAGTTTGCTTCCTCACTGCCCTTGCAGGAAGAGAAAAGAGCATCCCAGCTGTACTGTGTGGTGGGATATGGACCCTAACCCATAGAATCGTTTGAGTTGGAAATGATCTTTAAAGGTCATCTAGTCCAACTCTCCTGCAATGAACAGGGACACCTACAGCTCTATCAGGTGCTCTGAGCCCCATCCAGCCTGACCTTGATTGTCTCCAGGTTCACCACTTCTTGGGGCAACCTGTTCCAATGCCTCATCAACCTTATCATAAAAAACATTTTCCTTTATCCAATGTAAATCTCTCCTCTTTCTTTTTTAGTTTGAAACCATTACCCCTTGTCTTATCACAGGAGGTTGTGGATGCCCCATCCCTGGAGGCATTCAAGGCCAGGCTGGATGTGGCTCTGGGCAGCCTGGTCTGGTGGTTGGCAACCCTGCACATAGCAGGGGGGTTGAAACTAGATGATCATTGTAGTCCCTTTCAACCCAGGCCATTCTATGATTCTATGAAAGAGTCTGTCCCTTTCCTTCTTACAGCCCTTTAGTTACCAAAAGGCCGCTATCAGGTCACTTCAGGTCACCTCACAGCCTTCTCTTCTCCAGACTGAAGATCCCCAGCTCTTTCAGCCTTCCTTGCAGGAGAGGTGTTCCATCCCTTGAATCATTTTTGTGGCCCTCCTCTGGATGTACTCCAACAGGTTCATGCCTCTCCTGTACTGAGGACTCCACATCTGGACGCAGTACTCCAGGTGAGGCCTCACCAGTGCAGAGCAGAGAGGCAGGATCACCTCCCTTGCCCTGCTGGCCACACTGCTTTTGATGTAGCCCAGGATATGATTGGCTTTCTAGGCTGAGAGAGCACAGTGCTGGCTCATGCCCAGCTTGCCATCCACCAGTACTTCCGAGTCCTTTTCAACAGGACTGTGCTCAATCCTTTTGACCCCCAGCTTGCATTGATAGTGGGGGTTATGACGACCAAGGTGCAAGACCTTGAACTTGGTTTTGTTGAACCTCACGAGGTTCAACCGGACCCACATTGTGTACGTGTGTGTAAGCAACATAAACTTCCTCTCTTTAAAAGAGAGTCAAATTAAATTCCTCATGTTTGAGGAAGAGTCTCAGCAAAGCAGAGAAGAGGCACCTCTATCTAGAATGCCTAATATTATTCACCTTGAGAGGCAAAAACAGTCCAAATGCAACTGCTCCCTCCTCTCCTGGGGCCCTTGCTAAAGACAGACAGCTCGGCAGTCTGGTAGTCACAGCTAAATCTCACAGGGCAATATTTCAGCTTATATAAGGGGATGGGGCTCTCTGCCAAGAGAGATTCTACGATTTACATCAGGGAGGATTTGGCTAGAGATAAATCAGGCAGTCCTTGCCCTGGAGGAGTCATGGTACCAGCAGTGCTCACCTGTCTGCCTGGTGTCAGAGCAAAGCCTGTACTGCCTTATGCAGCCCCACGTATGAGCTGCACATTTGAGATGCTCTGGTGATGGTGTTAAGGAGCACTGGCAAATCTGAGAGTGGAAAATAGGTGTTCAGTGGGAGTGCTTTCCCTTGTAGAAGGTGTCCTTCCAGCGACATATGCTGACCTCCCTGCTTTGTCACCATTTTTTTGTGCCATTGGTCTCTTAGTTTTGGTCTGCTGCTACCCAGCACCACATTGAGCATTGTGAGCTGCAGGTTCAGAGTAGGTGTGAGCAGGACCTCCTCCACAAGGTGGGATGGAAAGGATGGTGAGTAGCAACGTGGTTCCAGGTCTCCAAACTTGCATCTCCACGCAGCTACCATGCACAAACACTCATCCACCATCATTTTCAGGTCAGATATCAGGAAAAATTTCTTCTCAGAATGAGTGGTCAGGCACTGGAAGAAGCTGCCCAGGGAGGCGGTGGGGTCACCATCCCTTGGAGGTGTTCAAGAACCATGGAGATGCGGCACATAGGGACATGGCTTAACAGGCATGGTGGTGATGGTTTGATGCTTGGACTAAATGACGGTCCAGTGGTCTTTTCCAACCTTAATGATTCTATGACTTCATGATTCTATGATTCCATAATTCTGAGATTTTATTATTCTGTGTTTTTGAGGCAAGTGTGGGCTTTCTCTCCAATCCTGCTCCAGGGGAAGGCCAGGAGAACCAATGATTCAGAGCTGCCTGAACCACAGCTTGTCCTGGGGCTACTCTGATGGAGAAGCTGCTCGCGATCAGCCATTGCCTGCAGCCCTGCCTCCAGCTGCCTGGCAGTGGGCACAATTCATAGAATCATAGAATAGCTCACATTGGAAGGAAATTTAAAGATCATCTGGTCCCCACCCCTGCCATGGACAGGGCTGCCACTAACCAGATCAGGCTGCCCAGGGCCCCATCCAATCTGGCCTTGAACGTCTCCAGGGATGGGGCATCCACAGCTTCTTTGGGCAATCTGTGCCAGTGCATTTGTTCCTTGGCTCTCACTCATGCATCCATCATATGTCACAACACACAGTGTGGAGAGCAGCACCCTGCCGCAAACACAAACCATTCTCCTGCCAGCCAGAGTCCAATGCTTTACCTGGGTCTGGTGGACCAGAATGAAGCACTGGGGCTGATGCAGAGCGTGCTCCACCTGATACCCATGGGGAAGTCTTCAGCAGCCCATAATAGGGCTTCCTTTATCACCACCCTGCATGCCCACTGTTTCTGTTGCATAAATACAAAGCAATTTGCTCTTGGCTGTTTGTAGTTGGTTTTGCAGTGGGCTCATTGTGTGCAGAGGAGGCACACGCATGGGCTTGCCAGCCTTCCAAGGAAGACCAAGAACCTTTGAAAGGGTGCACCAAGAAAGGGCTCTCCTGGAAATTGCTTTTGGTATCTGTATAATGGAACACAGCAGAGTCTGCTGAGCACAGAACCTTGCTGTAGATCTCATCCCTGTAACTTGCAGGCTGTTTTAATAACAAGGAAAAGGTATTTCTAGTTCTGTAGACTGCAGCCTGAGGCATGGAGACATTAAGAGCTGCATCAACAGATCAGACCCAAAGGGGTTTGAGCGATCTTTGTCCTGGAAGCTGGAAGGACACTGAAGGCTATCTCCAACAGCACTGGATGCCCATGCGTAAGCAGCTGAATACAACTATGATAGGACCTCTTAAATCAAGTCACTGTCAGAGGGAAAGACCAAGACAAGTTCTCCTATGCCTGTTTCTGCAAAAAGCTCTCCCATTACTGGATACTGTGAGATATCAAATGGCTCCTGGCCTTGGCTGCTATGAAAGCTCCTTAATAGATAAGAAAATATGTCTTTATATTCGTCATTTGATTATGAAAGGAGACATTTTAATCAGCATTTGTCAGCCTGTCTGATTTAATAACAGTATATTATTCTGTTATACCACTCTTATCAGCATCCTATAGTCTGTTCACTCACAAACAATGATGACCCGTTCTGTTTGTACCTTTTCTTTCTTAATTGGGCAAAACTCCTACTGAAGTTCCGCCAAAATCAAGGTAAATGTCCTGGGGGAAAAAAGTGTAAAGGGAGCAGACACAGAAGTTTACCAGAGACTAAATTCAGAGACATAAGGCCAGGATTGCCCGCAGAAGGAGCTCAGCAGATGGCCACCATGAAGGAGGTTCCACAGGAGCTGGTGATCCCAAGCCTGGCCAGGCAATCCTGGTGCAGCTGTAGGGACAGCTTCAGCACAGAAGTTGAAGATGAGGGTATTTATGAGATGCAAAGGAAGAAACAGCTATGGAGAGCTGTTTTCAGCAAACCTTTCTTCTCCTTCCATCTGCTTTCAACCTGTGCAGCGAAACCCTGCATCTCCCTATCTTGTCTGTGCCCCTGCACTCACCTCCAATCACTGGCATACACCTTACATCCAGGACAGAGGCTGGGAAATGCTTCATTCCTATGAGAAACTCAGACTAGGTGTTCAGGTTGGATATTATGAAAAATTTATTCTTCAAAAGAGTGGTAATGCTTTGGAACAGGCTGCTCAGGGAAGTCATGGAGTCACAGTCCCTGAAGATTTTCAAGTAAAGGGTAGATGTGACACTGGGGTGGTTTAATGTTACATGATTTAAAGGGCAAGGTGGTGATGGTTTGACATTCGGACTAGATGATCTTAGAGGTGTTTTCCAACCATAATGATTCTATGATTCTATGATTCTATGAAAGGTTCCTAGAGATGTGTCTATCAATGTCAAAGGAAAAGCAATCTTTGAGTGCTGCTTGCACTAAATCTAGGAAGAAGCCAGTCTATCTGGCTTCACTTTTGCTTTGCTGTCTCTTGTCCCTGGAATGGGAGAGCTTTTTCAGAAGAGAGAAGCTATTGCTTGCTGCCCTCATACCAACTGGCAGTGTGGTAAAGAGAAGGCAAAGTAGAAGGAAGGTTTTGCTGAATGCACCAGAGATGAGAACAGAGACGAAAAGAATGTTGTGTTTTGTCTGCTGTGGGTCCAGCAGCATGGAAGGGAAGTTTCTGCAACAAATCATTGCACTTGTTTCAAATGCGATGCATGGAGTCTGCCACAACTCAAGTTCAAACCAAGTGAGTCCCAAGCAGCACTGTGGTTTGCATTCCTTGGCTACAATAAATAGAGATTTATGATGTTCAGCTGTATTGGTGCTGCCTAAAAAGTCCCCTCTGCTTTTCCTTCTGATATTTGTAATATGCCCAGGGTCCTTCCCATGCTGCTGATGCTGAGGACGAATCTAGCTTGTGCTATGAAGTGCTGTGAGCAATGGATGTTAACCTACATGCATTTTGAGAGATTTTCGAATTCTGCACCAAAGTATGTGTCTGGTGGCCCCTTTTTTTCTGCACAAATAAAGCCAGACCCAAAGACCTGTTTACGAGCACTCAAAGCACAGCAGAAAATACTGGCTTGATGCTATTTCTACTCCTTCTGCAATAGCTCTGTTAAAAGGCCTTTTTTTTTTGCTGAGGAAAATGTGACACTTAAAAGGTAACATATTCTTTTCACCTTCCAGTTTCCAATTCATTTTATAACTTAGCCCCAAGAAGTGATCAGGGGCAGCTTTCCTTTCAGCTCAAAATCTTTTTTTCATGCACTGGATGTCAGTGCTTCCGAAAAGATTAAATAAGGCAGAGGTAATGTAGATTTAAAGGATTTTCCAGATGAAGTGCCAGGGCACTTTGAACTGAAGAAGAAAGAGGTTGCTGTGCAGGGACTGCTTGGTATGGGGGAAGGTGCTGTGCAGCACTGCCTGGCACATTGCCTGTGGGTGAATGTGCCGTGTCTGCAGAGCAGCACCATTAGCACAGTGCATAAAGGGGGTTCATGTCCAGCCGTGGATCTGAGGAACGGTTCTTAAGTCTTCACCAGTACCACTTTGCAGGATCGGAGAGGTGGAGCACTTTGATGCTACCATGTTGAGTCTGGGTGTGCAACCACAGGCAACGCTGGTAGAGCAGAGGGGATCTCCATCTCCCTTAGCCTTTGTCTGCAGATCCAGCCTGCGTCAACAGCAAAACTCTTCCCAGCATGGAAGGAAGAGTTGTGAAGACAGTGCATGGGTTCCCTGTATTTGTTCAGTGGCCATCTCAACTAGCGAATGGGCATCAGACGTCACCAGGGTCAAATGTTACTGATATCACCATAAAAAAGAAGCATCAGGGCATTTTCTCCTGCTTGTCCTCCAAGAGGGAAGCTCCTCCCTGCTTCATCACTCAAAATGTCCGGGTGAGAGCATGAACTGCTGGAAAGGATAAATTATTCCTGTTATCTCCAGATGGATCAGATCTCCAATAGAATCTGATACTAGCCCTTCAAGAGGAAAGTTCAAGGGAGGTTTGTGGAATTGCTCACTCTGTAAGGAGCAGAGCTACCTCCTGGCCGTGAGCAGTGGGTGGAGAGAGCCAGGGGAAGGAAAAAGGTTTAATACAAAATAATAATAATATTAGAAAAAAAATCCCCTTCATGTTTCAGTAGCAGCTCTTCCAAGGATCCCAGACCAAATTAACTCATGAAAAATTCCTGGCAGGTCAGCATGAATTCCACAGATAGATAGGTAAAAAGAGATCTGGAGGCAGAGTGAATGTACAGCTTCAAGCCATGCACAAGGGCAGTGCAGTGGGTAGAAAAAGCAGCCAGGAGTCCAGCTCCGTTTCTACTCTCTGGCTTGCGTTTCCTTGTGCCACTTGATCTTCAGGGTTGTGCTATGGTAAGAGATTTTAACTGTACCTAGGGGCATCTTTGAAGACCTTCAGAGAGGAATGGAAGCAGGAGGCTGGAGCAATTTGAGTATCTGATGCCACTGATCAGATACTCATCACTGCCTGTTCAGGCCTGTTCACACTTTGAGATACGTGGATGTGTAGGTGTGGGGCAGTATGGGATTATTTGGGAGCAGCCGGCAACATCAAAACTACAAGTCTTGACAGCAACCCAGGGGCTGATATTTGGGTGTTTTGTGCCTGCAATGGCCTGCTCCTTCCTGAGCTCTTCACCAACCTTCTTGACAAACTTACAGTGGCTGTTACCTGGTGAGCTCTGGTGAAAAACATTTATTTTGAAATCTGACCATGGTTTGAGTGGTGAACCCTTGGGAAGGCTGAAACTTGATGCATAGCCAGATCAAATAACAGCCACTGGGCAAATGACTGCAGATATCCATATTCCACATCAGTAGACACACATAACATGTTTGTTGAGATATCTTTGGCTTCTTCTCATCACTTTTGGACATCTATTTATTCTTTCTCTTATTAAGGGAGCATCTTATACTACTCACTTAATTAGCAGCAGGGTGGGCAGGTGGAGGTTTTTGCAGTGTGCTTGCACAGCTCCTAGGACATTGGTCCCAGTCCTTAGTGAAATAAATGGAATGGCGGAATGACTGGCAATAAGGACTTCAGTTCTAATCCCAGTCCTCCTTCACCACTTGTACCTCTCCAACATATCTCCAGGCCCAAAGCAACAATCAAATAGCTATTCCAATAATTATGCCTTCAATAGCTATGCCCATAAGCTATGGAGCACAGAACTCTCTCCCATTCCCTATAACAAACTTCAGACTTACAGTAAGAGACCCAAAGCCATCTTATAAGATGCAGGAAAACTCAAAGGCATCCTCAGCCATGCAGTAAGAGGAAATTTGTTAAGTAAAATTGCCCCTCAACTTCATGAAAAGGGTCAAGGCTCTTACTGTAGATGAAAGAGAAGAGCCTGCAGATGAAAGGGAAGAGGGCTTCTACCAGTCTAAGTCAAGGGAGGCTCAGTCCTGTTCCCGAATCTCGTGTCATGTGTAGTCCCTAGCAGGTTACACGTAATTCAATACTGCCAAGAGAATCAGTCCACACATCTTTCTCTGCTTCCTCTTCCCAATTTTAAGTGCCTCTAAGGAAGCTGAAGAAACTTAAACAAAAAAAAAGAGAAAGAAAAACTGCTCCCAGGGCTGCAGGCACCCAGAAACAGCCCTAGGTGTTGGCAACAACACTAAGATCATCTAATCCAACCATTGACTCATCTCCACCATGCTCACTAAGCCATGTCTCTAAATGCCAATCTGCTCTTTTCTTGAACACCTCCAGGGAGAGTAACTCCATCACTTCCCCAGGCAGCCTGTTCCAGTGCATTACCACTCTTTCTCAGAAGAAATTCTTCCTAATATTCAGCCTGAACCTCCCTTGGTGCAACTTGAGGCAATCACCTCTCATTCTATCAGTTATCTGAGAGAAGAGGCTGACACCCACTTCACTACAATCTTATTTCAGGTAGTTGTAGAGAGCCATAAAGTCTCCCCCTAGCCTCGACTGAACAATCCTGGTTCCCTCAGCCATACTTCACCATCATTGTTGCCCTTCTCTGCACACACTCCAGGGCCTCAGTATCTTTTGACATGATCCTACCCAGTCATAAAAACCCAACAGCTCTTCCTAGACTATCAATGAAAGGGATGTTTGTGGGGTTTTCATCATTTTGAGGCATCAAAGCCTTGATTTTTAGTGTGCTGAGCACCAGAACCTACTCCAGAACTCCAAGACCTCACCCCCAAATCCTCTAGAGATCGACTGTCTATTCACAAGTTCACAAAGCAATCAGGCCCAAGCAGGCAAAGGCAGGGTGTTTTCAGTTGTAACCTTAAAAACTGCAGCCCAGGTTACACTTTACAGATCATACTGGGCATTGCAGATGCTCTGAGGCACCAAGGACCAGTCAGTCACATCCCATCTTTGCCATGTCACCACCCCCCACCCTGGACCCTTCATAAACACAGATGTTCCTTCTCCTCTGACAAAAATCATTCATGAAAAATTCAATGGGACATTTCTTCCCCTCTCTTTCTCCCTCTCATTTTTGTTGTATTCTTGACAAGCTTGAACTCCATAGGGGGGGAAAAGAAAAGAGCAGCCCAGCCCCTGGTCCTCCCGCATCCTGTGCAGTGCCCATTTTACATGGTACAAAGGTCATTTAGCATAGCATGGAGCCCTCAGCGAGTCGCACAAGGCAATTTCATCTGATCCGTGATGGAATTCCACTCAGCCAAAGTCCTTATTATTATGCATTTTTTACACTTGGGATTTTCCCTTTGTTGGCAGCCAGATCTCTTCATGAGGTGTTAAAAAGTGCAGAGGGGCTCTCTGCTCCACTTCGGGGAGCTAATCCTGTCTTTAAGGCCAGGATAACTGTTTCATTGCAAGTCGGGCTCAGCTTTAGAGCCTCTGACGTTTGCTGACAAGGATCTCAGAAGGCAGCACAAAACCTGCAGTGGAAGAAAAACCATCCCTGCTCCTTCCGCATCCCAGTGAGGGCCATCAGACTGTAGTTTCCTCCCTCTCACTTTTATTTCATTTTTTTTTCTCCTACTTTTAGTCCCTAATTTTCTGAATGCTTTCCAAGCTTGAAAACATGTGATGACTCATTTGCACCTGTGAAAAGCAATCCTCCCTGTTTGATGGATGATATGGCAAACCTTAAGAAATAAAGGTTAACTGGTAGAGTTAAATAAATAGATTGTCCCCCAGCAGTGAATGAAGCAATGCTGCGAGCAGAGCAACCATCTGCTTCACGCCAATCATGGCCACATGTCTCCAGGGGAGTGGAACAGCCGCTTTATTTATTTATTTATTGAGTATTTTGGTCCTTTGAGTACTAATTAGATTATACCTGAATCTGAAAAAAATTGTTCATAATACAATATCAAGGCCTACTGTAATGTTTCTGGGTGAAAACTAATCAAGTCCAGTACTTCAGACAGGAGGATCTTTCAGTGATTTTAAACTGTTTTGACTTTATCAGAAGAGATGAATTCAAACAGGAACAGGTGCAAAGAAAGCAACAAGGATGTAGCATAACCAGGGCCTGGAAAGACTGTCTTATGAGAGGAGACTAAAGGAGACTGGTTTGTTAAGCCTTGCAAGATGAACGGGGCTTAACTGCTGTCTATAAGTACATAGGTGAGGTAAATTCAAAGGAGGGAAAAGAGCTGTTAAAGAAAAAGGCAGGACTGGCATGAGAACAAATGGATATAAGGTGGTCACTAATAGACATTGTCAGGAAATTAGAAGTTGTTTTCCAGCCACCTGAGCAGCATGGCTCTTAAATGGGCTTCCAGCAGATGCCAAAGCATGGCATAGCACATATGGTGCTTGGGTAATTTGGGGTAGAGATGGCGTGTCCTGAGATGTGAGGAATGAATGCAGAGCCCAGAGAGATGACCAGTGGTCCCAGCACAAGGATCTTACAATGAGTGAGGGTGGGAGGAAAAAAAGACAGAAAATTGCAGCAGTTCTGACAGTTTGGTGAGAACAGGCTACTTCTGTGGAAAATCACTTCTCAGGGAACAGAAATAACCAGTGAAAAAATTTCAACCAGTGAGATAAGAACCGATAATGTAATGTGTAGTAGAAGTAAAATGGTTTTCCTGGTTAATACAGGAAGCAGATAGGAGAACTGGGAATAGCCTGATTTCTTCACAACAATACATGCTTTCTTCCCTGAAATGTAGTAAATCCCAGAAAAGCTATAGTGGACAAAATCCTGTAAGCCTGGGAAATGACCACTCCAGCTGCTAGCAATGAGCAGTGTTTGAAAGAATAAACCGAATTTTGCCTTTTCCCTCATCTTCTCCATGACCAAAATTGTAAAACACAGGCAAAGCATTCCCTTTGGCACACTGCCTAAGGAACATGGGGTAAATAAGCACAGCTATTTAATTCCCTTGCTGAAAGTGGCTTTTTTTCCCCTTCTGATTTAGACAAACTGAAACGCTGAAGTGAATTCAGCAGTCTGGCACAGCCCCTCCAGCTGAACCTAGTCTGTTGCATGTGAAGTCCTTAAACAGACTTGGCTCAGCAGGAATATGAGCTGGTTTTGTTCTGTAGAACCCAAGTGCTATTTGGAGTCATCCTCTCACAAATGCAGGTGGCAGAGCAAAATGTTTTGGTAAAACCAATCTTTCAAGTGAAAGACTTTTGGCTAATTGGTTTGTAAGTGATCTGATGTATGGTGATCATCTTGTGAATGAAAGAGAAAAAAAGTTATCTGCTTCTGGATTTGCTTATAGACCAGGAAAAAACACAACAAGTGACTGGGAAAGGATATAGATCCCAATCTCAGCACCTCTACCAAGTGATTGGTGTCTTTGTAAGCACAGGATGGTTCCCTCAAGATACATTTCTTATCTTGTTTTTCTGGTTTCTCAGGTACGTTTTGAACTCTTTTTTGTTTTTTGTTTTGTTTTTTTGTTTTTTTGTTTTTTTTAAACAATTAAGAATGTACCGGTCCCCTTTCACTAGTAATAAAAGCAAAGAAAGGTAAAGCAAATAGATACCAAACAACTGAAGGGATTAAACAAAGAGTGACACCTGTATGTAGATGTGTAACCCCAGGTACTGGGACTGGAGCCTATCAACACAAGCACACATCAATATCAGTCAATACTCTGCTGTAACCAAATATCATATGCACTGCAAACAGCCAAAAGCGTCCCAAGCATCCACCCTGGTTACCCAAGTGTGATGCATCGTGATATCTTTTTCCAGTTAAGATTCAGGCAATGACATGGAGAGATTACTCAATCTCAAGTTTAGTAACTAGGTAGTAAACTGGCCCAAATGGTTCAGATGAAGGATTAAAGGTGGTTAGAAAAACTTGGACCAGGTAGCTGCTGTTCTAATACACAGTTATATGTGCATGATGACTGACTGCTCCAAAGAGACACTCGCTGAACTGCAGGGTAATGCAGAAGGGATAAATTAATTACCTGGGTAATGATTTTACTTTAGTACTTGCCTTCACTAGATTGACTCCAGAAATGATTTGTGCACTGTCCTTGTGCACATACTGCTATTATTTGTCCCTGTTTGCATTTATGAAGCTCAGGTGTGTGCTGAAACTTGAGAAAATTCTAGACAGAGTTTAGAGACATGGAAACATCCTTAAACTCTCTATTTGATAAAAAGGCACTCTTATCTTCTTATAGACTGGGTAGATATCAGGACATTGATGTTAGAGATTTGCAAGCTGGGCAAAACCTCATTGAGGTTTTAAGGGTTAGGTGCTCAATGATGGTAGTGCAATGAGAGTAGTAAGACAGCTGCGTATTCCCATCTATCTCCCAGAAAATTCCTGGAAGTGAAAAAAACCAACATCCATGATATGTATTATAGAGAGAAGAATAACTGCGTGGATCATGAGTTTCCTGTTGAATGTGTGCAGCAGTAACACGCCATATGAATCAATTAATGATTAGGCAGTCGCATAAATGATGTGGTTTGTAAAGAACCTTTCATTTTATATCACAGAAACTCCATTGCTGCTTTTGTTCTTCCTTTAACATGAAGTTCATGTAGCGTTTGGAAGCCCACAAACTAAATAATCAGCTAGTCTTGAACCTAGGCTGGTGATTTCGTATTACTTATAGTTTCTATGACAATTTTCTTCTGAAGCAGAAAAAAAGACATCATCTGTATAAATGATGGGGTGTGCAATTTCATTTAGAAAGATGGAGAGAAGAAGGGTAGGATGGAAGGAAAGAACCTCTGTGCATTTTGTTCTGAACTCCTGAAGAAGATCACTTTTCTCCTGAGAAATGGAAGAGAGAAAACTCATTGCTGGCAAGGCTGTGCTTTGCATTCAAATCTTGTATGTTATCTTCACTACTGCCCCATGCCTATATGGATTTCCCTTTCTCCTAACTTCTTTGCTTTCCCATACTGAAGAAAAAAGAGGATCTTCCTCTTTTAGCTTCTCTCCCATAAGTGTTTCTTCAGCTTGTGCTCAAAGTCTGTGTGAGCTGATAACAACGAAAGACATATTACTAACTCCAGTTTGACCAAGCACCTATCAGTGGACTGATAACATACTATACGCTTATATACCAAGAGATAGGTGTCTTCTGCTTCAGATCTGACCCAAAAGCAAAAACAAATGTTAAATTAAGATAACCAGAACTCAGAGGACTTCATCTCTGGGACTCCAGTTTTGATCTTTTTATTATTTATTTATTCCTCATGTACACTTAATCGTTTCCAGCAGATGTTCAAGATCCTTCGTGCCACCTGAAATTTACTGAAAACAAAATGAAGTGCAACTAATAAATACATATATGCATATGCCTGAATCATGACTGCCTGATCCTAGATGATTATTGCAAGGATCCCAAATTTCATGCTGCTGAAAGGTATTTAAAAATGAATATCAATTTGAGACTTCAGTTCTGATCACACTAGATGACTCTTAACAACCATGACCAACCTCTCCTCAAATCATTACCATTCGTATAGCCACAAAAGGCAAACTTGATGAGAGAATGAGAAACTAGTGGTGTCTCAGGCTAAGCATACAACAGTGGGATAGCTATAAATGAACCTTTTCAGGCATAAATTACATGTGGCCAGTAATTCCCTTTTCTCCCTCTCCATCCCCTCCCTCCCTTTTCTCCTCCCCATCCCCCCCTTCCACTCTGAAAACCCTGGGACAAAGGCTTGCCTCTCTGAAGGATGCCTTTCTGGAGGATTAAGCAGCTTTTGTTGACAAAATACAAATTACAACTCCTTTGCTTGGTGTCCCGCCTTCTCAGCTGGGCTCCAGTCCCTGAGGGACAAGGCTCTATTACCCCTGCGTAGATGAAGAGCTCAGAATAGGCAGATGTAATTATTAACACCATTCAATGGGGTGTCTTTCTGAATTATCAATTAAAAATCTCTACTGTTTTTCCTCACACTAAATAGAAAGCTGATGGCAGTTAATCTATTGTGCAGCGAGCTTTATATGCATATTTAAGCAGTGTGCTTCTCTGCTTTTTTATTCCAAGGGCAGTGTGGGGTGAGAGGGACTCCCATGAGGGAGCACAAAGACCCCTGTCATTTGAATGAGAGAAAATTATCTGGAAAAATATTGTCGCCTTCCACCCCTGCAAACAGGTCCCGTAGAGATGGCCAAACAGATGAGAGATGCCTGATATTGTGGAAGATGACAAATGAGCGTTCTTTGCTCGCACACCAAAGTGCGTCTAAACGGCTCTTGTGACATGCTATTAAAATGCAGAGTTCAGGGGCAACAGACACATGAACATGAAGTGAAAACAGAAATCAAACAGCGTGATTAAAACCAACAGCCACGCTGAGCCGTGCTGCCAGGAGCTGTCAGTTTTTGGCAGAGGGAGAGGACTGACGAAGCAGGTTTAGAGGAAGGGGCTGTCAGTAGGGCTCGAGCAGGGGTTCATGGGCAGAGCTGTGTCAAGCCTCTTGCTGATCTGTAAGTACTTACAAGAATAAAATTCCCTGCAAAATTCCCAAGGTGGCTTGTTCAACTCCACCGAGAGCCTCAAAATTTCCACTGATGGAAGTTTTGATATAACAGTGGGGTGCTGAGCTATTGATTCTATTTGACAGCTCCAAACCTGGATCCCAATATTTCCCTAGAACTAATGTTCATTTTTTTTCTTGTGAGAAATTTATCTCCGGTCATACAGTTTGGCCTACTGCATGCACAGAGTGAACTCCTGATTTATGGATAAATACAATCAATTTTTTTTCCATCTTATATGTTGTCTTTTATTATAGATTCTGAATTCACAGCAGAGTGAGAGAGGTTTTAAATGTTGGAAAGGTAGCATTATGCACAGCAGAAATGGCAGTTGAATTATTTCAATTTTCAGAGTGGAGCCAACTAAAAAAGCACCCAAAGAGAGAAAACAAGAAAAAAATTGGGACTATCTCTGGAGCTAAAAGTGTCATATCAGACAATAAAAATAAGAGCTGCTATGGAAATGGAAAGCATTTTGGGCTGGACATGTGCCTTCAGTGGTTTAGGATCTTATTTTATTAGTGCTTAAGACCTAGAAGTAGCACTGAACTCTTGACATGTTGGACGACTTCCACCTATTGCCTAATACAAACTCTACTATTTTTTCCTAGCGCTTTGCAGTCAGGATTACCTAATAGCATACAATACCTGGGTGCTCTCTCTCTCTCTGTTTGCATTTTAATAATATAATTCCCCTTGCCCCCAAAGCTGGTGGACCACAATGGACCATAATACACATGCGAGTGTTTCCAAGCTGCACTGCTCTACTCAAAAACTTTTCTCCAAGACAAATAGCATTTGAACTTTGTCCAATTTTTCTTATATGGTATGTGCCCTTTATTTACTCCATCATGTATATCTCACTCCATTTAAAATATTCACAGTTTGTTTTCAGTGCTATCTGGCTGGCCTTCAGTCTGGGTTTAACAAATGTTAGACGTTACATTCACTTGCATATTTCAGGTTTTGTCATGAACCAGAAGGGAAAAAAAAGCATAAAAAAATTGCCGGCACCATGATTTAAATAACATGTTCAGATCCTTTATTTTTCTGTTTTAAATGCCTTCATCTCTTGGCCTTATAAGGTACAGGCTGTCTTACACTGAACTCTAGCTGGGTGGCCTCAGTCAGCCAACAGCCCTGCAAGATCATCCCATTAAAGTCATTATGTTTACTTCTTATTTCAACAAACGAACCTGGATTTTGAGACAGTAGAAACTGAGGGGAGGAATCCTTGGTCCATTTCTGAGTAAAAGGGTGTGAAGTTCCATTGCCAACAGGCTGCAAAAGCGGAGCTTTCAGCATTTGCTGAAAAGTGTATTTTTTTGCCACAGGAAAGGTCTGTTACTTTCCCTATGAAATCTGATGAAGCTGACAGATCATGGGCAAGAAATATTGAAGAGGATTTGCTGACAACCAAAGCAATTTCTTATCTGAGCAATGCTGCTTAGGCCCAGGAGCACCTCTTCACCAAACCTCTAGCCCCACTTCCACCAAGAGAGTATGCGTTCCCATGAATAACACCGGTAACCTTGCTGAAATGCTCTTGCTGGTTGGGGAAACTGAGATACAGAGCCTTACTTTATCCTGCACAGAGCACTGCTGGCCTAGCCAGGAAGCAGATGTGTGTAAAGTATGCACCAGGGAAGGACTTGAAGCACATGTCCTCCAACAAGTAGCTTATCTTATACTGCGAATGCAGCATCTCCATGTGCCTCTGGTGCTTGCAAAGGCAGTGGCACTCTGATATTTCTCCCAGGAATGTGTGGTCTATGAAGCAGAGAGAAAAGGACAGGATACTGAAGGCAACAGACCTTGAGGTCAGATGTACCAGTGCAAATAGCGAAGGGTGATCAGCCATGTAAAGGGGAATGAAACTAGGAAAACAAACACTGGTTCCTGGATGAATGCTTTGGTCCTGGGCTGAGATCACCATCTTCTGCTACTTCGTTTCTCCGTAACACATCCCACATGCTCTCTGGGCAGGGATGGGTTCCTGAACGAGCTGCTAAAGAAAGGAACCCTCTCCAGGGTGGTATCCAGGATCTCCTGCTTGCAAAAGAAGGAAAGATGAGTGAACACTTGCAATCCTTCCAGAGCTGGACCTGTGATTTCTCTGGGGCAATCATCCTATGCATGATTTCCCTCCCATCCTCAGATAAATAGGACAATAAAAAGAAGACTGAAGGACGAGTTGACGTGATTAAGTGTCCAAGTACATTCCAGAGATACTGGGCACTACAGGGCTTTTCAGATTCAGCCAGAGAGCAGCACAACAAGAACCAGTAAGAAGCTCATCCTGGAAGTCAAGGGCAGTCAAATTCACAGGGGAAATAAAGCATGCAACTAAATAATTAAAACAGCAAGGCTGATTAACCCATAGAACAAACTGCAGAGGGGAAGCAAGACAATTCCAAGTCAACGCTGAATGCCTTTTTGGAAGTCAAGCTTTGATCAAAATAAAAGTGATCTGGCTCAAGACAAGGAAAACAGGGTGAAGTTGGTTCCCTGGAGGAAGTTTCCAGAAGACTCCCAGCTGAGCAAATGTCTTTTCTCTAGTTCTGACAATCTCCTGAACTCTTCATTATGGGTTTTGTTATTGTAAATGTCGTCCTATCAGTTGCATGGCAAGAAGTGTCAGCACTCACCCAGCAGTTCATAGGAGGACTTTTATCCTTTTGTGTCTCACAAATGTCTCTGTGCACAAGGGAAAATGAAAAGAGGGGAGGAGTGAGTGCTGGAGTGACTCACTGCAGAACTGGAGAAGAGTCCCAGTCTGGTGGAAGGCTGCACCGTGCCAATGCTCACAGCCCGGAGAACTGCTTAGCAAGCTCTTGTGAGATGAAAAACCAAAGCAGCAAATGCAAATGGGTGAGCTGGATAAACAAAAACATCCCTCGAATAAAAGTCTGGGAAAATGGATCGAGGCTGCTCCATCCTAGGGCTGTTGACTGCATTCCTCCTCAGCAGCAGGAATTGGCCTTGCTGCTGGCAGGCCTGTGGCCACGTGAGGAGCTCCAGTTTGCGTTTGAAGAGGCTTTGTAGCCACATTGTAGCTTGGAACAGTGTGCTAAGGCACCAGCCCAAAGACACTGCAAGTTCCAGCCCTTCTGCAGCCTGCAGCAAATATGCAGGTGCTGTTCATAGCTGTATTAAAAGCCATATTAAAAGTGACTTCAAGATTCTGCCCTGTGGAAGACATATAAGTTAATGGACAGTTCATTGAGATTCTTGTGGGAAGAAGTAAGAGCTGAGCAGAGGTCTGATCTTCCGTAGACAAACTCATCCACACAGCTTTCAGAAAGCATGGGCTGAACTTACTGCCTCAGGAGCCTGGTGGTGGACTCTTCCTTCAGAGTTAGGCTCCATACACATGCCCAGGCTCCATACAAGTTCACAGAATCATGTAATGTTCTGAGTTGGAAGGGACTTAAAGGGAACACTGAGTCCAACTCCTGGCTCTACACAGCACCACCCAAACCCAACCCCAACCCTTATGTTTGAGAGCAGTGTCCAAATACTCCTTGAACACCAGCACCTCAGGGCTGTGCCCACTGCCCTGGACAGCCTGTTCCATGCCCACCGCCCTCTGGTGCAGACCCTTTCCCTAACCCCCAGCTGCCCCTCCCCTGACACAGCTCCATGCCATTCCCTTGGGCCCTGTTGCCATCACAGAGAGCAGAGCTCAGCGCTTCCCCTCCACTCCCTGTGAGGAGCTGTGGCTGCCATGAGACCTCCCCTCACCTCCTCTGCTCTGGGCTGAACAAGCCAGAGGACCTCATCTGCTCCTCACACATCTTCTCCTCCAGACCCTTCTCTATCTTTGTAGCCCTCCTTTTGACACTCTTTGATAGCTTTAAGTCCTTTTGGACTGCAGCCCCAAACTGCACACAGTACTTGAGGTGAGTGTAGAATGAGACAATCACTTCCCTCTCTCTGATTGCCACGGAAGAGCTTCAGTTTGTGCTTGCAGATGAGTTGCCAAGGAAAAACATGGCTCCAGCTCACTGATACAGGGTAACGCTCCCCAAATTACAGTGCCATATTGCATTCTGTAACTATTTGTGTAAGTGACCCATGTCATCCTCCACTGGTGGGAATGCCAGAGACATATGCAATCTACACATAACTCAAGGAAGACACATTTCATAGAATCATAGAATTATTAAGGTTGAAGAAGACCATTAAGATCATCTAGTCCAACTATCAAACAATTCCCATCATGCCCATTGACTGTGTCCCTCAGTGCCACATCTCCACAGTTCTTGAACACCTCCAGGGATGGCGACTAAATTACCTCCCTGATTAGTCCATTCCAATGCCTCACCACTCTTTCTGAGAAGAAATTTCTTCTAATATCAAACCTGAACCTCCCCTGACATAACTTGAAGATATCACCTTTCATACTTTTGCTGTTACCTAGGAAAAGAGGCCGACCCCAACCTCGCTACAACCTCCTTTCAGGTCTCCCCTGAGCTTCCTGTTCTCCACACTGAACAAACCCAGTTCCCTCAGCCACTCCCCATAAGGCTTGTTTCATTGCCCTTCTCTGAACGCGCTCCAGCACTTCAATGGCTTTCTTGAAGTGAGGAGCCCAGAATTGAAGACAGTACTCAAGATGTGGCCTCACCAGTGCCAAGTACAGAGGGAGGAGGAAAAAGTGAAAGGTTGAAGGCTTAAACTGTTTGGTTATTCAAATGAGTGGTAAAAGGAAACAGACTTCAGAGATCTTGAAACACACATTGTGGGTGCTTTATACACATTGCAGAACCTCCGCTTTCACACGCAAGGATGTGGTGCAGCCTTTGGTTTATTGTTGCCTTTATAGTGGGAGCTCTTCTTTTAAGACCTGGGCTCAGGACTTAGCTGTGGTTCATGTGTGCAAGGTAATTTTGCCTGGCTGCTCCTGGATTCTCTGAAAGTACCAGATTTGGCTTCTCACAGCCATCTTCCACATAGCAAGGATCAAAAGTGTGTGACATTTATCTTCTTCCAAGAGCTGGATAGCTGTGGGAAGACACAACTTGCAGATTAAGTCTTTTCTTGGGAGGACCGGTTTGATCAGGAGAAACTTTACTAAAAGGGTTGTTAAGCACTGGAATAGGCTCCCCAGGGAGGTGGTTGAGTCACCATCCCTGGATGTGTTTAAAAACCATTTGGATGTGGTGCTCAGGGACATGATTTAGTGGAGGGATGTTAGTTAGGGTAGTAGGGTTAGGTTGTGGTTGGACTCAATGATCTTTAAGGTCTTTTCCAACCTGAGCAATTCTGATTCCATGATTCTGTGATCCCAGATTACTTTATTTGGGATTCAATCCTAACTGTTAGGGCTTGGGAATCCTTTTCTTGGTAAGAACGGGAATTTGCTGCAGCCCCAGTCCTGCTGGAAAATTGCTCTGTTTGCTGCTATTTAAAAGCAGCACTCCGGACTTCACAGCTGCCTGAGAAGTATGTAGGTTCTGCTGCTTTTTAGGTCTGCAAACCAGGACATCGTTGCCCACAGTCATGTACACCAGCATGAATGGACTGAGCAGTTAATGTGGTTCTCTCTGCCCACCTTTTGCCTTGTGCAAGGGCATGGGACAGCCTCACACAGTTCTCAATGTCCCCTGTACTTGCTGCTGTTTAACACCCAGGGTTTTTTAGTGAGAACAGACAGACCTGAGTTAATACACATTCTTCTCTGAAAAGGAGCACATGTATAAGTGGGCGTGCTGCCTTTGTGCCTAACAGCACAGCAGATTTTCCCCAGGTCAGCTGGGTGTTTTAGAGCACCACTGACGTCCCAACCCAAGGGCCTTCCTTTCCAAGGGACTTGCTCAGAATTTGTTATACTTCACTGTAAAAGTCATGCATTTAAGTTCTGAATCACCATCCAGTTCTCAGCTTCACACATACGAGTATTTCTGCATGATGTTAATGTCTAGAAGCTTTCTTTTTTAACTGAAAGCTGATTTTTTTTTTCATATATATCTCTTTATAGTAGTCAATGGGCCTTTAGTAAAACCAGAACATTGAAAGACCTACAGTGAGACTACCACATTTTATACTGTATGTATCTGAGTAAGCATCTAACTAAAGCAAAATTACTAACCTCTATGAATTTTTTATGACTGTTTTTGTATGGGCAACTACACAAGAATTCATCTTTCATGAAAACAAAAATAAAAGTGGCAATTGCAAACAAGAAACTGAGAAATATAAACTGTGATACTTTAATCATTAGAATTCAAATTAGGAGAAGTCTGTTGCTAACTTCTGAACCATCTCATGATTTCTTAAGGTGATCTCAGGAATCTGAAAGGCTTTGTGAACAATTTTTCAACTATGGAGCTGGCAGCTTGCTAACCCTGAAAATACTGAGGTTATGACAGCACCCAAATGAGCATATTAAGCATGTTTTCTTGCTATTAGATTCCTCTGCGTACACAGTTTTATGTTTTTTTTTCAAAATCAGAACATTCATGTCAAAGATATTGGAGATAGAAAACAAATTTCAACATAGGTGATGGAAAACCAACTATGCTAGTACAGCCAGCATTTGCCACTTCTGTTTCCAAGTGACTGAGACTTTCCAGAGGCAGAGTACCTTAGCACTTGTAAGAAATAGCGTCTTTATCCAGGCAGTGTATGTGGTAAATTGAAAAGAAGGGTTGCATTGCCTAGAAGGCTGCAGATCAAGTGACAGAGGCCTTGACTATACCTCCCCTCTCCCATCTATACTCTCATCCAGGACCTGAAATGATTTTTTTTCTTCCTTGTAAATGATTTGCTAATTCACTGGTGTTCATGTACGTACAAGCAATATAGGTGAATTTGCAGTTGTGAAGTGTCACATTTAGGAACTGTATTCTTCCATCACTGTGGCTTTTAATTTAGAGGGCAGGTTGTTTCATCTGTCATTCATCTTAGGCAATTTTCAGACTGTTCGGTGTCCTAAACCCTTCCTAGGAGGCACTTTGCTCTATATTTACCAGAGGAGATTGGCCAAGGTCAGGCAAATGCTGTTAGCATAGCCACATAAACATATTTTTCATTGGAGAAGAAAATTATATTCTTAATTTTATTATTATTTTTATATAAACATTTATATATATTGTGTGTTGGTAATCATTACAAAGTGGTGTATAGAAGTGTAGAACAGTTTTAGCCATTGAGATACCCTTAGCCTGGAGCTCACACTGAGCATAATGCTTAGGAAAGCAGGAGACTTTACACCAGATTTTGGAGTAAATTGTAGTAGTGCTCAGGACCTCACATGAATTGTCCTTGGACCAGTGCTCATGATGCCACTGCTAAATCCAGGATCATCCTTTTGGCCAGTGCTATTGTTAAGAGTCTGACTAGACTGGGCTATTGTGATTGAAGTCACACCTATTGCTGAGTAGACAGTCCCAAATTCACTTCCTTTGTAAGATACAAAGGATAGCTTATAAACACACATGGATCAGTGCTCCACCTAACAGAAGAAACATCCTTCTTCCTGGAAATATACAGCTTCATCACTCATGCAGAGCTACATTGATTACTGGATTGCACAAATTATGCACTGTAAGAATGCAAGAACATAGGAATGATTGAACAAATATTCTGTTAACCTCTATCCTGTCTCTGAACTTCTGCTAGTAGTAGATGCCTAAGTGTGTAGGAATGAGTAAGCAGCAAACAGGATTCACCAGTTTGTGGTCCAGGGACTTCCTCAGCCAGGTTGCATCTTTACAAATATACTATACTAAAACAGTCACAAATAGATGGCTGGAGGGGACAAATTAACTTACAGTTGCTAAAAGTGTCAAAAGTAACTAGACCCTCATGAGTCATGAGGTGAAGAAAATAGGCATGCTGTTGATGAAACTCAAGGTGTGTAGTGGGGGATCTGCTGCAGAGGCAGAACATTGACTATACTGCTGAGACGGACAAGGAGCACCAGGGGAAGAGATGCAGCCCAGCAGGACTTCAGTTTCTACAGCCTTGGGAGATGACTCTATCAGGGAGAAAGGCCAAAGTGAATCAGTGGAAAAAGTGTGTTGCACTTAATTTGGATGTGACGGTTTTCCCCCTTTTTAAATCACTATAGAGTACCATAGGAGGAACCTTGTCCAATTAGGCAAATGCAGTTTAGTTGGTTCTTGGACCCAGAGACCTTCCTTGTGAAGATTTTCAGCTTTAAAGTAAAGCATGTTGGCTCATTTTTTTAAACTGCATCTGTTGCGCCAGGCCTCTCGTCCTTGTCTCTAAACATTACTAAAAGCTGGTGAAAAGCATTGATCCTCCCCAGTTGTCTGTAGCTTTAGCCATATACTATATGATGAGCCAAAATAAACACAAACTGGGCAGCTTTTCCAAGAATGAAAACACCTCATTTGTTGAACCTCTGGGTCTCAAAGGCGCTTTGTCCATTTTTACTTCAAACTTTCCAGAAAGAAAGGCCTGTTCTTCAAGAAGATCCTGGATGTAAAATTCCAGATGGATTGTTGCAGACTTTGAAAATTAGGGAAAAAACTGTCAGAGACCGGGAAACTACTGTGACATGAATACTGTTTTGGACTACTGTCTCTCCACAAAGTACTCCCCAGTATAGCAATGTGATGTATTGGGTAGCTTGAACAAACCTCCGTAGTGATGGTATTTTCAGGATTTAAACCATCCAAATTGCATTTGAATGTAATAGAAACACTGAGCACATTATGGTACATTTAAATAAAACATTTTACTGAGTATTAAATGAGGAAGCATTCATCTGGTTTTGGCTGGAGATTGAGAGGCACATAAAGGCAGACTTCTCCTTTCCTTTTTTAGTGATTTAGAGTTTCAGGGTACAGTCAAGCCAAGATTAGTATCCGACACTTTGGGAGGTTTTCCCTGTATAAAATTGTATAATATTTATCTGTATAAAAATGTATAAAATTTACGTGGCCTTATTTTTTAGGTCTTTAACTTCTCGTGTTCCTTGTTGTGACGAATATTTCTGTTGAAGTTCAGCATTTAAGTTCTGTGTTCAGGAATACAAAATAAACTATTATTTGCTTCTGCCCACCTCTGAAAGTACTGCCTTAGTACTTAGTACTAAGTACTTAGTACTGCCTTAGTACGGGACACCCAAATGTGAAATGTGGACTTCTTAGGTATCAGCTTGCAGTGGGTCACAGATTTCCCTCCACTTCCCTCTGCTCTGGTCCTTCAAGTGAAAATCTGATAGAGGTAAAATAGAAAAGCCTTTGAGAGGTATGTTCTCACTTCTGGAGCAAAATTAAACCTCGTGATTCAAATGTGTGCAATTTAGGAGCAATGTTTACTCTCCCACTCCGGCTGAAAACTATATTGATATAGGAATAATTGATCTAAAAATTAAGTCTAAGCCATGCCAGCTAACATGAATTAACAGTCACTTACATATGAATATGAGAGGGGGGAGAAAGCAAAGGTCATCTTGACCCACTCTACAGCAAAAGCTTGGAGTCTGTTCAGAAAACTCCTGCCTTCTAAGACCTACTAAAAACAGTGCTTTGATCTCTGTACAATGCACTCAATTAGAGGGAGGGAATTCTAAAACAAAAGCTTTTTAAAATTTCCTTTAGAATTAATAATTTTGAGGGTGGTGGAGGATGGCGGCAACAATAGAAGGAAATCATCGCTCACTGTTTGCCCAGACATTTTGCTAAAGCATAAAAAGCCGAGAGGAAACACGCTTTGGAGGGTGGGTACAGGTATGAAATTGTTCACAGCATGCTGATGTCTGTTTGTGGTGCATAAGATGATATATAACCATAAACACATAGCTTTATATGGTACTTTTTTCTAAGTGTTTCACCCCATGGATCTCACTTTCTTGAGTGAAGCTAAGGCATGCAAGTGATGACGTCAGTTAGAAACAGGGTGCTTCTTCCTCAGAATGCTTTCCTTTACCATAGAATCGTAGAATATTCCAAATTGGAAGAGAACCATAGAGCCCAGCTCCTGCCCTACACAGGACCACCCAAAAATCTGACCATATGTCTCAGAGCATTGACCAGACACCTCTTGAACACTGGCAAGCTTGGTGCCATGACCACCCTGTCAGCATAGATCTCACATTAGCTACAAAGAGAGGCAGAGCCAGAAATACAGAACACAACTGTGACCATTATTTACATTAGGACAGCATAGCTGAGCTCACCTTACACCAGTCCTCTGAACCCCAGATCTTGGGCTCATCTAATGCTCTCCCTAACTCTGTGAGGAGCTGTGCCTTGCAGCCTGGACTGTAGGACGCATGGCAGTTATCCACACAGCTCATCCTCTCTTTTTTTAGGTCCTACTTATTTGTTGCCTGACACTCTTTCTCATTTCATCTATGAAATGAACATGGCCCTCTGAAAGTAAGGTTTTCTTTTCTTTTATTCCTATCTTTTGATACCATCCCACATTATTGATAACCATAGACTAAATTAAACAGTGTTATCAGTCACTGTAGGCAGGGTGACAGAAAAATTCCATGCACACCTGATTTAGCAGCATTCCACGATAGGATAAAGGCTAGTACACTGCTGGTGATGGCAAAGTCAAGTCATATGGATTTAACAGCTTTTTCCACACAAAAGAATAAAATCAACGTGTTGAAGAGAGAGGAAGCTTTTGAGAAACAGTACACAGAGTTCAGATTAAGGTTTTGGCTGAAAAGTCTTGCACACAAGTGAAATGATGTTATTTGCAGCAGATTACCAGGAAAAGGTAGATAGGTATGTGGAAATATGTGGCATCCATGTCAAGTCTTTTCAGAGAGTGCATTATAGGATGTTATTTATGAGTAATGAAAATGCATCTAGGGAAAAGTGGGTCTTAGAAATCCACCTACAGCCCATGCAGTGCCTTGGATTTCTGTGAGAAAGTCTGTGTGAGGATCATACTGGTGGTGGTATTAATGGGGAACAGCATATGGCAGCACTCTTTCCACTCAGCAGTTTGGAAAGGGAAAGACATGATTTGGCACTTGCTACATTTCAGGACATGAGAAAGTTGGGAAGTCAGAACTCAGCTGGTATTACTTGCTGAGCTTTGTAGCATTTCAAAACCAAACTTGAATGTAATCTGCAAGGGGCTCACTGTACATTTGTAAGGATTCCTTACAATCTGCCATAACCACCTTTTGAAAGATCCCTGCTGTGAGAGTGTGTTTAGACATAGTGTTTCCATGAAGTCAAGACTTGAACCAGAGAGGACATGCTGAAGAACTGCAGGTAAGGGTGGTTGTAGGCAAGCTCAAAAAGAATGTGCCTTGATGCCCTGAGTCACAGCACTTGGTGCTGGGAACCTCAACTCTCCCTTCAGCGATGGAGAAAGCATGGCACTTCTAGGGTCATGCCCACGACATCTCGATTGACCTCTGGGGCATATCCTTCAGTCAGTTTGCTGAGATGCTTAAAGTCAGCTGAGATGCATATGAGGGGATTTGCTTTGCCAGCCCAGAGCTTCTTAAACTGGAGGTGCCTATGTAAGTTGTTGTGTGAAAAAGGAGATAAATGTGAGAAAATAAGCTGCTACACAAAAGCATAATGACTTTCTGAGGAACTGGCAAAGGTATAACAGGAAATGTTGTCTCCTCGTACCACTCCTGAAGAATTGAGGCCCTCACTGCTGCATGGTGCTGTTCAGCCCAATTCCAAAATGCACATTCCTAGGAATACCAAGGATACCAAGGTGTAAATTACACATCATACGAGCATGTGTATTTGAAGGGCTAGTACAACTCCTGGTTCAGGGCTGAAGTCACTCCTTAAATCTTGCAGTGCAAGATGGGTATTACGAGAGATAAGTTTATTACAAATTTGCCTGCAGTCTTGATTTAAAGCAGTTATCTCAGGTATTTGCCACTGGCTACTGTCAGAGTCAGGAAACTGGATTAGATCAACTTTGGGTATTTTCCAAAAAGTCAGCTTCTGTATTCTGAGGAGGGGGGAAGATAAAGTGTAGATATATGGATGTGATATACAGAAGATAAATACAATTTTCTTGTCTTTCTCTTATGCCTCACTGATTTCTCCAATAAGGCATGAAGAACAAGGGATATCTGAACTTAAATTCAGTGTTTCAAAGCCCTGCTGCCTCTGCTGTCTGAGAGGGGCTAAAGAAAATTCTAACCAGTATTTGGACCTTGTTCTTCTGTTGAGGGGTGATTTTACCAAAATTATCATTTCCAAGCCAGACACCATCTTGCTTTAAGTGGTATTTCATCCATCTCTAAAAGATGTACTCCATCCTCCCCTCTCATTCCTCTCACCAATATTACACGTAGAGAGATGAGGTTCAAACACCTTACACAAAGCCTTAATAGCTACACACAGCTTTCCCTGGGGGCTTTGGTCCTTTAGGGTTTGTCCTTCCATGAAGAGGACCCAAACTTTTATTTGCGTTCTCAGAGCAGCAACCCACCTCTCCAAGAGAGACCAATTAAGGGTCCAAGCTCCACAGGGCTTACTGTCACTGCCTTAATGATTTCCGTAGGCTTTGGATGAGGGGCATGAGCAACATCAAAATAAGAAGTTAAAGAAACAAATACTAACAGGTTAAAACAACAACAACCCACAAGAACACAAACAAAATCTGACTCCGTTTTTTTTGAAGTGCAAGAGACTCAAATCATTTATAATGGATGGATTCCTTTTGATCTCTATACTATCTACTTAAACTTTTCCATACAGTTGCTCAACCATGCAGGGCATAAGGTTAAAGGAAGAAGATTTCCATGGTCAGATGGAGCAACAAGTTTTTTTTCTTTTTGAGCCTTAATTCTTTTTACGCAAATGTGATGACAGCAAGTATACAAAAATGCACCAGCTCATGCGTTTCCCTCTCCAGTCTTTGATAGATGACATATGTGCACATATCCCAGCTGTTACTTAAATAAAGCTGCATGCATACAGTATGTCAGAGACGACAGGCCAAATTCTATGATAAAACTATTTAAAATATATAGGCTAAAATCCATATTTTGTCTTGAAAAAACTAAAACAAATGAAACTCATCTAACTGAAAACATACATAGGGCCTCCTTACAAACCATAGGAAGATCAAGATGCAAACACTGCAGCTGATCTTTCAATTTTATTTTTATATTTTTATTTATTTTTAAATTTTTATTATCATTTTTTATGGAGTATTTTGTTTCCCAGTTCAGTCCCTCTACATTCTGGCACCCTGACTGGGAAGTGATCTTTATGACTCCCTTATCCTCAGGGAAGATCTATCCCATGCAGTGATACTGACTGCACCTATCAATGCCAGATTTGGGACCTGCCTTTATCACAGGACAAAGTAGAGTTACGAATGTGGTATGACTGATAGCTGAGACAGTCTAGGGCATGCCAAAATTGCTCACAGCACAAATTTTACCCACTTAAGAGTTATTGGGTTTAGCAACCAGCCAGGGATCTTTGCGGCTCAGCATGCATTCAGCTGGATTGGAGACAAGACTGTCCATCATTTCTTACCAGGACAGAGTGAGTAGGCCAGCAGTCTGCACATAGCTCAAGTACATAACAAGGTATGTCCACCTACTCTGACTTCTTTGTGGCTAAGACGTGGCCAAGACCTGTGTTCATTCTTAGGTATCCCACTGCCTTCTTATACAATCTCAGACAAGTCACTGCATATTTCTTACCCACATTTCCATCACCTCCTGCCTCCTCCCTTACTGTTAAAAGAAAAAACATTATTTAGCACAGAAGGTTTTCAGGGCGCTATCTTTTCCTCTTTGCATACCAGACCCCTGGGTTCACCCCAGACCTCCAGTGATGATCACTGTTGTATCTACATTAAATCAAGATACCCTCTCTACTACAGATGCCACCAGCTCTACTCCATTCATCAATTAACCTGGGAGACCCAGGAATGTGGCAACAAATACCTCATGAAGATCCTGGCCTTTTACGGATGAAAGAGTTAAGGAATAAGAAAAACATTTTTGAACATACCAAGCTGTGATAAATGAATGTAGGAAAACACAGGTCTTGACACTCAATGTCAGCATACAAAAAGGGTTTCACAGCCTTTTCTGATTTGCAGACCCATTGAATCTGTGACTCCATGCTGACTCAGAGTACATAAAGGTCCTCACTCACCCATCTCCTGTGAGAGCATGTGTGTTTAGGTTTAGACAGGTGAAACATCTTGTATCTGTCAACAATGCTTGCAAATGGAGAGGGGAGGTTTTTGTGAGTGATTTGCATCAAGCCTCTGGCTCAGTGTTTAACTGCAATCATCTGCAAGCTGAAAAAAGAGGAACAGCAGGTAAGGAAAGAGAGTGGAAGCTGCACATGGAACAGGTCTTGTGTTGTGTTATCTCAAAACAAAGGTTGACATAATCTAGAAATAAGCACTATCAACCCAATAATGGGTCACCTGCAAGCAGAGCATCTCAACTTCACATAGTGAGACTTGTACAACATGGGTCTGCCCCTCATGCTGGGCAGAGATGAGCAAAATACAACAAAGGAGTCCTCTGCCAGTGTTTTCAAAGGTAGCCTCAGTCAAGCCCTCTCTGGGAGGAGTTTTCCACATTCATCATCTGGCTTATCAACGCTGTCTTGAGCAAAACCCAGATGCAGACTTTGTGAATGCCAGAGCACATGAACAATGGTTAAAGTTGGGAGGGCGATGATAAGAAGCGAGTGCAAGGCACATGTTTCAAGTTCTAGCTTTTTAAGCAAGCACTGGGGCTGGGGGAGCTGAGCTTGGGCTGAATGCCAGCATTCCCTGCAATTTAATCCCAGCCTTGGAGGAACAAGTTGTTATCCTAGCTCCATGCCAGTGTCTACCCTTTATCTCACATTCAAAATTCTTTAACCACTTCAAAACAAAATATCTCCAAGGAACACTTCAGAAAATGTGTTTTCTTTTGTCTCCTGAAAACACTGATGAGAAGAAAAGCTCTTTTGTGTTTTGTGTAAGGAGCCTTTCAACATCTCGACTTTAAGTGCTCTCTTCTGTTCATTCACTTTCCCCGAAGTCTCACTCAGTGTAAGACGAATAGTCCTTTCCCCACAGAAGGCTGAAAACCTGAGAGCCCTGCATTGAAGAGGAGGAAGCTTAGGCAATCGGCAGAAGACCAGGCATCCAAAAAAAATACATTAAAGCAACACCAAGGGGCTAAAGAAGGCCTGCAAAAGTATTTGGTGGAGCAGAGACACACCTCGACACCCTTTCCTCAAGTTACATTGGTGTTGTCTCCATTCTGACTGTAATGACAATGTTCAACTCAGTGCAGAGTGGCTGGTTCTGATGTCACCAGATAGGTGAAGATTTCTGCATCCAGCCAGGTGAATTACATGCCTATGGGAAGTTTTGATGAGGGGCAGTCTTCTCTTTCTGGTGCATGAACCTCCTGGCAATGGGGTCTAAGCAAACATATTTGTTGAAGTTGGCCAGCTAGATTTAGGGCTTCTTTCCTACTTGTAAGAGTAAGGAATTGCAAGGAAATGACCCATACCATCCTAATGGCATCAAAGTGGAAGCAATTACCTTCTGACATGGTTGACATGACACATGCACAGGGTGCTATATCCTATCTGCCAAAATAGCCCACCCCACTAAGCCTAGGTAGTAGGAAGTCAGTGATGAGAAGAAACAAGGAGCCATGGAAGAGGTTTGTGTGCAGGAGCACTCAGAAAACCTGAAGGAAATTTGAACCATGATGGATTTGAAAAGCCGCAAAGGCTCACATAGTTAAGGACAGGTGGGAAAAGTGAGATTTGGCTTGAAGAGAGTCTTGTGGAGAGGGACTGAAGCCAAATCCAAGAGGGACTCAGGGCTGTCCCTACTTTTTTTCTAAAGGCTTTCTCTTTCAAAAACAATGAGAGATTTGTCCCTATGACAGTAAGTGGGAAACTTTCCCTGGCCTTCAGGGTGAAGGCCGACCACCTTCCTAAAAATTCTGTACTCAACCTATTGGAAAAACAGTCCATCAAAGAATAATATGAGTAAAAAGAGAGAGGGCTAACCCATTTCTGCAGACTTGTTACATACTGTACAGATGATATAAGTCACAAAACAGAAAAGCAAACATTACTGTTGTCAGCAGTAAGCCATAACACAACCTGGTAGTCCTCTTTGGATAAAGAGCAGTCTGCTGCAAGACTTTGCTTTGGCTCCCTGTGCTCATATAACAGAGACTCCCAAACTGCCAGATCTCTGCTCCAGCCAAGGAGCTGTGGGCATATAAAAGTGTAGGTGTGTATGCCTCTGGAGGCTTGGGGCTCTGTGGTCCAGCTGCTTTCAGTATCCTTGGTGTCCTGCTCTATCACACTGGGGACAACATGGAAGACCAACAGTGAGTTCTTATTTGAGCAATTTCTCAACAAAGGCTTTTTAAAAGTGTGTTCTCTCTTAAGATGTTTGAAAATAATAATTCACTTGAATACTGCTCCTTTGCAACTGTATGCTCCCATGTGACTTCAGTCAGCATCAGCGTACTACTCAGCTTCCTGCTTTCTCCCCCCTTATCAGAATTTTCATGCATGTGGCAATACCCAAAGATACCACAGTAGAATCCTGCAGTCTGTAAGATAAATGTAGATGTTGTGCTTGAAGCAGTTGATATGGCTCAAACCAAACAGTTAAATTTGTTGCAGGAATTACTAGGTGAGGGTGTCTGGCCTGTACTTCTTGTTGAAGTCTGGAACAGATGTGCAAAATGACTGTATTTGAGACATAATCTCTGCATTACAAAAGGCCACTCCTAGTGGCTTCCTGATGCTGATTCGGAGAATTGTGAGAATAACCTGAAGGCCGAGACTGTATTTTCACCATTACAGTTTTGATGCTGCTAAAGCTTCACCCAAACGAACAAAAAGAGTCCAATCAAATGTCAGTTCAATGTGATGTTCCTCAGCATGGACTTTCCTATTCCATAAAACAGAAAATCTGAACTGCTCTGCAACATCCCGGCAATTAGAGGTGCCCGCACTAGTTTTAAATTTCCTAGCCTTAAAAAGAAGAAAGCATTTCTCTCTCAGCTGAGGATTTGTGTGCAAAGATCCATCCTAGAATAAAACTTCTGGCTGATGAAGGAAAACCCTACAAGGTAGTGTTTATGATTCAAGTGCTGATAAAGTCACAGGCTGAGAATACTAGATCTCTGTCTGGGAAAATACACACAAGATGGCAAAGTTGCTAAAGTCTCAATAGCATCTTTTGAGCACAAATTATTTTTTTCGCTTCCCCCTCAATGATTTTGAAGTTATGGACTCATACTATGTAAGCAACTCCTATTGTGCCCTGGCAGAAGAGTGCTTATCTCTCTGAATGAGATGTGCCAGTGACTGTTTGTGAACAAACCACACAAAACTTGGCTAAGTCTTAATGGGCCTATTGACTCAGTATTAAGGGTGAAGTAGACTTGGACCCCACAGCACGTTCAAATTACGTGGCTTTAAATGAGTTTAGGGCTTGTCAAAGGAGCTAGTTTGACAGCCCAGGAGACTAAAATCCTCTGTTTACCTCCAGAACAGATATCACACGGACCACTCACAAGTCCCCCTCTGTGCTAATCCACAGAGGATTTGAGTTGTTACGGCTCCCAGCTACGCAGCCTGGCTCCGAACCTCAGCCTGCAACAACCTGGGCTTTTAGCTCCGGAGGCACCTAGTTCAATCCCAGCGTGTCAGCCAAGACAGAGGCCATAACAAACTTCCCTAACATGTTCCAGTACTACCCCAGAGAGCTCTTTCTGAGAGCTGAAAAACATAGCTCTGAAACTAATTACTCAAACACTACTATTGCACTAGTATGGAGAGGAAATATCAAGAAAGAAAGGAAGAAAGGAAAAAAGAAAGGAAGGAATAAAGGAAGAAAGGAAGGAAGGGAGGAAGAAAGGAAGGAAGGCAGAAAGAAAGGAAGGAAGAAAGAAAGATATTAAAAAATGAAATCAAATAGCAGAAAAGATTGGCCTGCCTCACACTTTCTGAATCAATATTGTTACTGTAGCTGCACTGGGGAGAGCTCTCTATAACAGATCTTGGAGATCTTTGTGGCTTCACTTTTATCCATTGTGAAGAACTTTCAAGATGCCTTCAGTGATGGAATATTCCCCCTCTTCCTTCTCTAAAAATGTGAATACCTTCCAATCCCAGGATTTGCTTCATCTGTAAAGGACTAGATGTCCTGGCTGGAAAAATTATTTTCTTTCCCTTCTGTTAAGAGATAGAAGGTCATTTTTTGGCAACTTGGGCTAGAACCAGTGGGACTTCTGGAGAAAAAACAAACAAACAAACAAAAAAACTTACTTTAGGGAAGAAGGTGGATATAGGACAGTGGAGAATGGAAGAAGCTCACACACTCTTTGAGCTAATAGAAATCCTGCTAGTCACAGACAATGCCCAGCAGGCCTATGTTTTACTCTGCTATTGGTTATGTTCAGATCCAGCTGAATTGTTGTTAGATCAATAAAAGAATCTGTAGATTTCAACTGAGTTTGGGTTGGACACAAAGAAACAATGTACTGCATCTTATGGTTTACAAGCTGCCATTGCTTCTGTAAGTCCAAGTGAGGCTCTGTATTGTCTACTGAGTGGTGTGCCACCAAATACCTTTCATAAGGTATTTGTGCAGCTCTCATTTGGAATGGAGTTGCCCTCTCTAACAAGATGTGGCTAGAAGCCCTCTCAAATTGGGGGAAATAATTCTTTGTTTTGGCATTTTGTTTTAGTTCACAAGCAGCCAATAGAGTTTTCCACTGTTTTTTTTTTAAAGTCCAAACTCATCTTTGATCAGAAATCAAATGTGGAAAATTTCAGCTGAGGTGGCTGACTTTTTTGGAAAGCTCCAGCTGGATTTTAAAAAAATGTATAGAGGTGGTTTGTAAAGTTGAGCATGAAAACTGGAGCAAGAAAGACCTTCCCTGCCCCCCCTGGATTTGATGAGGCAAATCCACAGTAACAGAAGTGCAGGACCCTTCACTGCGAGCATGAGGGTAATGGTCACGTTGTACTGATCTGAGAAAGCACCTTCCTGGAGGTGTTTAAGGCCAGACTGGATGGGGCCCTGGGCAATATAGGGCTGAAGCCCTATTTATTCCTATGGCAAGAATAAACATGAAGATGGAATATTTTCACTTCCTGCTCTCTAGCTCAGTTTAATTTCTTCTTTGGAACTCTTTATTGTTTTCCTTGTATTTTAACTGCAAATAGGAAGAGGTAAAAATATACTCACAGGAAAGTAAAGCAAAGCAAAGCAAAGAAAAAGTACCTCTAATGTCTTTCACTACACAGGTCTGATTCTGATCTCACAGAGTAAATATGAAGTAACTCTACTCAATGGAGTCATTCCAGAAATTCGGAAGTGAGTATAGTTCTGTATGTTTTGTTTTGTTGGGAAGAAGTGGCAGGGCTTTAGAGCAATTACTACACCCATTTCTCTAACGAAAACCCTCTTTCTTACACAGTAGTCATGGGCATCTTTCCCTTTTAATTGCTTTTTAAATGTACAGTACTGGGGAACTGCAGAGGTAGTTTTATATCCTGGCTCCATTTGGCCTTGATTGCATCAGTAGTAGGTAAGAAGTGAGGGCTGAATAGCGTTTCACTGTTTGGTAAAATAATTACTGCTCTGGCTCAAGATTTCAATTAATCCTTTCAGTGCTGCTGGAAAATACTTGTGTCTGTGAGTCCTAACCACATATTCGGTGGAAGGGTCCTTCCTATTCACGCTTGGATTATTTTGTGTAGAATCCCTCATGCAAGTTGGAATAGTGAGTTATGAAATGATGAAAAGAAAAATAAGCCATTTGAAAGGTGTAGAAAAGGTAGAAAAAAAGGTGTTTGGGGGCACCTCCTGAAGGTGGAGGACAGTGTACTGCTTCACATTGCTATGGAACAGAAAAAGGCCTTTTTAAAAATGCCTGAAGGTTGCCCACCTGGACTGAGTCTCAAATCTCACAGAGCTGCCATTGGTCATGAAATTCCCACAAAAATGCCACCATCCATCCCCTTGGCTTGGGGCAATGTCACAGCCTGGTGGGACAGGGGAGGAGGTGTGAAGGTCTGGTGTTCAAGGCTTAGAAAAGCAAAGACCCTAAGTGCACTGTCCCTGTCAGCTGGTGGAAGGGTATGTGGAACTTGACCCATTCATGGGACGCCATGCAAGGGTATTAGTCTCAAGCGAGTCTCAAATGAGTTTATGCTTTGCAAGCTCACCTGCACGGCCTTTTCTCCAGACTGATTCAACAGTGTTCAGAAGTTTCTTGTAAATTGAGAAAATCTTGATGTTGGGGTTCATCTGTCTGCAAAGAAGAAAACACATCTAAAATAAATCCAAAGACTAATGAGTATTTTCTTTCACATCTCTTAATTTTCAAGCCATTAGTTTTTCACACTTGGCTTAGACATCCTCAGTTCTGAAGGTTAGTAAATAAACCTTTCCAGTAATAATTAGCTCCATTCAAGATAGTTAACAGAGACAGGGTGGAAATAAACAGCACTGGTGAAGCACTGAACCCCATATCTAATTGAAATGAGGGGAAATAGTTGGAAATAATCTGGGGATTTTACTATGTCTGTGTTTGTGACCTTTTCAAATTCTTGCTCTAGAGAAGATGGAACATATGAAAGTTCACTGAGAAAATTGACATTTGAGTCATTTGTTTTTCAAAAATGGTCTGAAATTGTTTTGAAAAGAATTTTTTTTAAGTAGGAGTTTGTGAAATATAGTATTTTTGATCAGAAACAGAACCTTCAGATCTATTTGACTTTGTTCAGAAAAGGACATGGCTCTGACATCATGGTACATCACTGAGAGACAGCATGAACAATTTGGCCATTGGCACCCTATGCAACTGAGGGCCAAGGATTTGACCCTGTTGACCTCAGTTTGACATGGAAAAAGTGGGAGAAGAAATTCCCTAATCCACAGAGCTGCTGAAAGTCTCAGCAATAGAAACAGGTAACTATGGGCTATGGGTCCCATATAGACAAGGTACCACAGCCTGAATAACAATTGTCAGAATCATACAGACCCCGAACCACCCTTGGGCTGAAGTGTGTTGTCATGAAACATTTGATGGTTTTAATGAGAGATTAAAACAGCAGTTATTTTGTAGATTATTTTATTTTTTATATCTTTTTCATCTAGCATTTTTTAAGGGAGAACCATCCTCCTACCACTAAATTTTCAGTGTAAATTTTTCTCTGCAAGCCCTCACTTGGTTAATACCAATGCAAGGCAACTTTCATATTGTGTTCATGAGAGCATCAGCCTTGTTCGGAGTCTGTCAGCACAAGGGATTTCTGTTTGTGAACAAAAGTCTTTACACATTCTGGCTCTGAACATGTGCGCTGTCTTTTCGAAGCCAGAAAGACTCCCGTGCCAGTTTGTGTTTCCAAAGTTACTCTGCGTCCTCTCGTCATCGGCCAAGTTGTGCTGAGCTACTAAGCTACGTCTCTGGAATTACAAAGAGAGCTCTTCTAGAGGGGGAATGAGGACAAATTCTGCAAACTCTGGCACAGATCCTTCCCAAGCAGTGTGTGCCCATGTCCACAAGCAAGATGCTGTTATGTACATGCGCAGAAGGGTCTTGGTGTGCTTCTTTGCTTCTGGGACACAGTTTTGGGTTTACTCCAGTGGAAAGCAGGGCAAAAATTAGTTTGACTTCTGCCCAGAAACCTTCCTTAACCTCCCATGGATGCGTGTCCCTAGGAACTCATGATGCTGTTTCAAAAGGAGCGCAGCACTTTGGCGCATAATGTCACAGAGGCACAGACATGAAGTTGCCTGTGGTTAGAGACATCAACGAGACCCCACATGCTGGTTGCATCAGTGGGGTGATAGCATCCACCACGCATGAACTGCTGGGTCAGGCTTGCTGAGGTAGAGGAGCAGCAGACCTCACACTGGCACTGGCTATACACTGCCGATTTTGGAGGTGTGTTTGGTAATTTGCATGAATGTTGAACTGACTACAAATTTTGTATTTCACATAAAGATATATGTGTTGGTATAAAACGTCCCACTCACATGAAGAGCATTGTGTATCATTATGTTTTATGGAGGGAATGCTGCAGTTTTCGTGCAACAGCCAATGAATTCTGCATGACCACCAAAAAGAATCTCTCACTTGTCAGATATTTCTTACAAAGGATAAAGATACCAGTTGTATTTCATAAACCAGTGTCCTTAAAAATTCTGCCATCTAGGAGACCTGAGAACAGGGGAAGCTTGTGAGGTATGATATATATGTGATCTAACCAGGAAAATACCAGGAAAATTTCTAAAAATATTTGCAACCAAGAAGCCTTAGAGAAACTACTCAAGCACAAAATGGCATTGAATGTCAGGACAGTGTGGCATGTACTTTTTCACCAGTGATCTTTTATCAGATAATTAATAAAGAGGAGCACAGTATTACTGCTGTTCTGTCCCCCTGCTCATATATATGGCCACAGTCTCTGCTGACATTCAGGTGTTAGCCCCAGATGAAATTACCATGGTGGTACGAAGATAAATCAGAATCAGTTTTACAGTTCTGCACATATAGAAATGAGAACAGTCCCTAGAATCTCTCCAAAAGTTGTTCCTCTGTCATATGCGTGGTTTTAGAATTAATCAATTCAGTAAATATATAGAAACAAATAATCATCTGATTTTTTTTTCCTCTGTTCTTTTTAATATGCTTGAGAATTTTGGGCTTCATTGTAGAAATTGGTAGCATTTTTAAAACAAGTATAATCTCTGCAATTTAGAGCATTGCTTACATAGAAATGTTGCAAGATGTAACACTGGGATTTTCTCAGTGGAGATGTTTTGGAGATGACAAAAAATAAGTAGAATTCCTGTGGCCTAGGAGAGAACAGAGCAGGTCCTGCATATTACTAAATAGAAAATCCTGGAAGAAAATAGGGATTTAGGTATGTATCAGAAACTTGATGAAGAAGAAAAACAGCAAGTCTGCAGAAAGGCCACTTGTACAAAGCATACACTCTTATTATAAGTGCCAATCTGAACATGTGACACCAAAATGTGGAGACCTTTGACAGATGGCAAAATCCTTTTTTAACTGCTCAGGTAACATTTCCTGATGCAAGTACCATCACAGCCATAGGAAAGCAGGCATATGGGAACATGAGCAAATTTAAACAAACTTGCAGAAAATATTGTACTGCTGCACTGCGAAATGTGAGATCAGAGCCAAAGGAAGAACCGTGGAAGGTCACTGACTGAAACCATCTTGGTCTCTCAGTGAACCAGTGAAGGAATGTGGGAAAGCTGGTTCAAGTCCCTGCTCCTCCACAAGGCATCTGCATGGCCTTGGGCAAATCCCTTCTATGCACTATGAGTAGAATTAAGAATATACTTACAGACTCTCTGTACATCTGACGATGTGGATTCTGAGATGCTTAGAGGATGAAGAATTGATTTTTTTCAGACGGACATTAAAAAATGGAAAAATAATTGTTTCAGGACAATGCAAATCTTATTTGTTCAGAATATCTAGTGCATTTCTAATGAAGTCAAAGGGTAAAAATCAATTAGACATGGCAGTGATTAAGATCATTACCTACACAATAGGAAAATCAGGTTCAGATTCCACTGTTGCCCGATGTGGAGTTGATGTAAAATCAGTTACCCCAATCCTCCTCTCTGCCTGTTCCTTCTGGGAGAAGAGTGTGTTCTTCATGCTGAGACAGCAGCATAAAGACTTTTTTTAACTCTGGATTGTATTTCCTGCACCAGAACATATGTCTTTCCTTTTGGAACATGAGCAAGAAAGAGAATTTCCCACCTCACCTGTCCAGCATTTCAGACCTGAGGTATACCTATATAAAATACCTGTTTTAGGTATTACCTGAGGGCCAGAGGGTTCGGATTCAAGTTCTTGTTTGGACTGAAATAATGTAGGATCTTCAGCTCAAGGCTTCCCAATTCATGGGTCCCATTCTGCATGCCTGCAGGTTCCTCTTTTGTGCAAGGAGGATGAGCCCTACCTGGGATGTGGCTGTGAAGGCTGTTGGGCACCAAGATGCCAGGGCCCGTTGTGCAGTCAGTCGTGACGCCAGAGCTTTTAGTGCAGAAACAGCTCCAGAAACGAAAGGTGATCCATAACAGCTCTCTTTTTCCCATTAAAAAAAANAAAAAAAAAAAAAAAAAAAAAAAAAAAAAAAAAAAGGAAGTAGCGAATAAGAGCTGGAAAAACCTTACAAAAACCCACAATGTGGCTAGTGATAACCAGGGAGAGCAGAGGTGGAAAAAGTCTCGTCAAAAAACTGAGCCAGTGAATAAAAGCTTGGAGGATAAAAAAAGCATTATGCTCAAGTGTGACATTTCAGCATTAATGCCACTGCCACAAATTAGTTTTGTCATCTGTAAGAATTCAACAAGAGGTTAGCGATGCCCACATGAATTATAATTATGTAGCTACATGCAAGTAGTTGTTTTTATTATATATTCACCTGAATTTCATTTTCTTCGCTTCCGCAATCATCCAGTAGACTGTTCTCCAGGGAAACATTCACATTTTACCTTTGAAAGTACAGGAATTTCAGCAGAATGTTTCTTCCTTTTTTTCTTTTTTCTTTCTTTCCTTTAAAGTGTATTAAAAATCTTTCACAATAAAACTTATGATTTCCTATATTCTCCAGGCACTGTGAGGTCTTCAGCCATTCTAGTGTGACGATGATATCCGGGGATGTTATCAACTGTGGTACTTTTCAGAATGATCTTTTTACTTGAATCTACTTTGGAGGCCTGACTGTTAATTTAGGACTTTATTCCCCAGAAATCACACCATGAACTTGCACAAGGTATCTGTACCTATCATTTACCTAGCAAGAAGTCTCAAACTGAGGCGGGGGGAGATGAAAACCTAATTAGATGCATGGATGAACCAATGCAAGAAGAGATTCTGCATTTCAGACTGTATAGCTTATGCCCTCTTGGATATTGATTGCTAACCCTGGTCAAATGTTCAGCCTTCACACATGTTTGGTGAAGACAAAATGTAGCAATAAAGGAAGTTGCCATCACAGTTGTTGTAATCAGACTCTGGAGAGCTGGATTCAGTTACCTGAAGCAGTGTAAAATGACCACGGTAGGACACTGTGACCAAGTCCACCACAATGTTTAAGGTGTTTAATTTCTCTTTGAAATGTCTGGTGTGGTCAGAGGTCTGTGACCTCATATGTCATGACTATAGGCTGCTTCCAGATATATGTCTTACTCCCTTTTTTTTTTTTTTTTTCAGGAAAATGGAAAGAGCAGACACTCCCTTCTACGCAATAAAAAATACATCTTGACAAGCTGAATAAATAGCGATATCCAGAGTTGGTGATAGCTAATCTTATTCTGTAAGTCCAAAAACACAGCCTATATCTCAAATCTGTTGGTACCCTGTGAGAATGGAAAAAAAGGTAATGAAAAACGGAAATGTAGTGTTCTCAGATGCTTTTCTTAGTATTTGCATCAGAAAATTTAGCAGATACCATTCTTGATGCTATAATGAAAAGTAACACCTCAGACACCTCCACAACCCCAGATCCTCAGAGCAAGGTGTTGGAAGTTTTATTCAGAGTCAGTCTTGCAATGTGCTGGTAAGGAAGGATAATACAGTAGATATCTCTATTTTACAGCTGAAGAACAAACACACTCAAATCCACATGAGGAAATTAATGGCAAAGTGATGTCCAGGTGTCCCTGAAAGAACCTTTGTCCAAGGTTCATGTTCCCATCAGCTGGCTGTTGCCTATCCTGGAGGTGTCTTTAGAACACCTTACTTCCTCATTTAACATGTAGGAAAATCACTTTCACAGGCATCAAATCTCCAAGAACTTTTGAATTACTATTAATTGTATCCCTCTTATTAGATGCCTTCCTCACATTTTTGAAGAAAATTACTTTCACTTTGGCTTTGCAGAACTATGAGCACTTGTGGGAAACTTCTGTGAAAGACTAGGAAACAAGTTGTCGAAAGAGTACTTTATCTTAGGCTGAAATTTTCTTTTGGTGGAAATAACATACTACAAATCAAGTTATATAGTGTATAAGAGTATCTTTCTTAAAAAATGCTAAAATTTAACTGGATAACAAACAAATTCTTATTTTAAGTCTAATTTTCTGATAAGATAATCAATTAAATCTCTTCTACATTTTGTAAGTCTTCCTTTATGAACCAAAAGAGGATCAATCTATTTCACTTCATCTTATCTTGCAAATGCTTCACATTTTTGGAAATGGCTCAGTGACTACTTTATTGACATTATAGAGCATTTCTGGAATCTATTAACATTTTGTTGGGCTCTTTTCTTATTTCTTCTATTGTACACTGAAGCTGAACTTCTGACAGCAAAATATTCGTTTAGGCTGGAAATGAAGCAAAGCAAGTTTAGCCAGATGTATTAATGACTATTTTTCTCAGAAAGGAAACAATAGCAGAATAACTGAGACCCCTGCAGTCCTCTTCCTTTGTTTGTGGAACTAAATATAGACTAAAGTGATTTTTGAGGCTCTCAGTTTGTCCTGGATTTTAGAAATGGGTTGATCTAGCACCTATCTCAAAGGCAGATGGTCTGGGAAACTTGCAAGAAAGCCTCAATACAAGAACATTAAGGCTTAGGAATAGTTTGCACGTTTATTTAGGATTTTGATACTTAACCTGAGCCTAAGCTCTGAGGGCAGTGAGTACTCCTTACTGAGAGAGGTCAGTTAGAACTGAGCACAGTTCCAAAATTCCAGGGTTCAACCATTAATTTTCCTAATAATTTTGTTTTAGTTATTCTTCAGCTCTTGCCAGAACCACAGAAGATGAAGAAAGTAAAATTTCATCATTCTAGCAGTTCAGTGAATACAATTCCCGCATTTATCAAGAACCAGATAACTGACACCAAGGCAAACAAACAGGCAAATACGAGTGTGTTGCTATATCTTTCAGCTCCCTCCTTACACATCTCCCCAGGGGGAGAAAACTTATGAAAGCTGAAGTGTTCTCACAAGGTGTTCTTTTTACTAGATTAATAGCTCTTCAGAGTGTTCCTTCACCACAAGCTCCTTTGGACACAAATGTTTTGTTGAATTTGTACCACTTTCCTCTGAGACGGAGGTTACTTGATAACCATTTACAACACTCAATGCATTGATGTACAAGAGACTGCAGATGACCAGTCACAGATTTCTGGAACATTTTCTTAGCCAAATCACAAATAAGCTCATGAGTAAATATCTGTCAGCCTCTCTCTCTTGTAAACTTCACTTTAAAATTGTTTGGGACTTTGAAAGGCTGAATTCAAGGTTACAGTTCTGGGAAGAATCTCCTGCCATTACATTCTTGAACTGTATCATAGATAAGGCTCATTTTTCACACATCCAGTTTACCTTAAAGCAGAAATGACAGACCTGGACTGATTATAGCTACCTGGAATTTCTACATCAGTAAGTAATGCTGATGCTATGCACATTGTATGACACTTCCTCCAGGCAGCACAGCCTCTGCTTCAAAGAGTAAGTTTCCTACTTTCAAAGGTGTGAATTTAAAGAATTTCTTCTTGGGGGCCTTTTTTGTAGAGTTTTTCTCTTATGACTCACTTCCACCTCCCCAAGATGAAATTCACTGCTCTTCCTTTGTGCCTCCTCAATGTTTGTGGGATTCATTTTGCTGAAATCTCCAACCTATAAAAGTAGAGTCCATAAGAGAGCAAGAGAGAAGGTATTTCTAACCACACAGTGCACTAACAAGTGTAGAATGTGCCAAAAGAATGGGAGCGAGCAACTGAATTGAAGAACACAAGTTGGTTTTTCTAGGGGTAAAAAAAAAGATATTAAATATTTTATTTTCTGTCAGACTCCTTATTTTTCTTATAAGAGAGCCTTGTGGACACTTTTAGCTTGCAGCAATTGTTCAGGGGGGCAAATCTGAGGAGCAGTACTGGAATTAGAAACCCACTGGACTGGATGGGAGAGTTTTTCCAGAAGATTTTTGCCACGTTAAACTTCCCTTTCCTAAACATCAGTGAAGACTGTCAACTGGTGAGGATGCAGCATTCCCATTGCTTGGGCACCAGATATCACTATCTTCATCCATATTGCTGCAATTAGCTCCCTCCATAGCAGTAAAATCAAGTGTTTCACTACAGAGAAAGCAGGTAAAAGGTTTTTGGTTTTTTTTTTTGGTGCCACTGTATCTGAGAATACTGAGCTTAAGGATTGTAGACTGTTTTGTCAAGGCCCCAGCAAAAGCCATGAATTCACAAGACTTTCACTGAACTGCACCAAGCTGGTTCTGCCACTTTCAAGAACTCACTGATGTTTTTCTTAGCCTGGCTGTTCCATATTCACCTTGTTCCCTTTCAACCTCTGACGGTTCTCCTTAGCTCTTACACTTCTTCCTCCTCTTTTTCTCACTCTCTTATCATCTTTAACTGATTCAAACTTCTAACTTTTGGACTGACCATACAACCATGTCCTTGTTGGATTGTCCCTATAGTCTCTGCAAATAATTAACTCACAGAATTTGACAGTGGTTTGTATCTCATCCCTGAATCCAACAATGTGCAATTCTCATTAAAAAACAAACAAACAAACAAATGAAAAACAACAACGAAAAAAACCCTATTTTTCAGGCTCCTTAGAGGAAAGTTGAACAGTGAACTGAAAAGGCACTTGTCCTCCAGCGATATGGTGCCATCTCAGAGCAAACCTAGTCCCTGAACCAAAACCTTGGAACTGGGTCTCAGGATTGGGAAGCTGCAGGAGATGGCAATGCATGACTTACTGTGCTGCCACTGAGCTGGAGAGCCTTGAGGACCATGGCAGTAGGTCTCTGTTTTGGCAGTCATTGACTGTGTTGGCTCCTTGAGGCTACTGACAGCTAAGGTGTAAGGAGTGAATGGCTCATCACACAGCAATACCAGAGCTGAGGAGGCAAAAATACTCAACAGAGGACTGAAATCTCATTTGAATGCTTTTTATGGAGAAAATTGCTCAGGGGCAATTTTCACAAGCTAATGGCAGCAGACTCAGATGGTACCCTGGATCAAGCCCTTCAACATCGCACAGACCTTTCCTGAGCCTTATAGTCAGGGAAAAGGAGTGGCTGTAGACTTACCTAACAGTGAGACAGTACAGTGGGAGCTACAAATGGAAATGGCATTAAAATGAATAAAAATATTAGATGAGCTCCTTCAAGGAGTTGCCAACTGCTATCGATAAATAATAACTCCAGTGTTATAATCTCTTCAGTTAAGGCATTTTGTATGGTTGTAATGTCACACACAAGGTACTAAAGTAGCTTTATTTAGAGAGGTGAAACAGGCAATTCTTAGAGGACTGCTATATAGATTGTGAAAAAAGTCTGCTGTGAAAAGGAAGCACAAAATTGCATCCTGAAAATGAGACGCACTCTGAAAGAGAAATTCATGGCAATGTAAACTGGAACTTTTCTTCACAGAAATGTTTAAAATGAAACTACTCCTTTCTCCTTCTTCTTCCCAAGCTGCTGACATGCATAAAAATTGTGTTTGACCAACAGCTTATTTGGAATGTTTTTTCCTTCCCTCACAAAAATGTGTTATTTCTCTAAACAATATGCCAATTAATACCAACAGCAGTATCCTTAGCAGATAGGACAGATAGTTGAAAGACTTCAATCCATGCCAGGGTTTGGATCTAGAAAGAAAACCCTACTAGGCTGAAGTATTTACTTATTTAGTGATTCTTTCCAAAGCCATATTTTTAAGCTGTAGGGGAAAACCATCCTTAAGAGTAAACTGAGTGACTGGGAAGTTGAAATACAGAAGCTTGCTGTGACCGAGTTAGTAATGCTCTCTTTAAACAGTGGCCCCACTGAAGAATTGAACTTAAGTGCCTCGGCACAGTAAAGCCTATGTGTTGTCTTTGGGAAGCATTTCCAGCTTAATAGGGACGAAGTTTCCTTTATGCCTGATGCAGCAGCACATTTCGTTTCACAAATTTCCTTTTCCACCCATTTAAGCAATTAACTTGGAATGAATGAGATGCCAGATGAATATTACTGCCTAAAGAATCAATAGCTGCTTCTGAGGTGGCTCTGAAGAAAAGAGGGGTCTATATTAGCCTGCTGTGCCTTTTGACAGGTTGCCAAAGCCACACCACCTCAGCAATTGCTTCAGAAGCACTGTAGCCATGCCTCCTTGTGCCCCATAGTAGCAGCAATACGTGCCTTCTTTTCCTCCCATTTTGGCACAAGGGAGGTGGATGGTGAACTTTTGGGATGAGGGGAGCAAAGTGGAGGTTTTGAAGGCTCTGTGTTTTGCTCCCTGCCCATGGATGGGAGGTCCCCGGGTACACGCAGTGTGCAGCCTGAGCACTTCAGCCCAGACCTGGGCAGACGGCATGAGTGAAGTGGTAATTACTCAGGTACACTTCTTGAGCATAATTCTGCTCCCTGTCCTCAAGTGAATGAACACTTGGTTCAGTGTGGTTCTGGGGGACATAGTTTAGTGGGCATGGTGGTGATGGGTAGATGATTGGACCAGATGACTCCGTGGTCTTTTCCAACTTTACTGATGTGATGATTCTATGAATGAGCTGACCCTGGTCTTCAGTGGAAGAGTTTAAGAGTAGTCCCCCTCTAGCAATGGAAAGGTGTGGAAATGAATAAGGAATAATGCTTCAGTGCTTACAGCTCACGGAGCATGTTTAAAACACATTGTGTAGAATATTGTTGGCCCTGAAAATGTAGCTCCCAAGCACAGAGCTGGAAACTCTTCTGGATTATCCCTCACCAAAAGCATTGTTAATTATCTTCCATTTGTAGAATGGTTGCTGCTGGAGATGTCAGGGCTGGAAAGGCACTCAGAACAAGGGGTTTCCCTTCAGGGCATCATTCCCACCAAGGCAACAAGGGACAGATTGGAAAGAGAAGCTTGTCTGCCAGATGAATATTTGAGGCCATGAGATGCTGTAATAAAAGAACAGCTCTTCCTTGGCAATCTGCAGAGGTTATTGTCAGCACAGGTCAGCACTTTCAGGCTGAATTTCCAAATGTGGTTTTTTACGCTGTTCTTGCAAGACATTTGCTCACTTGCTGCAGGAAACAGGTACACACTGTGGTTATGTGGTCTGCACAAGCACATTTGTATGCACAGGAAATGCGATCCTATGCATTTCTGACAGTCCACTTTATGCAGTGGTAACAATTCCCTTTCAGACTGAAGAATATCACCACGTTCTTAAAAACAAGACAGTGATTCAGGTCAAGACAGAGGGAAATCTCCAGTGAGGCTTAGCTCAGCTGTGGTGGTGCCCCAAAGCAGGGCTTGGGATTCACAGATTCACAGATTCACAGAATTGTAGGGGCTGGGAGGGACCTCTAGATATTATCTAGTCCAATCCTCCTGCCAAAGCAGGCTCCCTAGACCAGGTCTCATAGGTAGGCGTGCAGGTGGGTCTTGAACATCTCCAGAGAAGGAGACTCCACAACCTCTCTGGGAAATGTACATCAGCGGGCAAACTATGCAGATCTCTGTCATATTGGGAAGGGAAGGGGGCTAATATCAGCAGAAATGCCTCTGCTGTGGTATTACTGAATAGATGCTAATTTTGATGAGATGGGTGGCTCTTTGAGCCTAGGGCTATTGGATTTATAAACTATCACACAATAGTGGCTTAACCCAGGGTGCAGCAATAGAAATGGGAATTGCACGCATTTCAATTTAAGCATAGATCTACTTTTGCATTAGCTTCTTATTTTGACCTCCTTTGGCTGCCTGTCAGAAAGCACCACATCCAATTCTGCTAATTCCTTTCTTTAGGTCCTTCCTGTTTGAGAGCTGATGTGGTCTTGCTGAATTTTTGAACAAATGCACCTCATACATGTTGGTCCCTGGTATTAAAAATAAGTTCCTTCCTAAGAAGAAAAGCATTATAAATACATGCCTTCATTTACAAACAGGTATTCTATCACCTGAAAGTATGGATTTTGGTTCCTACACGAAAGCAATTCTGATTTTCAAAGGTGTCAGGAACATAGACTCCTATGGAAAGGCTTGACTTTGGGCATATAAGATTGAAAAAATTGGCATACTGAACAGGAATAACATTTCATCACAGAAAGTGGCAGCCCTGAAACTCTGTGGAAATAACCTTAAAGCAGTTGTTACTTAAAACTGCTCCCTTCATGTGGAGTTTTACTTCTGGTACTGTCTGAAATACCTTCACTCTGTGCTGAATTGTTTTCCCTCTTGAGGTTCAGACTTTTTTTTGGTTTTCTCCTGGAAGGAATTACTCCACCACCGAGGCCTAATAAAATGCAAGTGTGCCAGGTTGGCTCCAGCTTTAACAAACACTTCAGCTATGCTTAATTTTATAGTTTTTGCTTTGTCACTGTGATTTTTCAAACACTACGAGGCTATATTCATTTTAAACAGGCGCTAACGTGAAGCGATCCAACAAGGATATAAAGACGTATTTATGACGGAAGCAACGTTGTGAAACCCAGACTGACACAGCACTAAGCAACCTCTCGGTTGTGTTGGATATGAGGATCCTCTTTCACTCCCACTCCCACAGCCTATAAATCAGTGCTGCTACATTGCTTCTGAGCAAGCACAGCTTGCCAGACCAGGTGCTTAAAGCCGAATACTGGGCACCTTTTATGTCAAAATATCTTATGTAGCAAAGTGTCAAATACATAGATGATCTTAGAGGTCTTTTCCAACGTGAATGATTATATGATTCTATGATACACCAACAATTTTTTTCATATTCTCAAGAAATACGTGCGTATATTATTCTCCAGCTAAGAGGTATGGGCCTAGGAACTTGATATATAGGACTGATCTGAGAAATACAAAATTGAAGGCTATTAGTAAGGATATGAAATGATACCTGACAGTGTGGGAGCACAGCTTCACATCCTGTTCAGTGACACTTTTACTCTTTTATCCCGGCCTTCTCCTGAATCATAGAATCATTGAATCATTGAATCATTAAGTTTGAAAAAGACCACTAGGATCATCTAGTCCAACCATCAGCTCGTCACCACTTTGCCCAGTAAATCATGTCACTCAGTGTGATATCTATATACAGGTTGCCAGTCTCCTCAAGACAACAGGTAAGTTGAAGATTCACTAAAGACAGGAAATAATATTTAATAATTGAAGGTCGTAGAGGATTTGAACAGGAGAAGCCTGAGAAAAAGATCTAGCATAAGAACTTGTAGGACCTTTAGTCTATTTCGTAGTACCAGCTTTTCACACACACGGGTGTTGACTTTTTTTCCCAGTGAAATGCAGATGTGCATTTCTTGTGAATGATACATATATTTTTCCTGAAAACTACCATTAATTTTACCATTTCTCAGATAGAATACAGTGGCATTTTACTTCTGTCAAACACATGTACTCTAAAGTGAAAATTTTCCAAAGCAGCTCTGTTGTGAAGAGCATTTATCTGGATGAGGAGTGTTTTAATTCATAAACAGCCTGTTTTCGTGGCATGGGGATAATCTATGTTGCTTGATCCAAAGTGTGAAGTACTCTTGAGTGCTAAACAAAACTCTAACAAATGAGATCTCTAAAACACCTTCTGTTTCTTCCATTTTTTAAGAAAGGACTGCTGGGGAACATGTTATTAATTTCACAAATATTGCTTTTTTCCTGATACAGAGCATTGGCTTAGAAAAGTTTTATACAGCAATAAAACACATAGTCCATTTCTAGCAACTGTGCGAGGTGCTGCAAAGTGACTGAACAGCTTGTGTAGGTTGATCACTATCTGTGCTAAAGTACCATACGTGTAACTTTAATCCTAAATATGAGAACCTGTATTTCCAATTCTTTCTGAAACTGGTTATATCCTAATGGCCATCTCATACATCTCATAGCTGCTGTGCTTCATCCAGCATGGTAGATTCCAGTATCTTCACCCAACACAGCTAACACCTGTTGAAGGAAGCTAAGCTTGCACATCAGAGTTTGTGCTCTTAAAACATTTAATAAAGCTCAAATGAAACATAAATCCAGACTTTGGACAGATGGCTGCTTCACATTAAAGTTTATTTTCCTGGAGTTTGCTGTACACTTTCCATGGATACTCAGAAGAGTCATTTCTTGATATTATGATGTTAGCCTGTCAGTAATCTTCAGAGTTTCCATCTCATTTGCCAAACCCTATGAATCCATTTAGCCTCTTGTTGACCTATGTTTGTGAATATTGCAGGGTGAATTTCATCGTATTGCTGGGTTTTTCTATCCAGTGAGTTGCCAGTAGCAGTGTCTGACCTGCCTGTTTTAGAGCTGCAAGGTTCACTGACAAAAAGAATAAACTAGTCTGAAAAGCCTTAAATGCAATTTCTTCAGAACTCTTGAGAAATGTATCCACCTTCCCAAGTCATTTGCTCGCAAGCCAGGATGCTTTTGATAAAACTTTTTTCCAGTTGAAAATGCCAGTTCATCAGATATGAAACTTTCCAAAATAAATTCCAGCTACACTTTGTACCAGGTCAGAGATGGAAATTCTGAACGAATGAAGAGACCAACCCATCTCCCTGTGATGTCCCAGCACAAGGGAGGTCAAAGACTTCACTAGCAATGGCATAAATCCAGGCCTTCAGTCTGCCTAATTCAGATCAGAGAGTTAAGTCTAGGTCATGTATGTATTGGTTGGCCATCAGCCTCTACCCTCTATCTTTCTTATTGAAATTGTTCTACTTTCTAAATGCAACATAATATAATACTCATCGAATGGAGAGATATAGACAAAGTGACACAGGAAAAACAGAGAAACAAAGCATTTAAATGATTTTTTTTTTTTTTTTTTTTTTTTTTTTTTGGGCATCAAATACATCTGGATCATGTTTCAGTGCCAACTGGGGGCCACATAACTCTTGTCTGAATACCTTTTTATATGGTGCTTGGAGACAGAATAGATTCAGGTGTTCTCTTGTTTTTATGGTGGTGTGACATTGTCTGAAGGCACAAACAGGAGTGCATGGACCTGAGCCATTCTGGTGATTGACATTTCTGAGGAGACTTCTATTCAAACGTGCTGAGACCTTACCTGCATTTCAGAGGATTTGTCAGAAGCAGAGCTAAATGTCAACATCAGATCCATCAGGAATACAAGTTCTCACAGGTAGCTGAGTACTTGAAGGAACTCAAATAAAAGCAACAAAAATATGAAGACAGATTGACAAGTTAAGTAACGAATTACAAAACTACATTGGCTGGGACACAACTGGTGAGGGACGTGCTCGTTCCAGTTTATTTGAAGCATGAAACACTAGGAAGCAGAAAGATTACTTGAAGATGAAAGAATTGTGAGGATTCCTTCTTACTGACTGTTCAGATCAAATGCACATTACCTATCAAAATGTAGTGTATAGAGACCAAAGAAACAAAAATACAAAGGCTACTCTGAAAGTAATGCTTCCTATTTTATTATCTGTTGTAGTTTCCATGGAAATAAATTGGAGGCATTACTTTCAGAGCAACTTATATATGCAGAATAGCTGAGCGACAGCACTGGGGAGGACCAAATTTAAAAAAGAACCCCCCCCCCAAAAAAAAAATCCTAACAACAAATGTCTCACAGAGACATTCAGACCAGTGGACAGCAAATGTGTGAATGGAGAAGTGAGAAAAGGTAACAACATAAAATCAAATTACCTTTTCTTTTCCATTTTTATTCACCATGAGGCTTTAATACATGCTTTGACTGCCTCAACTTCAAGTATGAAAAATAGAACAAATTAAGAAAAATTAAGTGAAACAAATGGGCAGCATCACATGGTATTCATTGAGGGGTTCTAAGGAAAGGCAGTTCTGTAATAATGGATCTCTCGGCTGTGTGTGATCTCTCATTTAAATCTTCCTTTGCATTACAGAAATGGAAAGTTGCAAAGGTGATGCCAATCATTAATAAGTTACTCCAAACAGAAACACGCTAAGTTAGGAACACGTGGCAAGCAAGCTGATTGAAATTATAATAAGAAATAAATCATAACACACGAATAAATAAAATTGGAGGGTAGTGGTGGGGAAGAATCTATCCAGCTTTTGTAACAGAAGAGAGCATGCTTTGAAGGAGTCAGTGAGCACATGGACAAGGGAGAAATGACTGACAAAGTCTAAAGTGCAATCTGCAAAGATCTTCATCAAAGTCTATTTAACCAGCTGTGGGATAGATAAGACCTTAATATTGATATATATCTGGCTAAACAATAGGAAACTAGTAGCAAATAATGATAGTTCCTGAATGTTTGTCAGTAGACTTTCAAAATAACTTCTGCTTGTACTTGAACTGTGTAACGTATATATAAATGACCTCACAGTCTAGCAAAAGTACGAAGTTCGCTCACCAGATGACACATGACCACTCAGGGTAAAAATTAAAGCTCAGCTATGAAGATTTGCAGAGACAGTCAATCAGCTCTGCAATCGTGATGGGAAAAAAAAAATGCAGGATGAAGTTCAGCACTGAAAAATCAGAGGTAATGCACCTAAGAAAACAACATTAAATTAGCATACATAATGATATGCTCTTCAGGTGTGCTCTTAGCTATTACCCTTTAGGAAAGAGGTCTTGGAATGATAGCAGATAGTTCTATAAGAAGCAACTTAGTGTTCAGTAGAAGTCCAAAAAACTCCTTTACTTGAATGTAAGAGCTATTTAGAGAAGAATGTTAAAAAAAAATCAACAACAACCATTTTTATACTACTTCATAAATCTGTCACACAAACACATCTGTGTGCAGTTCCAAATTCTCCTTTTTAAAGCACATGGTAAGACTTACATCTACAGTAGTTGTAAATGAGTGTAGACAGGACTTGTAGATGGACATCGTATCTCCTATTAAATCAGCCAGAATTGCAAAAAATAAAAAATAAAAAATAATTAAAAAATCAACATACTATTGAGCTTGCCCCAAATCTACCCCAGTCACAAAAGCAGCAAAGAAATAAAGAAAGTGCTGGGATGAAAAGTCATTTTAGTATTTCTAGCTACATAACTAATTCTGATTCAAAATACTAATTACAACTATCTAAAAACTTTGTCTTGCCTAACATAGAACAAGAAAATGTACAGAGAATCTTCTGAGGTATGACGTGGCACCCATAAAAGTATTGAAGGCAATTAAGTAATGGCAGCTCTCTGTCTTTTCTAATAAAAGATCTTCCCTGAAACCAGGAGGTAGCAGTTCTGAAAGCAAGAGGAGAAGGCATTTTCTCATACAACACTGAGTTAAGCTGTGTTTGCCACAGGACACTGTAGCAGGGAGCAGACCAAATTCCAGAGGAAAAAACAACCAGATATTAACTGCGTATATTGACAGCAGCCACTGGTTTAGGAAATCCATCTGCCACAAAGTCCTAAAGCTTGAGGATATTGTAGGGAGACACATCAATATTTACTCGTATATTTCTTGTCTTTACGTGTTTCCCTAACCATCCATTTTTAGCCATCAAAGAATCCTAGAATCGCTTGAGTTGGGAGGAACCTTTAAAGATCCTCTAGTCCAGCTCTCCTGCAATGAACAGGGACACCTACAGCTCGACCAGATTGCTCAGAGTCCCGTCCAGCCTGACACTATGCTTCTGGTTCATGCTTCTGGTTTTGAAGAATAGCATAATATCTCCACTGCTAGACCTCTCCCATGGGAGGGATTTTCTTATTCAAGCACTTATATAAAGCACAAGTGCTTTGGATTTAGAAGGATTTCCTGATCCTCTTAGTGATATATATGTCTTTTGAGAACATTGTTCTTAAATGGAATTTGTTAAAATGAATCTGCAGGTAATATTCTGTTCAACTTTTGGACAAATTGCTTTAACTTAACATTTAACTCCAAAGGGGCTAGAAAATGAAAATATAGCCCCATTCCTCAGTAATTATTAATTTCCTGTCACTATTTTCCTTCCTTCAAGAATTTGGAAAGTTCTAACAATCTTGTAAGGTTGATTAAAGAGTAGTTTTGAAGGGGGATGGTGGATGAACTGGAGGAAAGGAAGAGAAGACTATTTCTGAGTACTAAAAATAGTTTCAAATTCCCGCCAAGAAATGACAAATTGTTATATATACACTCAGACACAGAGATGTATATTTTGTTTTAAATTCCAATTTCAAAATGCACTGCATAAAGAGAAACCACAAATTGAAACTCCATGTGCTCATATTGGCAGCAACACCAAACATAGATTTTTTTCTAAATATAACCACCCCAAAACCATACCTCTACCTTCCTCCACCTCCTGTATCCTCTTTTTTTTTTTTTTTTTTTTAAAGTAAGAACACCAAGTGTTTTGGTTTCTCTGTGACTTTTTTCCTTTCCTTTGATTTACTAGTGGAGGACCAAGCTCATAGAACCTTACTCAGGTAACATTTCCATTGGTTTCAATGGGAGTTTGCCCATGCGAGGTCTGCAGTATTTTTCTTGGTATTTATATAAAATTAAGGAATGTGTGACTGGAATGAGGAACAGTCTTGGCAAGAGAATGAGACACAAATGCCATTTTAATGAGAGATGGAGAGTAGGGAAGGAAGATAGTGATGTGAGGAGCATTATGTAAAACTACGCTCTTCCACCTTCGTTATTTCTCCTTTTTAGTTAAAACACCTTTGAATTAGAGTCAAATATCTAAAGAAAATGAATTTTGAGGACTCAGTCCAGGTCATAGGAAATAAGCCACATAAAAACTCCACAAATAAATCTCCTCTAATTTAAGCAAAACAGTACCAGAGACTAAAGACAAACAAGTCCTTTCAGCTCTCAGAAGGGAAATTAGCACCAAAAGAAGGCAAAGTAGAAGTCTAAAAGTGTAATTTTTTTTGGTCTTTTCACACTGAAATTTTTACTTTTTTTTTTCCCATTTCATTTTACAAAAGAAGAATGCGGTCAGAGTTGAGTCAGGCAATGGCTTAACAGAAAGTCTGAGAGAGCTGGGGTTGTTCAGCCTGAAGACGGTTCCAGGGAGACCTCACTGCAGCCTGTCAGTATTTCAAAGGGAGCTTATTAAAAAGATTGAGAACAACTTATTACACAGGCAGATAGTGATAGGGCAAGGGGGAATACTTTTAAACTAAAAGAGAAAAGATTTAAATTAGATATTTGGAGGAAAATCTTCACTAGAAGAGAATGGTGAGGCACTGGAATAGGCTCCTTAGAGAAGCTGAGATTACCCCATCCCATCCCTGCAGGTATTCAAGGCTGGGTTGGATGGGGCCCTGGGCAGCCTGGTGTGGTGGGAGCAATCAGCCCACAGCACAAGGTTGGGACTGGATAAGCTATAAGGTCCCAACCCAAGCCAAGCCATTCTGTGATTCTATGACTGATTCCATTATTCTGTGTTTGAGTCTATGATTCTGTGTTTTATTTTATGATTATATGATTAAAGAGTTACATAGTTCTCCTTTGAAGAGCACTGATGAAGGAGAGAAGTATCCTGCTGAAACCTGAGTGGTGTTGAATTCCCTCAATTTCTATGAGGAACATAGGAAAAAGGTTCATAACATTTTAAGGGATATTGCACACAATATAAAAGTGTCCAATCTGTGCAAATGAATGCTAACATCTCTGCTTTACTAGCTGTTGAAATGCAACACAGAGAAGATGAATGACTTTGCCATGGGATCTTTGTATGAGAGTGAATTCTGACTTCATTTGGCCTGTCCAACAAAGGCAGTGGAACACTTTGTAGCACACTCAGTGCTGAATGTGAAGTTGGGGGTGGAAGTGCCACTGTCTTTGACTATGTGAAGAAGCTATGGCCATGTTCAAGTGGTCAACTTGGATGGCATGGAGTGCATAGAAACTTTAATCAAAGCAAGACAGGAATCATACTCTTATAGGTAATTAGAGCTACTCCTTTAAAGGAAACGAGGTGCTTCCTGTTATTGTGCTCAGCAAGCATCAGAGAAGCACTAATTATTCACAACAACAAAGCTAAGGAAAACCCCCCAAACCACTGGAACAATATGATGCAAAATAAGGCGAATTAATTTTTGTATTAGTACCTTGAGAAATGCTCTTCTAACAGCTATCTGAAATGCTCTGCCTGGAAACCGCCTGAGCACTGCCTTATTTCTAGACATCTGTCACCACAGTTATTAGCTAACAACAAGCATAACATGGAAATAATCATTCTATTTAGGGCAGGAACAATAACTAATTGACTGACATGAAATTGCATCAATATCATTATCTCCTGTTGACTTTTTGATAATCTGATGAAGAACAGTTTGTCTTTTCCAAGGTGGAAAGCTCTACTTGTTTCCTAGCAGGAACCCTGCACCAAGTTTTCCTTAGTGGACACTGAATTCTGCAAATTTAACTTATAAAGCTTTACAAGCACTGTTGTTTTTGGTGGGTCTTTGTTGCTTTTTTTTTTTAACTCCAAGCTTCAACCTTCAACAGAATGCAGACTGGTGTATTTGATATGGTAGTAGAATGACAACTGGATACCTTAAATTTAGTTTATAGCCTTTCCAGCCTAATTTTAAAGCACAATACTGTAGAACCTGATTTTCTAATTGTGCTTTTTAAAAGGTGCAAATAAGTACTTTTTAGATATCTAATTTACGCAAAGACTGATGGCAGTTGGGTATTTTTCATGGAATTTTCAAAAATAATGTATAGCAAGTGAGCTACTAAATACTTCTAAAATTCTATCCTTTTCTAACATGAGGCAGTCTTTCCAAAAATAATTTTTATAACATAATTTTTTGTTCCTGTTTTTGAGAGCTCTGACACTCCCATCCTAACTGAAGAACCTCCTTGTACAAACTGTGTTAATGCCTCAAGCACTGATCTGCTGTCTTTGAGGTCTACTTTCAAATACAACTCAAACACTTTATGGACCTTAGAGTCATCACTTAGAGACCTAAGTGATCAGTTTGGCATATCAGAATTCCTGGTTGCCCAATCTAGAAGATCTTCTTGCCTTACTAGCCCAGTTTTCAGAAACTGCTTAGTTACTTCTGAATATCATATCTTTTTAAGGACTTAAAAATATCATCCAAGCACTTGTGAAAAAACCTTTGGGAACACGAGGGGGTGTGTGAATACTTTCAAAACTGTAGTTTGACTAACCCAGCCACAGCTTAGATCATCAAACAGGCATGTGTTTGGGACACAGAAGCACTACAGTCCTGGAGTATTCAGCTCAGAATCTTCATGGTTATGTGAATAATTATCCCTTCATCCCGGCCTGGAAATCTTGGACAGAATTAGCAATCACAGCAAGGGTGCTAAGAAATAATTTGTACTGTACATCTGTTAGCGTCCCTTAGCCCAGCTGGAACTTACATGCCTTCCTCCCTATCTTGGGTTTCTCAGATTGTGCTGATGTGTATTTAAGCTGCAGGAACATGTAAGGCAGCCAGGCAGGGGGGAGACATGACCTTCCCTAGTATTTTGGTTCCAACCCATGATCGCTCTTATCGGCACAGGTAAGTAAAGAAAGTGTCAAATGTCATTTGTTCTCCTGCTTCCAGCTTGTAGTGGGAGGAGCATGTGAGGGCAATGCCACTGTGAGTGGAGTGGAAGTACTAGACTGTCTGGATAAGTGTTTTCCTACAACAGGGGTCCCATGAGAATACTTCAGTGGAATTAAAATGATGGTATTCCAGTTGGATATGATGGGCACTGATTTCTGAAATGCTTTAGCCAAAATAATAATTTTTGTGATTTACTTCATCCTGACTTTGAGAAGGGGAAATAAGGTCCCTAGGTCTTTTTAATCATTAGTATGTTCCCCAACATTCTCATCCTCCTTGCTCTTGCAACCATAGGGAAGTGGGCTGTCAAGAAAGTATTGTTCAAATGCATTAGTCATAAAGATGTACAAAGGGGAGGGCAAGATGAAGTACCTTGTAGCTGACGCTGCCATGAAAAGGAGGTTGTACTAGAGACCTCCTGATGCTCCACAATATCCTATTATCCTGTAAGAGGGGGAAAGCCTGAACTTTCAGGCCCGTTTTACTGCTAACAACATAGTTTCATTTTCTGGATGCACAGCATTCAGTTTAGCATCTTATGATCACATCATATTTATGCTTAATATGCTTTTACTCACTCTTCCCCGTGCTCTCCTTTACCTAAAGGTTACAAAATTTTCCCATCCTATGTATTTTTGTTTTACATTCAACTTACGCAATTCAGCTGAGAACTGCTTTGGGTTATTTCCAAATACACCCACACAACTGATGAGGTTTATTCAAAGATGGACTTGGCAAATCTGTGTTTTTAAGGGCTACCGATCCAAAATGCTTCAGGAAGAGGCTATAAGACACACAGACTCACAAAGCAATAAAATGGAAAGCTTTGAACAGTAATGTTTAGAAGATTTGAAGCTGTATGGTAAAGGAACTTCATTGCAAATGGTTCCTTCTACACCAGTAAGCCAATATCCATTAGTTTCATGGCAGATTCAGAGGCTATGGGTATTCAGGGTTTCAGGATTGACATGATTTTGGCTGGAATAGAGTTAATTTTCTTCACAAAGGCTCATATAATGCTGTGTTCTAGATTTTTGATGAAAATTATGATAGCACACCAGTGTCTTTGTTGTTGTGTAACAGTGCGTGCACAGAGCTAAGGACTTTACTTTTCATGCTCCTCTGCCAGCAAGGAAGCTGGGGCTGTACCAGGAGCTCGGAGGGGACACAGTCAGTACAGCTGACCCAAACGGACCAGAGGGATATCCCATGCCATATGGCATCATGCCCAGCAATAACACTGGAATAAAGAAGGAGGAAGGAGCAGACATTCGGAGTCTTGTCTTCCTAAATAGACATTACATGTGATGAGTCCTGTTTTCCTGGAAGTGGATAAACATCTGCCTGCTGTTGGGAAGTAGTGAATGAAATCCTTCACTTTGCTTGCATGTGTGGCTTCTGCTTTACCTGGTAAACTGTCTTTATGTCAACCCATGAGTTCTCTCTTACCTCCACCATCCCACCTAAGGAGAATGAGCGAACGGCTGTGTGGTGCTGAGCTGCTTGGTGGGGTTAAACAATAACAAGGATGTTGAAAACCTGTGTTTTCTTGCTTCAGTACAACACTGCAGTTGGTTCCAATCAGGTTACAGGTGGTCAGGTGTATCCCTGTTGACTAATTTTTTTCCATCCATAGATGCATAAAGGATCCCCTGGTCAGGCTGTGCTGTCTATAAGTAAAGATATCAATGTAGTAATATTGTTTTAATCCGACTCTTCTCTTTGCCCTGTTCCACGGCCTTGACCAAGTTGCCTTTCTTTTCCATGCCTTAGTATATACCCTTCTAGAAAATAGGGTCTACAGCATAACCCTCCACTTTAGAAACAGTCAAAGAGTTACTCATGAGAACTGCAAGATAATGACTGGGACTTTGTTTTGGACAGTGCGCTAATTCCAAAACCCACACCCAAACTCATGAAATTACCTTTCAAACGATGAGATAGAGTCATTCTTTTTTTTGTTTGCAAGATATTCCCTGCATTTGCTTCCCTTGGGTAGCAACTGTGGAAAGTACTGGCAAGGAGAGTAGCCTTCAGACAAGGCCTTATTTGCCCAGGTTTGAGGGCTTTGCTTGTGTCAGTGATGTAAGAATACCAGTCTCCTTCAAGAGGTGTGGTTTATCAGCAGAGCGTTTGCAGTATCTTGGACGTCAGGCTAATGGTCTCACATACAGATTCTGTAAGATGCCTTTCATTCATCCTGCCAAACAGGAGGTGTGCTTGTGATGCTGTCCCAGACAGAAGGGCATTGCTCCGTGAATGCAAGCAATGTTAAAGTGTGAATAATGCACACAGTCTTCCATCTGCAAAATGCTTCTACCTCTCCCTTCACCCTCCCCCACCTTGTGGGTTAGCTTTTGGCACTGCAGTGGGTTCTCTGAATCAGTGTTACTTTTTTGAAAAGCGAACACTGAACACTGGAAGTAAGAGTCAAATCCAGCCATGTTGCAAGTCCATTGCTTTTGTTTTGATTTGTTTTCTGGAGTTTTATCACAGATGTGCCTTTTGGCAGCATAGAGAAGCACATTAATTTTTTTCCTGAAAAACATCCAGACTAATCAATCCAAATTGAAAGCCAAAAATTCTGAAACGGAAGAGCATAATGCTTAATGTATATGTGCTGCTTGCAAAATGGTAAGGATTTAGAAATGGAAAGAGGAAGAATATTGGAAATTTCCAGTTCATGCTGCTTACGTATGACACAATGACAACTCATTGGGACTGTGAACAACTGTTCTCTGAGACATATGTCTGTTTTCAGTTCAATAGAATCCCAGTGTCTACAATCTCAGTGTCTACACAGGCAAAAAACTGTCCTTTTTTTTTTTAAACCAGGGTGTAATGAAATGTTTGTGGTGGTTTTTATGATGCAAGCCACAGTCCATTTGATATCAACCAAAGGCTGTTACCCTCATTTCTCTCCTGAGTCAGACCACAACGCATCTCCACAGAAAGTTCCCAGAGATCACAACCGTTGCCAGGCTGTCCTCAAAGACCCCCCCAAGGGCCATGTTATTTTGTGCAGAGTGACCCGATGTCATGGAATGGTCTGGAAACCACTTTATGCTGTTGTCTGTTCACAAAGATCAACCAAACATGAATCTGAAGGATGTGAATGGACAAATACAGCATCCAGATTGCTGTGTTTTAGAATGACTCTGCTGACTCATGTCTACATGCACACTCCTGTGAAACAGCAATCTCCAGTATTAAGCCACTAATCCTAACTGAAAGGTTAACCTGAATCAATATATCCATTGGATGCTAGTGTGAAGTTTCAAGTTACCTCATTCTCAGGAAGGACAGGGATTTACTCTGGTTTCAATTCTTTTCTTGGTAGCCTACCATGCTCAATATTTCCTTAAACATAGTAGTGCTGCATAATCCTGTATATAGTCTTGTCCACATCTCTAACAGTCAGTAGTTGTCATGATAGGAAAAGAGCATGGTCATAGAATCAGAGAATCATTACTGTTGGAAAAGACCTCTAAGATCATCTAGTCCAACCATTGTCTCATCCCCACCGTGCTCACTGACCATGTCCCTCAGTGCCACATCTCTACACTTCTCAAACACCTCCAGGGATGGTGACTCCACCACTTCCCTGGGCAGCCTGTTCCAATGCCTCTCCACTCCTTCTGAGAAGAAAATTTTCCAAATATCCAACCTGAACCTCCTCTGGTGCAACTTAAAGCCATTACCTCTCGTCCTATCACTAGTATAATCACTGCTATTGAACTTTCTGTTGAAGAAATCAATTCAAACTTGTTCTCACAGTAGCAGGAGGTGGGAAGATGCTATGGAAATTTGTTTTCTCTTAAGATACTTCTTTTCCTAATATCACTATAGGGTTGTACCCTTGCACTTATCAAATTGTCTTGCAACTCATTTTACCATTCCGGATCTCTCTGAATGACTTCCATTTTTACTCAATTTCAAAGACTCCCTCAAACTTCCTAATCTTTTTTCACACTATCTGTATTCCCATATATTTCCAGGGGATCTTGGGGATGTCCTTTTGAAGTCTCTTCTCGCATATCCTTTTCTCCAACCGTCCATTGTTCATAATATTACCTCCAGTAGGACCTCAGCAAAGATGAAGTGGAAGGAAAGAGAAATACTTTCAGTAGGCATAAATGACTGCCATCAGACAGAGCCTTGGCCTAGGGGCAACTGGGATGTGTTTATTCCATGAAATGCCATGCAGAAATACCTGAGCTAGCTGAGAACATGCTAGTTCAGGTTACAGAAGCAAAGCGTACGCACATTAGTAGAAATACTGGAATTACTTGGGTGCGGTTTTCAGCGATTATCCTGTTCCACCCAAACAGAGAAATACTGTGGAGCTGTTGTAGCAAAAAAAAAGTGATGATTTCATTTCATTATACTTTTAAAGCCCCATTTATTTTTTTTTTGTTCAGTTATGACAATTTTTTGTTGTTGTTTGGGGCAGGGAAGGCTTAGATAAGTATTTGTTATTAATAGTACATTTTATACAGATTAAACTTGCAGAGCAGCTGTGAAGATGCCACTTCTATAAATGCCCTCCCTAGCAACCACAAAGTATTGATGGCAGAATTGTAGGAGAAGGAATAACAGCAGAAGGGTTGAGTTGAGTATTTCTGCTTGTCTGGACATCAGGAAAATGACTGCTGTAATTGAACAGGAGGGAATTAGGAAAAATAATCTTCTGCTTCAAGTAGGCTATTGGGAATCAGGAGACTTCATTGTGGGACTGTAAATCATGGGAACCTGGTTCCCTTCTATGCTCCTTTACACTCCTTCTGCATTACCAGGATTCCTCAAACTGAAACTTAATCTCTTCACACACATCCATCTACACCTCTCTTGGAGTTACTTATGTTGCCCCACTGCCTTAGCTTTTTTTTTGAGTGTTTTGCTCACTGCCCCAAAAGGCAAATTTGGTGAAATTTCCACATTCATTTTGGAAATGGCAGGAGTAGGAGGCTCTGCATCTTGTCCAAGTAAGTCTGGGGAAGGAGTTAAACCAAAGTGTCCCAAATCCCAAATTAACACTTTGGCCTCTATATGATCCTCCTATCTCAGTTACCTCTGGACAAAAGAAATTGCCTCCATAAAAGAATCAACATAACTTCTGCAGTCTTAGCTACAATTAATTCATAAAGCTGGGAATCACTCTGAAATAAGCACCTTTATTCTCAAAGAACACATTGGTTGAGGATGTTGATCAGGAAAAGCAAAATTGTCAATGCTTTCCCCCAGCTGCTGTGACCTCCTTACAGCTCACCGTCAAGAGATCTTGATGGTGCCTCATCAGTGCAGGGGTGCCACATTTCACACTCAAAAAGTGGCCAGTGTCAAATTGAATAAATAAGGGATACAATGGGATGGTTCTGAAGCGGGGAAGCTGCCTAAAGAGAATGAGGTTCACTGGAGAAATTGAGCTGAAGTCATGAAGCTTGAAGCTGTGCAAGCAAAGCTGATGCCCTTGCGCTAGGATGCTTGGTTTGTACCTCACTAGCAGCACAGAAGGAAGATAAACATGGCTTTCAATGTAGATCAAAATACACACTCACTTTTGAAACATAGCTGGTCATTACCAATTCATGGCTGCTGTCCAGCAAGTGGAGAAAAACATTTCCCCTTGTAGGTTTAGCAACAAAACCAAGAAAAAAAATCAATGACTTATACTGTACACTAAAACAGCTTAAAGCACAAACACTTCCAGAGTACAATATTTCAAGCAGTCTTGAAACTGGAGGAGCTATTTTTTAACTGGATTCTGACTTTACTACCAAGAGCCTTGTCTTATTTGTAGAGGCTCTGCTAGCTGTCAGACATCCTGACTCCACTTAATAAACTCACTTAAAGCAGAACTTTCTTAAGTCTCAGTGTAAGTACATAAATTAGTTGTTTCAGCATTAGACCAACACACTTCTCTTTCTTTCCCTCTCCTGAGCACTGAGCTACAACGAAGAAACACAAGTCTCCAAAGAACCAACAGCTCATTAAGAAACGCTGCCACAACTTGATGTGCCTACCCACAGCAGCTCCTGTTGGCTTTGGTTGGAGCTGCAAGTCCACTTACTTGGAGGCAACACTGGGTAGAGTTTGGGTCCCTATGTTTAGAAGCTGCTTTAGAATTCTCTAGCTTTGTGCAGCACAGTCTCGGTGGGGGAAATGCAGAGGTGACACCAGGTCACAGGGAGATTTTGCAGCAAGTGAAACTGGAGCACCAGGAAGCTATGAGACTCTCCAGTGTCTCAGCAGATAAGCAGGAGCAGGGCGTATTTCATTAGTGGGTGGATCTTAGTCTGGTTCCTTGTGAAAATGAAGCTTAAACAAGCCCACAGTCATGTCTCCATATCTGCCTGACCCTCCCTTGTAACTCTTCCATCCATTGGCCAAACTTATTCACATTCATCAGAGAGAAATAAATTGCAGAAATAAATAAATCTGAGGGATGTGGGCTGCCAAGCAGAAGAGAGGTGCCAGAAGTCCTTCTGTCTCAGAGGAAGGCCACTTAAAGTTTCAGTATGTCCTAAAGGAGAAAGGATTTTAGTGATGTGAGTTCACATTTTTGGAGAAAATAAATAAAAATGATGCAAAGCTGCAAGGATCTTGGTTCTGCATGTTCCTGTGCTGGCAGCTGTGGTTGATACTGCACAAAGACGGCTCCCAGGACAGCTGGAAGGACCCCATGGTCACTTATACTAGCACTCAGCTCTGACAGCCCTTCTCCAGAGTAGGAACATGCAGCACAGGAGCAATTTGCCCTTTTATAGGGGAAGGTGCTGGGGTCAGCATCTAATCCCACTCTCCAGTCCATTGCCCTGCCTGAGGAGCAGTACTAGGCTGGTGATGGACAGCATCTGGCAAAGCTTGGTGTTGCCAATGCTATGTGTTGGACCTGGTGGCAGCTGCTATTTTTACAGCAAAACTCATTTCTTGCTAATAATCTCCATGTTACATCTTGAGAACCTGATCTAGCCCTCTGGTAATTCGATCTTAATTAAACAATGTAGCTGCCAATCCAATCCCTTTCTGGTAACCTGTGTATTGCAATGTTTGGTGTTAGTCAAACACAACAGCCATTTTATCAGCCCCAGTGTTGTAAATATAGCTCAATTTCTAAGCAGATGCTGATAGTAAAGTTTGCCTTGCCCTGCCCTACCTCTCCCACTAAGCTGAGTCATAATAATGCATGGGGTTAGCACAACTCCATCGCATGGTGTAATGCTCAGCAAGATTTGGCAGATAGGAGGTCTTAACAATCTTATGAATCTCATCTTTCACACTGAAGCTCTTGGCTGGGATACACCTTTTTTTTGTGTGTGTTTTAGTTATTGTATAATATAATCTTCCAAGTTACATAATGGTTCTTCTTTTCACTCCATGTCACCCAAGCCCCACACAGGAATGCACACACATCACCTCCGATCATCCATGAGGTCCCTGGGGCCACTGCTCCCCATCTGTGGAGCAGTTTTAAAAGGGCAGAGGCTACAACTACATGCTCATCTGCATTTTCCAAAGAGCCATCTTCCCTGTATTGCATCACATGCCATAATCTTATGGGGAGTTTTTAGCATATTGTGCCAAATTAAAATGAGGTTATCATCAGAAAGAGCTATATTTTCCCCCCTCCTGAAATACTTGAAGCTGCTGAAGAGAGAGGGCAGCAGATAGGAGGCAGATGCTTCATCCACCAGGATGGTTCAGCAATAGTTTGAAAATGGGCTGGGTGTAATGGTAGCTAGAAACATGCCGATTGGTTTTTGGTCGCCGGAGTGCCACCACTTCCCCTAAACCTGACATGGGTCTTTGCTAAGCTCTTGCTGGACTCCAGGCTAGGAGTCCCCTGGTGGTGGATGCAGGGTAAGGGGATTATCCATGGGGTGCAGAACACCGACATCTGCCCCAGTGTCACCAATCCAATAACAAACGGGAGCCCTAGTCTGCCCAGCAGCTCTTCAAAAACCTAGTAATTGGCCTTTGCAAATAATTTTTACAGAGAGAGCTAGAAATTTTGCAGAGGGTAATCAGTGGAGTCAACTCTGTCTAGAATGTTCTATTTTTCCATTTTTTCACCTCTATTTATTTTTCTCTCTTTGGTGTGGTATTTCCCTTCCCTTCCCTTCTCTTTTCCTTAGTGGAAGCTTTCCCTCTTCCCTTGCCTTCTTGATTTCTCACAGCCTCTCCTAACCCAGTGACATCTGTGTTCAAACGTTCGAACCCACCACACTCAAGAGGGCTCAGGAGCAGGGTAAACAAGTTTGCCTGTGTATTTAGCATACAGCTCAATTGTACATTTACAGTAGATATTCTGCCTTAATTTGCTTTTAAACAGGCCCTTCAAACAGCTCAGAGCTCCGAACATTGTTCTTCTAGGTGCAGTACAAAACTATAATTAATTAGCTGGGCTCCCCTGTGGATTTTCTCAGATTTTACCCAATCTTCCCGCCAATTTTAATGACCTTCCCAGTCAGGGGCTTTACATCTGTAAATGTTGAGTGCTATTCAGCACTTAGTAAACAAGGGGTATCTGAGCAAAATAGCTGGAGCTTGCAATCAAACAGTTTACTTGTTTATACTACAGGAGACACTGTCAGTCTGGGTGGCTCTCAGCACCTGCCAGGCCGTGTGATGACTGATTTTTGGCTTTCTGTCCCATATTAAGAGAGCTCAAGATTGATCTGTGCTGCCTTTCTGTAAAGTTGGGATTGTCAGGAAATCTGCATTGCAGAGTCCTGCTTTCCCACCCCCTCTTTTTGGCCTTTTTAAAGCAAGAAATGGCACTTTGTTCATTGTCCGTGTAAAACTTGCTGAGAGCTCTCCATGGAGCAATCAGCCAAGCGACTTTCAGCTGCTCCCTATTCCTCCTGGCCTCAGGCCAGCATTCCCCAGCTGGTGTCATATCACAGAATCACCGAATCACTGAATCATAGGGGTTGGAGGGCACCTCTGGGGATCCTCCAGTCCAACCCCCAGCTAAAGCAGGTTCCCTACAGCAGGCTGTGCAGGAAAAGTTTACATGTGGGTTCTGAATATCTCTAGAGAAGGTGATTCCACAATTCCTCTGGGCAGTCTGTTCCAGTGCTCTGTCACCTTCAAAGTAAATAAGTTTTTCCTTATGATCATATGAAATTTCCTGTGTTCCAGTTTGTGTCCATTGCCTTGTCCAGTCACTGGGCACCACTGAAAAGAGGCTGGCCCCATCCCACCCATTAGATATTTATAAACATTGATAAGATCTACTTTCAGCCTTCTCTTCTCCATGCTGAACAGCTCCAGGTCTCTCCTAGGAAGGGAAAGGAAAGAAGGAAAAATGAGCAAGAGAGAAAGATTTGGTGGTCTGTCATGTGGGGACTGCCTATCTACTACATTGTAATGCTCAATATCCCTTCAGGTTTTAGTACACATGATTCAAATGCCACATGGACTTTCATACCATCTCGGAAGCCCACCTTGTGCAGGCTGTGTTTGCAGAGAACCACAAGACAGTGAGCACTACCAACGCAATTAAAGACATTTTCACGTGGAAAGCAGCAGCAGCTAGTGGCTGTGCAGGGGGGATAGAAAAAATATTTTTGCTTTGGTCAACATTGGATTTTTGATGGTTCTTCCTAAGGTAGAAAGGCAGCCTGGCATGCTGAGCAATGCTGCAGCTCAGCATTCAGCTGGTTGGTTTTTTTTTGTTTGTTTTTGAATGGATGTTGTATGTAAGTTTGTGACATGCAGAGAGGCTTGGATCAAAGCCTGGTGTGAGCTGCACGAGGAATAACTAGGCTGAGGGGTCAGGTGGGCTGTGTTAGAGATCTGGCTTCATGTGATTATAAAGCTATGCCCTGGAGATGTAAATAGAAGAGAGAATTTTCCATATGATGTCAAATGTACATGTCATAATGTGGCATGTAGATTCTCTATTCATTCTGAAAATGCATATATTTTAAGACAATGAGTATGGATTTCCCCACTTGGCTAACAGAGATTGCACAACCAAACAGGGCAGTAAGAATAATAAGTTATTGCTGAGAGGAGTCAAATTAGAGCATGAAATAAAATGATCTCCCTGGGATGTACAACATGTTCTCACTATATGAGTGACAATTGCTAATGACTGAAGTGAACCAATATTTGGTTTTAATTGTATGCTTTTAGAGATGTGTATGGTTCCTTTATGTTCTCTGTAGTTGCACTTGCACAGCAAGAATTTGAGTGATGCAACCAGTGAAATTTCTTGGACTGATGCTTCTCTGGCAACTCGATGACCTTCATGAGCCTTTGTGTAAGAGCAGCTACTGAATGGGCTGAGCACACTGAACTAAGACATAACCAGGCACCGCCAGAGGTAACCTCACTAATAAAAGAAAAATAATTAGGCAACAGTACTCTGTCTGTGCCCTGGCTCTGCATCTGTAAAACAAGGATGATGATATCGCCCTTATCTTGCAGAGGAGTTGTGAAGACACATCATATTAGAGGTGATTTAAGAGGTGCTCAGAGGAGCAAAGGAGTTTTTAACTCTCCTCAAAGGAGAGGAGCAATGCAGTTTTTAACTTTCAGACAGAGCAGAGCAAGAGCTCGTTTGAACTGCTGCTTCAGGACTTTCAAACAGGAGTAGCTTTGGGGCCCTTTGTGCCTTCCAGGGCTGATATTAAGCCTGTTGTTTGGGTTTGCTGAGGCTGGGTACCTTCTGGGAGATGTTGTGCGGCCCAGACAATTGGGCTGAACGGCAGCAAATAAAAGGCACTGCTGGGAAAGCAGTCCTCAGGGAGCAGGATAGAGTCACGCTCCTTACCCTGTTGCTGGATTGGAAACAAACTGGAGAATGGAGGAGGAGAAACAACTGGTGAAATTTACTGGAGATATTGAATCCTATTACATAGACTGTGGTGCTTTCAAGAGAAACCTCACAAGCCTTCAAAAACAATAAATAATGAAGAGAAAAAAGGGTACATTTGGTGAGGCACTGGCACAGGCTGCCCAGAGAGCTGTGGGTGCCCCATCCCTGGAGGTACTCAAGGGTGGGTTGGATGGGCCCTGGGCAGCCTGATCTGGTGGGGGCAACCAGCCCACAGCAGGGGGTTGGGACTGGGTGGGATTTAAGGTCCTTTCCAACAAAAGCCACACTATGATTCTGTGATTACTTAGTGTTTTATCAGAATAACTAGACAAAGCCAATAGTTATGCAATGCATGATTACTTGGGAACACAAAGATGATGTAAGAGCAGAAGGAAGATAGATGATGAGCAGGAAAGTAGTCCAACTTCAACAAATAGGAACATCCATTACTACAAGTCACACATAGTCATGAGGGCTCTGATACAGTTTGAGTAATCTCAGGGAAATGTGAGGGCCAGCGACTAAGATTTTGCAGATTTGGGATTTGAGTCCATTCAGAGGCCTTGAACAGGGAGAGGAAATGGGTACAAGCATTTTACAGTATGTCTATACATTTGATAATGCAGATTTGTAAAGCACCCAAAAGAAAATGCATGTATGCCCAATTCTTCTTCTTGAAGCAACAACTACAAGGCAGGAAAGTACCGTCTCCTAGTTGATGCTTCTAGACAAATCTGAAGAAGTTCAGATGAGGCAAAGTGTGAAATGAAGAGTGTCTTTTAGAGCAGCAGAAGGGATACCATGAGGGAAAAATCCTGAGGCTAGGATATTGTATTTCTCACTTCTGTTCTTCATATCCAAGGAGCAATTGCTTTTTCTAAGTAATCTGAATTATTTCTTTTGAATTATGAAGAAGTATTAAGAAGGATTAATCATAGACTGGCTTGAGGCTGTTCCCTTCTTTATCAGTCGATATGGTGACTAAAGCCTATGGTCTGTCTGAGGATTGTTGTCTGGAGTCAGACCATGCACAGTCTGCAGCTAAAGATGAGCTAATGAAGATGCCTTTCAGCAGCTCTCAAACACCGGAGTACCGGGATACTCTCCCCTGTGGGATTACCTTGCCAGTGGTCACTTTTTCCCAGCCAGCCTGAGCAGTAACATCTTCGCAGCAAGGTAGATGTTCACATTTCCAACAACTGTATATATTTGTTTTTTACCTTAGGGGTGAGAAGGAGCAAAATCTGCAGATATTTTCATTGACTGGAAACCCTGATTGGGTCAGCAGTTCTGTAAGGGAAAAGAGTTGTCTGGTGAGAAGCAGAGTTAGCTGATGGGTTAGACCATGGGCCTGTGATAACGCTGACAATGGAGTCATGCTTATTGCCTGCCCACCACATTACTGCCCACCAGATGTACAGTATACTTAACCCATGCTTTTTATGCTGGGAAAGTAATAGAGCTGGGTTGAGCTACCTGTGCCCAACCATGATAATCCTGCTGATGGTGATGGAATCAGCCCAAACCTGGTGTGGGAATTGGCCCACACCAATGCAAACCAGAGCAGAGGTTGGCCCAAGAAAAGCCAGAGCTGTAACATAATGTTGTGCAGGAATGAACCCAGAGATTTCCAGGATAGGATTTTTAAGACAAAGACATAACAAGTTTTTGAAGTTTTATAAAGTCATTTCAGAGTGGTTAGGATTTTAGCGAGAAGAGGCCAGAGGATGGCATGAGTTTGCAGTCAGGCAACTGGAAAGCCCTTCATTATTGCTCTGATCCAGCTTCTGCCTAATGAACTCAGGGCAGTCTTGATGCCTGTTGCAAACTCACAAGGTGCCTTTCCCACAGCCCTGGCAGGTCACATCATGGCTGCATCAGCAAGGCTGTGTACAGTCTCATTTTTCCTTCAGTGTAAATCCACATGTGGGGTCCTGCGTGAGGCAGACTTGGCACATCATCACCCCTGGCTCAGAAAACAGCTGCCACTCACGAGAGTTTGCTATGGATATAACTCATCTCTTTGCAGAGAGCCAATACCAGGTCTCTGCGCTGTTAAAGTCCCCTTCAGATGGGAAATTTCAGCATGCAATTCTCGCAAATGGACACATGGAGTCTATTTTTAATTCTAAATCCCCTCACTTCAGGGTTGTTACTTTTCCTCTATTTCCTTTCATCACAGCAAGGCGCTTATTAAGATCTTGCTCCTGCAGCAGGGCAGACTTGTACAATTTGGATTTTATTTGTTGAAGAATAACCATCTGTCAGCTACTGAGAAGGAGGAAAAGAATCTATCCCTGAAGATTTGGAGATCTGCGAGTCTTTAACTAACTCTCTGAACATACTGTATCTCAGAACAGGAACTGAAGTGCCCTGGGAAATCAAACAGGAAAATCAAGTAATAAAGCGTTCAGAGAGGCGGTGTGTAAACGTGCAGCACGAAGGTGGAAGCACTTGCCTATGGAAAGCAAAGGGCTTGGGTTAATAATCAGAATGACCTCACTCTAATAAATTAGGCAAAAAAGTGAAGAGGGAAAGGAAACTGCTCTTTAAACACTTATTGTCAGAGCTGTTTAGCAGCTCTCCGTGCAATCAGCAAGTGCTCCCTGGTGCAGGTCTGGTTACCCGTTACATTTGTGGCAAGCCTGCTGAAGCTGTGCTGCAGGAACCGCCAGAAAGGTCGCAGCATGTACACATATGGTACTGGGGGTATGTGGGCTGCTCTGCATAATTACTCACCTTTTTTAATAAACTCCCTGGTCTCTACTGAGACCTCCAGTGGCAGCACAGTGGGAACCTGCAGTAGTGTACACCGGGAACAGTGGCTGCTGTTACAGTCTCAGAAGGCTCCTTCTGATGTGTAACAGTGCTGTAGAGCCAAGATTGCATTTGCACTGCCTGTTGGGCTCCAGTCAGTCCCAAAGGCTGCCACAATCCACCTCTTTTGACTGCAAAATTAGTCCAGTGCCACACATGGCTGGGAGGTGACAAGAGCTGGTAGGATGCTCCTTTAAATGCTTCACTACCCCACAGTTACAATCACAGAATTGTTTGAGTTGGAAGGGACTCTTAAAGGGCAACTAGTCCAACTTCCCTGCAGTGAACAGGGACATCTATAGCTCCATCAGGTGCTCAGAGCACCATCCAGCTTAACCTTCAATGTCTCCAGGGATGGGGCATCTACCACCTCTCTGAACAACCTTAGCCAGTGCCTCACCAGCCTCATTGTGAAAAACTTTTTCATTATATCCAGTATAAATCCCCCCTCTTTTACTTTGAAAAAATTTCCTCTTGTCCTATCACAACAGACCATGCTAAAGAACCTTCTTTCCTGTAGCTTCCCTTTAGATACTGACAGGCCACTCTCAGATCTCCCTGGAGCCTTCTCTTCTCCAGGCTGAACAAACCCAGCTCTCTCAGCCTGTCCTCATAGGGGAGGTGTTCCATTGCTTGGAACACCTGAATGCAGTGCTCCAGGTGAGATCTCGTCAGAGTAAAGGTACAGGATCACCTCCCTCGCCCCGCTGACCACACTTTTGATGCAGCCCAGGATATGGTTGGCTTTCTGAGCTGCAAAGGCACAGTGCTGGTTCATGTCCAGCTTGCCATCCACCAGTACCCCCACGTCCTTTTTGACAGGGCTGTGCTCCATCCTTACATCCTCCAGCTTGTATTGGTAATGGAGTTTGCCATGACCCAGGTACAAGACCTTGCACTGAGATTTGTTGAATCTCATGAGGTGCACCTGGGCTCAGTTAACTCACAGTTAGTGATTATTTGCCAAGCATTGATGGGCTCAGTAGACATTCCCTTGCCATCTTAAATGGCATGGGCAAAGGAAGGACTGTAATTTGAGGGAAGAACTAATGTACTCAAGCGTGAGTAAGAGGCAACTATGGAAAATATTATGGGCTTGTAAAAAGCAGGAAAATATCATGCTACAAAGAACAAAGAGAAACTAGGATAATATAGAAAACATCAATATTTGCTCATCTCCCTCCCACTTCTCTTTCTTTATGACACGTGGACTTTTGTATGTTCTTGTGTTCATTGTACAAACTGTGCTGGTGCCCATCAGGAATGAAATTCAAAGATGTTCACTTTATTATTGGAAGACAGTGCAAGGAACAACCCCAAAATTTCCTGGAGAAATAAAAGAGCACTCCAGCCCATGTGATTGTTTCTTTCTTACTTTTCTCCATTTCATCTCACCTGAATTGTGTTTACACCAAAACTAAGGACGCTGAGCAAAACCTTAACTTGGAAAAAGAAGGAGGTTAAGAGGATCGGAGAACTGGCTCATAAATGGTAAAGAAACCTTGTGATGGGAAAGAAAGGGACACTAGGGAAATATGATAAGAGACAGGATTAAATAACATCATTTTGCATAGCTAAGCCTTGTCCAGTGTAACATGGTGGAGCAATGCAAAGAGCAGCCACGTCACTTCTCTTTTTTTCTTCTCACAGCAAGTCACACCTGTCAATCACCATAAATTGGAAGATTAGACATTTACTATCTGTTGGAGTTCAATGTGTTACTTTCATGCACTAGCTGGAAGCTCATAATTAGCTCACACCTTCTTATCAGAGACCAGCTCTATTTTCCTGTTCTTAGTTTTATAGCTGTTTTGCATGCTGTAAATCTGTCTCCACTGGGGATCCCTTATTTACATCAATTTATTGCAAGAAAGACTGAACTAAATTAACACTAATTGACTTCAGTTCTGAGAGGTTTAGCCACAATTTCCTGTTCAGTTAAAGAGAGTTTCTAATCATATAGGTGCACTGTAAAAATGCTGGGCTAAGTTTTGTCTTTGGGAAGACTGTATCCACCCAGAGTAATTTTTTATTTTACAGTACACTTGCTTCAGTGTAAATTGGAGTAGGAGCTACTCTACCACTATGCTTTTCCAACATTTAATTAGAAAACTACATGCTAAAACAATTGCCTCCTGCTTGGAAATTCTGGATCCATTTGAAGTTTGGAAAATATCTTTCTTTTATGTCTGGACTCTCTAGGGCTGTTCACATGTCCTGGGGCTGCTGAAATGACTTTTCAATTCCATACAATTGAATTGATGAAGATAAATTATTTGTCTTATTTTCCATTTTCGTGTTACTTGCTCAACTTCTCACCATGCCTGCTGCTTTATATTCAGAAAACGTTGAAGCAGCATGTACAACTGGGCATGTCTCATTAGTTGAATAATTCAGCTCTATTCCAGAGTTATCTGCAAAAGAAATGCTTGAGGCTTGGTCTTTTTTTCTGTAGCTTTTCAAACAGTCTGTTGCGGGAACAGATTTTAGCCGATGTGTTTGTGCATCTTGTGACTTATAAGGGTATTTGGTGGGGTGATGCCCAAGGAATTGCTGTTGTTAGTGTCTGACTCTTCTCCTGAGGTACAGAGCAGTGCCTTGAATCTTGCCAAGCACGCTTATTCATGCCTCTGGGCTGCATTTTCCAATGCTCCTGCCATCCTCCTTCGTAGACATTTGCTGTCACCAGCTGTTCAATAAGCCTCAGCAAGGGCTTTGTTCTAGCAGCAAAGAGTAAGTAGATCTTGTAGAAAACATCAGGCCACTGGAAAAGTCTGTCTTTACATTCAATTCATACTAAAAGAGCCCTGAAGACCACAGCATGCAAAGATCATAGTCCTAGGGAAGAAGACACCAATGTTGTCATATCCGTTCCAGTGCTGGCAGCAGTGTGTTTTCTGCTTGAAAAGGGGACTGGCAGTCCCAGATGCTCTCAGCACCTGCAAGGTGAGTGAGCCATGGCACTCAGGGAAGGGTGTGAGGGACAGTGATGGGTATCTGCAGAATGATAACGTGTCCAGAACTTGCACAAAGACAGAGGTCAGGCTTTGAAACCTGTGAAGTCTTTGACACAAGAAAGTTTTCCAACATGCTCCAGTTTTCTTTTAACCAGGGATCCACATATACCAGAGAGAGCTTTCAGAGCCTGGATGCAAGATCTTCGGAAGTTTTCTCCAAAGTCCCACAGTGAATAATTGTAACCATGTGTTTATATGTTTGTCTGTTTATTTGTTGATGATCTTGGCAACAGATAATGTACTGCAGATAGCATTTTGGAGGACTTCAGTATAAAGCGTGGAGTGCTGTCTAGTTCACACTATCGCTACCCTCGAGCTCTTTAAATCAAAAGCAGGAGCACTCTGTAGCACAATGAGTGAAAGAAACACATGGGCTAGCAGACCCCTACCAGCCTTTTGTTGGGAAAGATTCTCTGGCAGAAAGGTGGTACTTCAGTAAAAGTGAAAGCAACATTTTCTCATGAGAAAAAAATCAACCACTCACATTTTGGTAGAGAGCTGGAAGTGGAGTGCTTGAGAAGTTTGGGTGCTCTCACTGGGCCAAGAGCAGGCTTCTACATCCTGGAAGGTTTTTAGCTCTGAATGACTCAGCTGGTCTCTATTCACTAAAATAATGCAAATTCCTTGGATTACATTTCCTTTTTTTGTTGTTGTTTTTTTTTGTCAGAGATGTGTTCTAATTGAGATTTTTCAAATGCCCCATTTCTGACAAGAATGCATGGCAGTCAACATCACGCCTTTCAAATTTTTTGCAATTTTTCCACATTTTCCTAAGATTCTTAACTTCAGAAAAAAAAATCAAACTGCCAATAGGGAAGAAGAAGACAAAAAATTCTCAAAATCACTTCTGTTGTACTGAACTATTTAAAATTGTGAATGCTGCAAGGTAGATTTAAGATTTTTTTTTTAAGTTAAAATTCTATGGTTGGGATCCTGTGGGATGGGACAGATTTTATTTTGCAAAATTGCTAGTTATTTTTTTTTTACCATTTCCCTTTCCAGTCATTCCATAAGGGACCTCCTTTTGTCTATCCGAAGACAAAGAACTGTTGCTCTTTCCAGTTAACATTTTACTGTTTTGAAGCTCTGCAAAAATGCTGAAAAGCCTTCTAATGCCCTTCTCAAAACTGATCTCCACTTGGTTTTAACAGCTTTGGGGAGATAGAGAGGTGATGGTCTTTGAGGAGGCCTTCAACATGTAAGGAATAGAATTCCACAGTAGAATTGAGTCACATGAAGTTGCAGAAAGGATTAAGGATTTAGTGGTGGAGTGAGGAGTCAGGAGACCTGGTAGAAGAGGTAGAAGTACACTGTGGATGATATAAGGAGGGTGCTTAGACAGCAAATTCAGAATAGAAAGGATTCCCTGGGACAGGCCCTTGGAATGGCTTGCAGCGGATTAAGCATCAGAGTTGAGAACACCCACTATGTTCCCCATGCAGCAGAAGCCCAGGAAGTTGTACCCCGATGACATGAAATTGGGCAAAAGCCACTTTAGTTGTGAAGCCTTGTGAAGTTGCAAGTCTTGCATTGTACTGACGTTTTGAACTCTGCTCTTCCTGTCTGTGACCTTAGGGATGTGGCTGGGATTTCTCTCTGCTAATTTGAGCTGGGGAGCAATGGATTTGGTAGAAGACTGCAGCTGGTTCCCTGTTCACAGCCAGCTAAGAAGCCTGCAGGGTAGTAGTTCCTTCATAATCTTCTTTCTCTGCTGCCTGCTGAAGGAGTTCAGGAAAAGTAACTTAAATAAGTATATATCTTTCAAGGTAATTGAGGTGAAGTGGGAATAGCATGTCTCCTTTTCTCCATGTGCTAGAAGTAGCTTGCAATGATGTCTTAACCCTTAAGCATCTGAAATTAACAAATACAAAAAAGAGAATGTGAGTTTCATAAATGGAGCCTTCCAAAAGAAAAAGAGATCTGTTTGGGCCAATACAAATATGTAATAATTTCCAAATTGTTTTGGTTCAACCACTCTGTTGAAAAGCAAAAAAATTACCCAACATGCATTTATAATAAGTCAAAATAATTTTCTCATTTAAAAATTAGGGGGCAAAAGTTTTGGTTTAGAAAATATCCAAATAAAATATTCCAGTCATATTTTTAATGAGCCAGAATATGTTGAAACAGAACCCTTCTTGACAATGTAAGTTCATTTATCACAAATAAAATCTTTCTGATAAACAACTTAAATGAGCGCCCCACAACCCTCTGTCTGACACATAGCTCCTGTTACTTTATGATGTAGGTAGATGTAAGTCTTGCAGGATCTACCAGAATGGGGTCAGACCCTTTAAGCATTGCCAGAAACTCAAATCTCAGATTCCTGCTGTAGCTATGAATGTGTTACAGCATGAAGTTGGGGCATTTGCTGTCCATCAGGAAGGTGCAACCTGGGATTAGTACACATAGACCACCTAAGGACCTGATGCATGTGAGCCATCCAAACAAATGCGTTGCTTGGATGCAGTCTGCTGCTCCTCTGCCCTTTCTCTCATACGGACAGAGAAGATCTGGTCCTGGATTGTGAGTGGCAGTTCTAGGAATGGAGGCTACAAATTCACTTGAATTTCAAACACCACCATTCCCAACTCAACCTCAGAATAGAAAGCTGATTCCCTTTGCACCAGAGGAAATGCATTTTTTACTTCACAAAAGGAAGATGAAGAATTGTGTTTCCAGTTGCAATTTTTTTGGATATTTCTTAACTATTCTCCTCAAACAACTGATGCCAGAAATTTTTTAGGAGGAGAACAGCAGCTTTTTACACTCTTATGAACAGCTGTGCAAAAAAAATGTAATTAACTGTTCCCTGAGCTGTTGACAGCTGGCAGCACCATTTCGTGATGAAATATCAAAACTATAGTCATTCTGTCTTGCAAAGAGCAGATAACCTGCAACAATTAGGAGCTTTAAAAAGAAAAGATGCTTTTTTTTTTCTGTTTGAGGAGAGTGAACACACAGATTGATTTAACCCAGAAGACTTTGTCCTGTCCTCTCCTGAAATCATGGAATCATAGAATTATTACTGTTGGAAAAAAACACGAAGGCCGTCTAGTCCAACCATCAGCCCATCCTCACCATGCCCAGTAAACCATGTCCCTCAGTGCCGCGTCTCTACGGTTCTTGAACACCTCCAGGGACAGTGACTCGAACCATCTCCCTGCACACCCTGTTCCAATGTCTTACCACTCTTTCTGAGAAGAAATTTTTCCTAATATACAACCTGAATAAAATAAAAACGAAGATCAGCAACAACACTTCTCTTTCTAAAGTATTCAACGCCTGCATCCTGTTGTGGGATACCATGGGATGGTCGTGGAGTTCACAGCCAGCACAGAGCTGAAGGACACTGCTTTTATTATCAGTAAGGGAGAACATCTGTCCCAGTCCTTTGCCTTGTCAGGGTAATTATTCCAGTCATACAGGAAAAACAAACTCACCCATTGAAAACAACTGGATAAGAAACTAAGAAGCGAAACAGAATCCTTTGTCACATAGGACATCTGATATCCTGCTCCCTGAGAAGAGTCTCTCATGGAAAACAAAAAAGAAGAGGGTAAAAAGAGCAGCTTGGATTCTGCTCTTCCTTAGGCAGGATCAGCTGGGAGATGTTCCGGTGCAGTCTTTCTCAGGAACATTTTAAATGAAAAGATTTTATGCTAGATACCAGAAATGATCATTTTATTTTTTCAAACTGGCTTCTGGAACTGTGAAAACATGTGTTTTCCCATGTGCAAGCAGAAGAGATACCTCGGGATATTTGAATCAGGTGGCTGAACATACGCTTGCCCCATTTGTGCGCGTAGATTCCTGCATGATAAATGTCTCCAGATGGCTCATCTGAGATTACGTATGGAAAACACGGTCCTTCATTCATTATATATAGGTGTGGATAATCTCCATGCTTAGCCAACAAGTAGTAGTGTATGGAGCCAGGGCTGTGCACAACCCGTCTCTACCACCACAGTTCCAGATGGAATGCCCCATGCCCTCAGGTACAGGAAACTGTAAACCCTGACAGGGGCCAGAGGGATAGAGGAGTCATTCAACAGAATTCCAGGAATTGAGTAAACCCAAGAAAGGACACAAGCAAGATCTTTCCGTAATGTCTCCAAGATGAGACTGAGAGGGAGAGCATCAGCCATTCTTAAAGCTCACAGACCTTTCTGTAGGGTTCTACTGATTGTACTGAATCCATACAATGAACTGTCCTAGAAATATCTGGATCCTTGCCCTTCCCTTCCTTCTTCGTCAGATAAATGTAATCCCAGGACCCTTCAGGAGACTGCTGGTTGCAGAAGTTTAAAAGTATTCCTTACAACAGAGTGATGCCAATTGCTGGTGCAGTTTCCTGGTTGAATTTTATTTCATAGAAGCAGGTATTTCTTTTTTTGGAAATGCCATTAAGAAATGTTACCTTCATACCAGGCAAGCAAAGGTTGAAACCAGGTTAGACTGCACTTAATTTCATATTTATGTTCCTAATTGTGTTTTTGCAGTGTTTCACGTTACAGTTTTTCCTTGTCTCCTAAGCCTCTTTCACTTGATAAATATACTTATATTATGAAACTGCCCACTTTCTACATTCTTTTCGCTTTCTTCTCTCACATCAAAGCCAATATAAATAAAGAGTAAATTGTTGAGCTAACAAAACTGTTAAGAGAATACACTTTTTCCCCTGGAGCTGCAAAGATTTCCAATACCCTAGCAGAACTGTCTTAGATCAGTAATTGTTAATGGAATAAAACAGTGTCAAAAGGTAAACACAGTTGTTTGATAAGTTGGGTTGACTGTGCCTTTCTGGACCATGTCTCTTGCCTGTCTGCTTTTGTTTTGTTAAGATTAGCTGTTCTCAGTTCAAGGGAGTAGCCAGAAAATGAATTTTGTATACACAGCTCTGTTTGCAACTTCCAACCCCTGCACTTTTTCATTCTAACACGGCTAGCACGTATCCTGCTTCAAAGCAACTTTCACAACGTGCCCTTGCACAATTCTGAGTTAGTTATTGTGGGTGCAACACTGACTGAAACTCAAAGGATGAGCCAGTGAAAGTCACACACAGCCAAAACTTCTGAAAGACATAAAAAATTAGCAGCTCAGCAATTCCGGCAGGTTGAACAACAGTCCGTACAACAAAGAAAACCAGGGAGATACCAAGGCAGCTTTCATGTTGTTTTCTCTAATAGTCCTTGTGACACCTACTCACTCCCAGGAGCAGTGCATGGTCCTGTTGGGCTGAGTACTGCAATCCTGAGTCTGATCTTCCAGGAATTTATGCCTGAGTTCCAAATACAAGGGGCTATCTCATTTTAAGCACAGATTGGTGGCAACCAAAATTTCAAGGCAAAATCCTGTCTCTCAAAATATTAGCCCACACTGGGGAAGAACCTTGAGCATAGTTTGCTTGTCCTAGCGTTTACTAAGACAGATCTCATAAGATGACTGGAGAGGGTGGATTTTCTGCAGCTGGGATGAAAAATTTGCCGACAACAACTTTGCAGCCTAACATCTCAGACAGCCTGGAGATATCTTGGTGGTGAGAGAGATCTAAAGTCATAATAGTTATTAGGTATGTCATTAGGTATGCCAATGGTTAAATAGGAGCTAATAGGCTTTTGAAAGTCTAAGTTTGGGCTCTCAGTACCTTTTATATCAAGTCCCTTTTCAGATTTCACCATTTTTCTACATCTGTCTGAAGCAGCCAATGGATAAATACAACATGCAGCTCTTGGCTGCTGACATTGTGCACCTCTGTTGGGGTGGAGGAGGTCAGAGGAGAGCAGCAAGGCCCTTAGGAAGGGAGGCATGGAGAGAGCACTCAATGTAAGGAAATGTCAAGAAACAAATACATATTTCTTTGTTACGCAAGCGCCAATAAAGGCACATGGGTAAACATTCAGAATGTTCACATGGAGTAATCAATATTCTTGATGGCCCAAGAAAGCAGTGAAAGAATGGGATAAAGCTCAGTGGGGAAATTGCAGAGGGCAGTTTGGAAAAGTTTTCTGACAGTTAGGTCTGTACTAAGAGTAGTGCAGTTTGCATAAAACCAATCCACCACTGAATGTCCACGTATGTATAGGTACACTGCACTACTAGAACTAGAAATCTCTCTAAGCATGTTTAACCCACATTGTTAGAACTTGGTTAAGTACTCTAAGTTAAACACATGCTCTAAGCAGAGGCCTATTGCTTGGGACATATGCTTTAGTATGGAAACTATGTACTGCTGTCAGTAGAAATCCACAGCTCTGTTACAACATGCAGGAATTTCTGTGTCCGAAGGAGGACCTCTCACAATAAAAGTCCTGAAAAAAAGAGGAGAATGTGTATCTAGGTGTTATACACATTATGCTTCTTTAATGTTAGAACATTTGGTATCTCGAGAAAAAATGAAACAACGCATGAAACAATTATTGAGATGATTTCCAGCCAACGATGATGTCAGAGTTTGTCCACACAGAACTCTGTGGTCTCCATTGCTAAATTCATCCGCTTTATTAAGGCAGGTCCACAAGGGAGCACGTGGCATCTTTTGTGATTTCCTTTGACTGACAATCTCTAGCTCTCTATTAGAATTTTTCTTTCTTAATACATACACATTACTACTGCTATGCCGGACACAACTTCCAGTAACTCAGGAAATCTGCACTCGTTCAGTGGTCTGTAGGTTTCTTTCTTGGTCTGGTTCCTCAAGAGCCCTGAAACAGACAGAGGGAGTGGTTCCATTCTAAGAGAATTTACAACTCTGTCACAGTCAGTGGAAAGTTTGTTCTCTCCTACTTTTCTTTGATGGTGTGTCATGTTGTTTGCTGGCCATTCACATTTGCAAGTGCTACAGCATCCCTGTGTGGAGCAGAGGCATGTGAAGGCAGCTCTCTGCTTGTGCAATACAAAGACGATGTTTGCCTGGGTTGGGACTTCTTGCTACTGCAGGAAGAAGCTGCTTTTGTGCTCTGTGTAATCATTCCCCGTTGGGTGAATGCATGTCAGTCCACATTAATGATGTTACTGTTACATTATGCTAATTGTATCTTTGAAGCTCTGTAATTCTGATTTTTCTAAACAGCTCGATAATAACAGTTAATTAAAAAAAGATGTTCTCTGAAAAGGGCAAGAGAGATGATCTCTCAAGGGCTCAGAAGATTAACAAAGGAAAAGCTTTGTCTCTACTGTCCAATTGACCTTAGACACAAACACAAGTTATTAATTAATGCCGCTTCAAATGATCTGAGAGGACACGAGAAGGAACCAGGCTACAGACAGCAGGAGGTGGGAGATGTGAGCAAGAGGGAACAGAATTTCCCTCTTGGCTTCACCTTCCTCAGCTATGCCTGAATTAGGAAGAATTACAACTTTATACTCCCCAGGAGAGCCTAGAGAGCTGATGCCATAGGTTTCAAAAGGCAATGACTTGAAGCTGTTGCAAGATGTGTTGGAGGGATGTCCAACATGCTCTGAGGAGGTAGGATGCACCAGGACACTTCCTCCTTCTTCCATCCAGAAGAAAAACATGGAGTAAGTGTTACTGCAGAGGTGGAGGGAGACTCAGGAGGAGTTCAGCCTTACCACAGACTTATTGTTCAAAAGACAAGTCTTTAAAGCCTATTTCTAGAAGGATATTTAGATACACAAATAAGTTCTCAGATCTAGGTTTTAGCCTCTGCTGCTGTCTCAAAACTCCACAAAATGAGGCTTTTCCACCCCATTTATCTCGTCACATCTATTTTGGCTATGATCTCTGGAAGGCAGGAATGGCCTTTCTATGCATATAACTCACTACTGAAGTAAATAATAAGAACTTGATGGGAAAGTTAAGAAGTTACATAGAACACACTCTTTCCATTGTAAGTCTTCTGAAACCTTTCCAAATTTTGCCGCCTTTATTTTGTTGTTGTTGCTGACTTGTGCTGAGAAACGATCTTCCCGCACGTCCGTTTTTGTTCTTGGTCTGCAACTCTGAGTGCTGCTATGAAGTTTGAATGGCTCTCGTTGGTCAGAGCCTATGGGGCTTCTGTGTTCCTGTCATTTCATGTGTCATGCAGACAACCCAAACCCTCAGCAATAAAAACTTTATAATACAGCAGCCCCCCATGTGGTTGATGTATGCCACATGGTGTGTTCTGTTTGTTACTGGTCACACTTGGAAATTATTCAGTTTCTTTTTGACACCCAGTCCCATTGTATAAAGCAATTTTTTCCTATTTGTAGTTTGGCATTTTTAATTTTTTTTTAAACATTAAGTATTTCTCTTGAGTGAGGTAACAAATTCCATAAGAGAATATAATGAGCCATGGTTCTTATGTGTTTCTGTGATTCTTATCGTTTTTTTTCAGGCATTGGATCCTTACTTAACATTTGTAGCTGTACAGACACATAAAATTAGTAAAAACAATCAACAGATCCTGCTTTTCTTTAAGAATATTTTAAAGCCTTCCATTATTGGTTGCCAACCTCTATGATGTTTTTCCACAACCAAAGGGTCCACTGCATACAAAAATAATTATCATGTCTTTTGTACAAAGCATCCCACACAGAATAACTTGTGCTGATAACAAAGGGACTGCATGTAAGGACAAAATGTAGCTACTAGGCAGTAGGTTTTAGGAGGCAGGCAGGAAGATTTTCTGTCTGTTTATTTATTTATTTTTCTAGTTTTGCCACAAACGGTGTTTTCAGTGAGCTGAATCCAAGCGTATTCTCAGCTGGGGAGAAAGGGCTGATTGATGGTAGTAAAATATTAAACTGCTCAAGGTTCCTGCTTCACAGTGTATAAAACCAGTCATATCAGCTCATGTTTCACTTTTTATGTCTTTTTTATGAAAAAAAGACACAAAAGAATCCGATAAGCATAGCTCAAAACTCCACTGAGCTGCCTATACTAGCAGCCTCCTCAGTGTGCAATTACTTACACATTTGTCATGAGAAAAAGGCACTTTTAGATAAGTAGATGTAATAGGTCAGCATGCAAATTGGGTGTGAATTTGCTCTAATGGTGTGAAGCACAGCTCCTACACAGCTCCATTGAGGTATCCAGTGCTGACATCCAATTGCATCACCTTGCTTACGGCTTCCAGGGGCTAAGCTAATCACCGAAATTAGTGGGGGCTGTTTATCTCTGAGTCTCCAAGACATTGATACACTTCATGTTTAGGGGTAAAAATGTGCACATGTGATAAATGACAAGACAGGTAGCTGAGAAGGTCCTAGGACTGTAACTGAATTAAGGTGTAAACATATCAATACTCCATGTCCTCATGGCTACTGAAGCTTTTTGATGAACTGTCAGCTCTGTGTTTTCCATCACTGAGAGACTTTTATCAGAGTTAGAAACAGGAGCTCTGACTTGAGTCTCACCAGGGTAAGCTGGGTGCAGGATATCACAGAATCACAGAATCGCAGGAGTAGGAGGGGACCTCTAGAGATCATCGAGTCCAACCCCCTGCTAAAGCAAGTTCCCTACAATAAGTTGCACAGGTAGGCGTTCAGGCAGATCTTGAATATCTCCAGAGGAGACTCCAAGGCATCTTGGGCAGCCTGCTCCAGTGTTTTGCTACACACACAGTAAAGAATGTCTTCCTCATATTTGTATGGAACTTTTTATGTTCCAGTTTTTGCCCATTGCCCCTTGTCCTGTCACTGCACATCACTGAAAAGAGCCTGGGATGATTTGCACTGATTGCTACATTGCACATGGGAAGTCTGGATGGAGGATGCATGCATGTTGCAATGACTTACTCTCTGCAAACCTAGCTGAGCTAAGCACGGAGCTACTCCTTCCTCCTTTCCTCCTCTCTCCCCTTTCTGTCAACCAAGTATATTTTGAGTGCCAAGACAATAAATGCATCTCTACTTTCACAAAGGCCCATGAAGGAACAAGGTTGGTTGCAGACTCATTGTGATCACACTGCCTGGCTTGTGTCAGCAATATCTCTGTACTTGTGCCTGGCAGCTCCAGCAGTAAGCAATGCCAAAACAGCTTTGACCACTACGTGAAAAAACACCAAAGGACAATACTTCTCCATGAAAACAGTCAACAGAGCTTGACAGCCGTTACTCACAAAAGCTCCTGGGCTCTGGTGTATGCAGACCTCATTGGCATTTTGCACTGGTGCCAAAGCGTCAAATTTCTCTCCAGTTTTTAGGGTCATGGCAAATTTAAGAAACCACAAATGAAGATGAACTCATAGAGGACGTATTAAAACACTCTCTAGTAGCTCTGCAGCCATTGTTTCATGTACCGTGTTTAGCACAACTGTAAGCTGTCATAGAAGTGACAGGGAAGGTATTGGCACTGCTGTGCTAAGCTGCTCACAGATGGGAACAATCTAGTGGGTGACTTCTCAGCTGGGACTCAGTGGTTCTGGAGCCCCTGGAAGGCAGGCAGGAGTGTGAGCAACATTTATTTTGTTGATGAGGACAGTTGTAGCTGGAGAGGGTGAGGTTAAGATTACAAGACAAAAGCACAGAATAATGACAAAATGAAGTTCTCCAGCACATGCTGCTTGAGCTGTTAGAAATTACAGGCTAGAAGAGTGCTCTCAATAGCTGCAAATTGACAGTTTGCAGCAGAAAGTGATGCTGGAATGGCACATTTATGTGATAAAATGCACTCAACTTTGTTGTTTCTCCTTTATAAGGCTGATAAGGGCTCATGACTTGTAACATATTACTTGAATTACCATAATTTTATCCACAAACCAAGATCCAACTGTGAAATGCACTATTTGAGACCTATAGTACAGTTCTTTCAAAGAATTTACATTGGAATCATGAGGTTGACATAAATGGAAGGGGAAGGGCAAGGACAAAACAGCAGCGGGAAATGGAATGGCCTCTACCTTTTAGTAGCTCAATTGCAAAGACAGATATTCTGGATTCCAGCTCTGAAATAGGAGGGGGGAGGACACAGTAAGGGACCTCCTGGAAAAGTGTAGGCAGAGGTACTGGAAGGTGCTGTCAAGCCTGAAAGTTGAAAAGAGACCAAATGCCTTGGTATTTTAGCATTCCCCCTCAAAATGGTACTTCTTATGTGTGGATAATGTGAAAGGATGTAACTAACATCAGTTGGAGCTGAAATAACACTATTCTTTTACCCTCAGCACTAAATGTGGATTAGTAATTTTCAAGGGTTTTTGTTTGTTTGTTTGTTTTGTTTTGTTTTTTATCCAGGCCAAAATTAATAAGTCAGATCAGAGCCAGAAGTGAATCAAGTGTTCAGACTGCCATGGCAATCCATTAAAAACTTTTATCAGAAAACCAGTTTTCTTGCAAAGGTCAAGAAAAAGTGTGCTCCAGGATTAAAAGCTTTGCTCATTATTCCTCTCCATAAAGAGGAAAGAATATTGAAAAGGCCACTAACCAAGTTCATGTATCTTAGTTATATAAACCATGTTGCTTAGAAATGGCGATGCCCAATTTTAGAAAACATGGAAAGAACACAAAATAACTCTAGATTATAAAGCTGGAAAGGATCATACAGCCCAAGGACATGGGTAATGGAGGACAATGTGATCCCTGTGGATGGGCCCAGAAAGAAATCACACCTGCTGTCCCTGTGTTTGCCTAACTGAGCACAAACTTCTGTTTGCCCTGGTTGGTAAAAGAAAAATAATTTTATCTGAACACCAGAGAACTGTAATGAAATACAGTCATTTTTCCCCAGTCATTTAAGGTGAACATTAGGAAAAGTTTAAATATGCTTGCATGTTAGAAATAACTGTCTTATGACATCTCCCTCTCTGGAGCAGGTTGTATTTATTTGTGAGTGATACAGGGAGATTTCACAGTGTTTTGTTCTTCCCTTAGTTTCTAGGATCCCATGATTTCAATAGTTATTCAAATTTTGTAATGTCATCTGAACTAGGCAGTTGTTTTGAAAGTTTCCAGTACAGAAATCACTTACGATTACAAAAGGACTGAGAGCTAGGAGAGAATTGCATCCTCAGAGCTTGGCGCACAACTGTTCCACTGGGTCCTTACCAAGGAGTGGCGTTCTCCCAGCCAGCCTTAAATGGCTTGTGCTAGTACCCAAATTCGAGCTGACACCTTGGGACAGAGCCTACCCTGCTGGTTGGTAACAATAACCCCGTGGCAAGCTGGATTCTCTGCCTGGAGAGAATCAGGAGTCAAAACACTCGTGTTTCAGGATGCAGGCCAAGTGCAAGCCAACAGCATAGGAAAGAAAATTCTTTCATGGATTAACTATTCCTAGATTGTCCACTTGTAGTGTTTATTGTTCCTTTGTTCCTTTCTCCAAAGCCACAGTGAAATACAGTTGTTGGAAAGGAGAGATGACCATGCTGGCATGACATGAAACCTCCTGTATACATGTACAATATTGCTCAAAAGACATTTGGTGTGTGGAGATGACACAGGCACACAGAAAGGGTTCAGATGACTTACAGTCTGCTTAAGTAAGTTTTGCAAGCTGGCATACACTCTATTGTTAGAAGATATCATATATCAACAAAAAATGGAGATGCATGGAAAATAAATCCTTTTATTTGTGAGTGGTATGCCACAGTCATGGGGCAGTGGGAACTTTATAGGGAATGCTTCTGGAAATGCTCCATTGATGGTGCCCTCTGGGAGCTGCTTTCTTTAGCTCATGTACCTCCTGCCAATCTCCTGGGCATCTCCTGAGCAGGTCCTGGTACCCATAGCCTCTGCCCAGATCAGTCCCCAGAAGGTTTTTCTCTATAACAGACTTTAAGCACAGACACCTCGAGATCAGTTACTTTGAGAAGAAAAGCCAGTTGCTATCATTGGTCCCCGTGGCAGGGGGTTGGAACCAGACAATCTTTTAAATCCTTTCCAAATCAAGCTATTCTGTGATTTTATGATCTTGTATTTCATTCCCATCTGCAGAGCTTCATACTAATGACAAACTCCTTTTTCCATCTTCCATCAGGAGACAGAGGAGAATATCTGTTCCGCCTCCCCATACCCCATCATCTCCTTTTCTCATGCTTCAGCTCCTATAGGTTTTCTTAATAGTTTGCTTTGTTATAAACAGAGCTGCCAGGCTGAGTTTGGAGCGAGGCCTGCAACCTTTTCCAGCGGGGTGGGGGCAGAAGGCCCAGACTGCCCCATGACATAAACGTTGTGCTTTTCATCAAGAGTGTCCTTTGTGCTTTTTTTCCCCTAAACAATGAAGCAAGCTATCCCCAGAGGTGGTGGTTGTGACAGCCAGCTGGAAGGCTGCCTGGCCTTTTGTGCCCAATTGATAGAAGAGCACATCACCTCAGCTTCATGAGGGCAAGGGCCGGCTACGTGTCCTCAGGCAATGGCCCTCTTGTCTCTCTGGCTGGAGCTTTCCAGCAATAGACGTGATGTGCACAGCCATCAAATCATAGAATTGAGTTGGAAGGGACCCTTAAAGGTCATCTAGTCCAACTGTCCTGCAATGAATGGGTATATCTACAGCTAGATTAAGTTGCTATGAACAGCCGAACTCTGGTGTTCTGCATGTGTTTGGCCTGGCAGCCACTAGGCTCATCAGGTGAAGGAGTCCCATTCTCTTGTGCTTTCCTGTATTACTATTGTACTCATATTGCGTGGTCCCACAGAGGTGGATGCTACCTGGGTGAAGGCTTGGTGTAAGCTGTGTCTCTGTGGCAGATGGGCGGGCACCTGTATGCTGAAATCACCTTTATTTCAGAAAAAGCTCTTTGAAGTGGGGCTGTTCCCCGTTTGGCTGCTGCAAACGGGTGCCTTCAGCTCCATGCAGGCTTTTCCTGCTTTAAAACTGAACAGGTTCCCAAGTTGCTATCTGGCTGCGAGCTGAGCTCCAGCTTGTTAATTGGATGGGAATAGGTGTACGTAATAGTGGTGCCGTCCTTTTTGAATGCAGCCTTTATGTGAGCAAATAAGGAATTTTATTTGCTGTGCCCAGTCAGTCCTCAATCTATTTGCGATTTAGCTTCTCACTCAGAAAGAATCCTATCAAGGCATCCAACTCCCCCAAAATGGGCCGCAGGCAGGGTCAGCTTAACTGTTCATATACAAAAAGCCCAGGTTGCTCAAGTGCAAATTCAGGGGTAGCTTTCCAAGTGCTCAGCACCCTTGGCTTAGGGCAACTTTTCAGAAGAGTTCTGCACCCCTAATTACAACAGTTCAGGCCAGATTTTCTGCAGGGATCAGTCTCTGGTTTGCTGGCTCTCAATCCTGGACAGTTATTTCGCTGCTGAGCAGATCAAATGATGTAGTCTTCAGCAAGCAATGAAAAACACCACGTTTCTGGGATTGCACATTGTAGGCATCACAGCTGCCTGGTGCTTGCCAGACTGTAAGCAATCATGCCAGCAACTAGCAAGCTGTCAGTTCCTAGTGTAAGCTGCAAATCTATCAGGAATTGTTTATATTTCACAAGGGGATAGATAGAGAGAAGATTCATTTTATTTCCCTTTAAAAAGTCTATATGTGTGGCAGAAGGTCAAGATAATTTTAGAGACAGATTTTTCAGGAAGATCCCTTAAAAAGGTGGTGCTGGTGGAGTTAACAGCCCCTCCTGTGAGCATGGCTGGAGATGGAGAAGAAGGTTTATTCCACGGGCTGGAATTTGCAGCAGATGCTCTTAGCTCTGCTCCAGCTACCCAAACTCATTTTCTAGCATCAGGAGCACACTGAGGCCTTATCTTTACCCCTTTGACAGAAGTACATGGCTCTGCTGTGCTTCTGGAAAACATGACTCTTTTTCCACACCCCAAAACATAAGCCTGGGATACAGGTCCTGTCCAAACAAGGAATGCCAGGACTACAACATATCCTTATCCAGGGTTGTTTTCACTAAACCCAATACTCAGGCATTAGATCACATCATAAATTCAAACCCAAAGCAGCATCAACTGAGGTTCAAGAGAATTTCCTCTCATTAGCTGTGTACAGATACGGACAGGCTAGATCCAGGCATGCTCAATGATAAGGTGATGGGGGAGCATTTCAGAGACCAAGGAGTCAAAGTTATCACTTTTGTCATTCCTTTAGCACTCAGGATCATGGGCAAAGATTCAGACTGCCTGGTGGGGTGAAAAATTTGAAGACATTCTGTACATCTGGGGCAAATTATTTGAGCTTCCAGCTCTGAAGGTGATGATGTTTGCACATATTCTTTTCTCTAAAAAAGTATTTTGGAAAAAAATATGAAAATCTAATGAGTAACAATAGAGCAGACAGCAAGTCGTACCTTCCGGTGTAGAGTAATACTGTTATCATTACACATTGTTGTGCTGAGATGATAGAAAAACACTCTGAGCTGAAGGGACTCCTGGGTGACTGGTCAGCAGTGTATTTTCTGCACTCTCTAGGAAAGAGTATTTGCTGCTTTATACTTCCTCAGAAGGTAACTGAGCAGACAAATTGGAACTTGAAACATCTTTAAGCTTAAAATCATGCGGAAAGGTGCTTTCCAAACTGGGTATGGCACAAGACTTAAGACACATTAAACATTCTTGGATGAATCACAGGTTTCCAGGCAAGCTTGCATTTTCATCAGAACACAGGAGATTTGGTACTGATTCCTCCTTCCATTAAGGATCCAGTTTTAAATGGAGAAAAAAAGGAGAGAAAGAAAACCAACACGCCCATACAGTGAAAACTTTTACTTAATGCCTGACACAGCTGCAACCAGAAGTGTTTTGACCTAAACTGCTATCAGGATGCCCCTTGGGACTTGTAGTTCAGGTGTTTCAGATCACCTTTCTTCACCCTAGTCCAGGTTGCTGCTCCTCCTGTGCACATTCAGGATCCAGCCCCCCCTTGCCTGGAAGCATTCAGCTCCTGCTGATATTTCATAACCTCTTTTCTAAGTCCCAGACCCACTTCTGATTCACACTTGGGTTGCTCTTCTCCAGGCTTGCAGAGGGCAGCAGACAACAGAGCAAGAACTGGGAAGGAGAAATGCAGGCAAAATCAGCTCAATAATTAAGACTGGAAAAAAAAAAACCTGACCTCCACTTGCTCTGCTTGGCTGTGTACGCCAACACAACTGCCTGGCCTGGGGCTCTCTCTATAATGGCAGGCCAATGGGAGTCAATGAGGCCAGCTCCTTTGATCCCCATTTCTCGGCAGCTGTGCAAGTCATGGCCTTTGCAGGCCTTGATGCTGACTCATGCTGGTGCTATAGAGCGGCCTCAGAGGGCAGAAAATAGGCTGTGCCTGGTTTTAGACCCTTGGAACAGCATGATGAGGCCTTTGTACAACCTGGAGTCAGGTTCATTGTTCATCCTGCTATAACATAATTGAATGTTATTTGAGCACTATTTGCAAAAAATGATAACAAATTTAGGTAACAAATCTGTAAAAACCAACTAGCTGGTTAATTAATCTTATATCTAATATATCTAGCCCACAGTAAATTACCCAAGTAGGACAGTGAATCTATTCAGTGAGCTCCATTAGGTGGTCCAACATGTACATATATGAAGACTTGCCACTTGCTATTGGAAGCTGCTGGTGGCACACAACTGCCATTTACCTCCTTGACTGCCCTGATGCCAGGGGGCAGGGTTCCAGGCTTCTGTCTGCTTGAAAGCTCCTTCAGGCAGGGAGCATGGCTTTGATCTTCCTAGCATAAAGTTTGGAGGTTTTGTGAAAGTAGTAAATTTTACTCAAATTTAATTCAAAATGAATAGCATGTTTAGCCTAATTGTTAGTCTGCAGTCTACTTTAAATCTTTTTTTTTTTTTTTTTTTTTTTTTTAACATAGTCACATCACATGCTGAAGAGCTGTGCAAAGGGTAAGCATTATCAGCTGCTGGTATACAAGCAGACTGCACTCAGAAAAGGACTTCATAGCTGTTTTTGAGCAGGTTGATATATCTTTCATTAGAATTACAGGCTCCACAGTGTGCCACATAATGTGAGTTGCAAGTATTTAAGGAAGGCTCTGCAGGGCTGCACTTAGCAAGTAGGCAAGATCAGGCAATGCAGCTGAATGTCACAGAGATACCTTTTTTCAAGTAGCTCTTAAGCTTATTTTCACAGGAGCTGCCAATACAAAGAGGGATTTGTGACTGCAGTCAAGTTAAGGAGCATAAAAAGTACATGGTGTCTCTATGAAAATTATAGCGTCTTAGCTGTGGTTGGCTTAAGGGTCAGCTTTATACAAAATGCTGTACGGCAGCCAAGCTGTGTCCTGAGGCTTTGTGCTAAAACACACAGCAAACAATGAGAACAGATAAAACCTGTACCAAGAGCTGCATGCATGACCACAAATGTGTTTTATAGCAGCTTAAGGATGGTGCTTTTATTAATGTGCTAACAGCTGTAGGGTATCATCTGTGGCCCTAAAAAGAGGGCATACACCCATTTCAGCAAAGTCTGAGCTCTGGAAAAGCCAATGGGATATTTGCTATTGGGCTCCACAGAGCCCTTTATGTAGATTACTGCATCCCTTTTCTGATGACCATTGCCCAGAGTCTCCACTAGCATAAAAACTTTGCTATGTTTGCTGGGCTTGATTAATTCCAGTTGAGGATATGATCTGATGAACGCTATCTTCCCTGGGCAAAAATGCATATGTGCACTAGTAAAATTCAAGGGTAAAAGCCTTCAAGTCTTCTCAAAGAAGGCTCACAGAGGCTGATAAACAAAGTGTGGTTTATTAGGCAACTTTAGAAAAACGTGAACAAAGGGAGATAGCCTTTATCTGGCTCATCCCCCGACCAGCTGAGAGAAGATGTAGTACCTAGATCAACACATCCATCTCATGGCTGCTATTAATGGATGCATTTCCATCAACTTCAACATTCTCTGGCACAGAGCTGGGACCCTTACATCAGATGCACTCAAGGGCATTATCCATCTCACTATTTGCAAAAGTGTCTGAGATTATTTATTTGCAAAGCTTCTTTGTTGTGGAAGTCATGTAGAAGCAGAGCTTTCCCAGTGTCTAGCAAAACCCTGCACCAAAGTTTGCACAAGAGTAGTATAATGTGGAGTAAACAAACCATGGCATGAGGCCATGAAGCTGAATGTTTCCAAAAGAGGTATCTTGTGGGGAGACAGAGGATAAGACGGTATGAAAGAAGACATAAAGTTAGAGCAGAATAAGGAAGAAGAGCCAAAGTTCTGCCTTAGTTTTCTCCCATTATTTCAAATAGATATTTGGAAATGATGCAGTCAATGTGAAGATCATGAGACTAAAAATAATTCAGGTTCCTTGTCTTTCTCAGATGATATTTTCTGTTGTTTGTCTTTAGCGTGATTTTTAACAAAACCTACATCTTGCACAGTGATGTGACTTCAGGGCAGATCTTTGAGAACAATGTGGTACATCATGAAATAAGCTGGGACAACGTGTAAATGAAGACCACCGAGTACCTGTGTGTGGCTTAGAGGACAGCTAGCCAGAGCAGAAAGGCTAGGAAGAAGCTGTGGGAAGGAGCTAAGAAGGAACAAAAAGAGCTTTCAAAGCAAGAAAAACTTTTAAAAAATTGTTCATAAGGGAGAAGGAAAGGTGGGTAGAGGCCAGTAGAGTCCTGCATTGCTCTGTTGTCTTCTAGGCCCTCTTCTTGGACCAGTCCTTAGCAATAGGAATAATCAGAAAGCTTATACTCTATTTTCAGTAGTAAATTCAAAGAAATTTTTGTCTCAGCAATACATTTTGTGAGCAACTTACCCCCACCTGAATTAAAATCCAATTCCACCAATTATAACAACAAAAAAGGGCCAAAATTAATCACTGGGATCCAACTGATAAGCAAAGCCTCCTTAACGCCATCAGCCTTTCAGAGACTTTGTAAGAGTACTCTCTACACAAAATAACCACATCACGTTTTTGCCCGTTCTTAAAATCATATTTGAACCAGCCATTTGGAAATTCTTGAAATGCTTGGCTATGCTTTGTTTACTCTCAGATTGGAAGAAAAGCCAGCACAACCAAAGTGGAATTCTAGCTGAGATGAAAAGACAGAGGTTACACCGCCCATTCATGGTTTTCAAACCCGTTTGGCAGATTCCAGGCATTCAGGTAGATCTCTGAAAAAAACTCCAGTATGAAACTAAAGCTGCAGTGAATTCAGTACTCAGTCTCTTCCCAGCCTCATGGGCCCAGCACTTCAGCCCTGGGTTTCTGTTCCTAGGGTCAACCCAAATTTCCTCACTTTCAGAGTCTACCCATTCCCCTTCTGGCTCTCCTTTTAACCACTTCAACCCTCTTCGGGAATATCACACTTTTTCTCAGGGATATGCATTGCTTATGAAGGGTTTCTCTGACTAGTTATGGGACTGTAACGAATGGAAACCTACATGTTGTTTTACTCTTTTAGGAGGCATAATTGACTTGCTTCCTTAAGAAAACAAATGCTGACATATCACTTCATTTATTCAGAGTTTGGAACACTGAAATCTGTGGTAACCATTTTTTTTGCCCACTTTCAGAAATATTTTGCAATATATACACCTACTCATTAGATTTTTAAAAAATTCTCCAAACTCACCCACTCGCTAGATAAAAAAAAAACATCCATTGCAGTCCAAATCCACAACATGATAACAGGATTTTAAACAAATAAGCATATTTCTTAAAAAGAATCCATATCTGCTAAATCACTTGTATAGCAGTGCGGTAAATCAGCCCACAGACTAAGTGATACTTGATAGAATAGACAAGCTGGATATGAAAGCTTAAGTTTCTTATATGCAGCCAGCACTAATGTTTGCAAAGCCAAGATGTGCTGTTTAACATTTTGAATGTACTCTCCAGTTTGACTTTCTTGCTGTTGCAAGCACCACATGTCAGCACTCCTTGGAGTCTGCATAGTGTACTTATATGCTGATCTTTAACCTCTGTGTCATAACCCAGACCAAAATCAATAGAGGGATATGATACTGGTGAGACCACTTGCCTATACTCGTTCAGACAGACAGATGGGCTGTTGCACGAACATAGGGCCAAAGAAATGTGGAGTCGGTCAAAGGGTTTATATTTTTTTGGAGTGTGAAATGAAGAAACATGACTCAGAGGGAGGTGTGTACAGCTTCAGCGTCAGCAAAACCATGGCAGGTGCTATAAACTTTGTGCCTTGAGGCATGGCGAGAGGGTTGTCTGCCTTCGGGCTTTGCTATTTTCTGTCTCTTTATTGCACCAATTCCCCCAAGATCCACATAAATATCACTCTCTCAGGATCTGAATTCAATGACCTCTATGGGTCCCCTCCAACTCGGGATATTCTATGATTCTATGACTCTTGGACTAAACTAGCTCATGAATAATAAAACAGCAGTGGTGTCTGTAAAGTTCATTGTCCTTGTCCTAAGCTACACTGGATGTTTTCTCCCAGCACTTCTCATGCTGTGTATGAAACACAGTTAGAAATTCAGAGCCTGGTATTTTCTCACTTGCCAACTTTGCTGACCTACCAACCTATCCACTGAATTAACTAAGATGGTAGGTGGCTTGAGGTGACATAGAATTGGGCTCCTGCTGGCAGACCGGCATGTAAGGCTGTAGACAGCTGCTTGCAAATAGTCAAGTCATAGAATCATAGCATCATAGAATCATTAAGGTTGGAAAAGACCACTAAGGTCATCTAGACAAACTGCCATGCCCACTAAACCAAGTCTTTATGACCTTCAATCATCACTTGAGGTACACAGGGTAAAGGTGAGAGCCCCAGTGTTTGGGAACCACCAGAACCAATGCAATGTTGCACCCAAAGAAGGGCAACTTCACTTCTCCCTGTATCTGGACAGAACTGCAAAATGTTCTGCCCTGTTTGTCCTGGGTCCCAGTTTCTGAGCTCCTGGCTTGCAGCAGCACCCTTCCCCTCCATGTAAAGGTTCTGGCAGGATCTAGGCACAAAGCTGCCTGGTGCATTAACCTTTGAAAAGATTTACAGTTGGAGCACTACTGTTAGTTCCCTCTCTCTGTATATCTTCTTTCATGCCTGTAGTAGTCCACGACTGAGAGTCAAGCAGACACTTTAAACTGTAAAAATAAAAATATTTTTAGTTCACATTTTTCAAATATCTTCCCCCCCCCCCCCCCCAAACAGTATGTAACTTCATAATACAGCCTGGTTAAAATTTCTCTTTCATTCTACACTAGGACAACACCTTAGAAAGAAAAAAGCAGACTGCATTTTAGGAATAGAACGCTATTCCCAGGCAAACTGATCTTTAAAAAAATATCATAATGAAATCAATATGTATTATTACACATAATGAAGAAAAATGTATATTTTTACATATTAACTCTATTTGCTTTTACTCTTTACATGTAGTCATAAAAATATTTATTTTTCTGCTTAGAATAACAAAATGAAAGCTCAGCGTTCAGGCTTTATCTGGCTGGCACTTATTATTCCCATATGTTAGGGCAACAACCAGATTGCTCTGCCAGTTAATTCTGTGACTCTTTCTCCACCTTTTCATCTGATCATGGAAAGATTATTTTCTTTGCAGATATTATTGCAAAGAGGTGACCAATTGCCACCGGGCAGTTAAAAATAAAAGGATCAATTAAGTTTATTCATCTTGTGGGAAAAATGCACCTTTACTCAGAACATTAAAATCATTAATACATTGCCACGTAAGGAGCAAAGATGAGAAATAAAGATGTTTTCAATATTTTAAACAAGAGTCTCTGTTTTCGGTAGCAGTGCTGTGTTTGGATTTTAACTCTAGTGAGAAGTCTCACTCCCAGTTCTGCTCACTGCAAAGGATGGCAAAGCATCCAGTTGACTCTAATGGAATAGGGATAAAGAGAACAGGGCAGCTCCTGAAGATGAAGTCATTAAGATCACGTTTTTTATCCCTAATATGTCTGAATCATCTACCATTTCTATGTGCATAGTGATTTTGCATTGTTTTTTTATGAGTGCATGACCAATCTGTCTGGTGGGCTTTTGGAGATGCCCCATCATGAAGTTCAGTGGGAGCCAGGGAGCAGGTTCTACAGAGAGGAGGGAAGGAGGAACATAGGGTCTGCCATGTTTTGAATAAAAGAGAATTATCCTTCTTTGAGAAACAACTGTGTGCACCTTTGAAAACAGCTGAGTACATCTAGTAGAAGCCACAGATGTGCATTCATAGCTTAGTAGCAACACTTTCATGGCAGTCACTCAGGTTGCACTGAGCTTCATGCTATTGCTGGCACTACTGGATAGTACTTCTACCATCCCGACCAATACCTGAATCTGAAGCTTAAAGCCCTTATTTCTTCTCCTGTGACTGCTGCGGTGTCCCCAGCAGTAGGGCCTAAAAGTGCTTCTCAGCTTCCATGATCAGGAACACCCACACTTGTCTTAATGCCTGGTGGGATGAGTTGTGGATGTGTTCTAATTCCCACCACTGTATTTCAGTCTGTCCATGAAGCTGGAAGGAAAAATAGTGCATGCTGTCCAGATCCCCAAGCCAGCATTCAGAGGTCATTGTTACGGGAAGCATCATGATGGGATTCATGGCTACAGGATCATAACTTTGCCTCATCCCACTCATCATTTTGGGGGGTTTGCTGGAGCATTGGAGCAGGAAAATCAACAGTGTCAATGTTTTGTGATGGAAAATGAGAAACACTGAAGTCAGATTTCCCAGACCTCCACTGATGCCTCCACGGAGGTCCCTCTCTACATGCACAAGTAGGCAAGAGCAGGGCATTGTAGCCTCCCATCACAGCTGTGATGTGGTCAGGAACTGCAAGCAGAAACTGCCTCTTCAATTCAGTGTGCCTACGCAGTGCAAGTGCTGAGGAGATAAGGAGCAAGCTGGTGTTGGCAGGTGAGAAAGGGACAGAGGGGAGAGGGAGTTCATGGGAAATAGAGTAAGCTAAATGATTCCCTTTGGAAAGTGTTGTAACCACTGATATAATGAAGGTATAATGCTTCAGATGTCAACGGCATACCGCAAGCTCCAGGAAAACCTGCACAGCTTCTCTGCAGCTGAACTGTTCATTCACAAAATAGTTTTTCTTCCTCATTATCAGGTTATTAAAGACAAATTTTTGTACTGCCAGGGCTCTGCTGAACCAGCAGTGAGAATCTTCATAGCTGCAGCTGGTTAGCCAGAGTCAGGTATCCCAACATAAAGGGACCGTATGTAAATATTTCATTCCCTTCCCTTGATGGAGTAACTATAGCAGTACAAGCAACCTTATACTGGTGTAATTCATTCCCCATTGGGGGTGTTATATCATGTTAGAGAGATTTAGATGGTTAATGTGATAAAATTTATGAATAGAGAAGCTAGTAGGATCTTGAATTAGGTTGTTTTTATTTATTTTTTTTTACTTCTGGCACTGACTCATAGTAAGTCAAACTTGTAAGAATAACAGAATGTAAACTGGGCAGGACTAAGTGTCATTGCTAGTGCAGATCAGTTTTTAACTACCTGAATGCTCAAACCTTCCTCAACCCCAGAAATCTTATACAAGGATAACAAGTTTTCTTCTAAGTAATGTATCATCTACTGGCAAGGAGTACACATTTATTAAACTTTCCAAAGGAAGCCAGTGATTCCAGCTTCTTTTATATTTAAATGCCTGTCCTGAGAAAACTTATAAGGTATCTTATATGGAAACTGCGGTTGTAAAGCAAAGAGTGATAAGGGTGCAATCTATGAAAGATACAGATTGCTCAGTAGAGGGCTATTTTCTTATACTCAGGACATTCTTGAGAAAGAGAAAAGAGTAAAAAATAGCACTGAGAAAGAGGGAAAGAGATCTAACGGCCAATAGGGAATGGTGAAATAGAAAGGGTGAGAAAGGAGAGTCTTGGAAAGGGGCTAGAAAGGAAAAGACAACAAAGGCGGAAAACAGAGGAAGGCAAGGGGGAGGGGGTTGAGAGAGGAGAATGTGCTGGACAAAGGGGAAAGAAAGGGAAGAAGAAATGAAAGTGAGATGGGAAGAAAAGGCACAGAGCTGGGATGAATGCATTTTGTTCCTATTTATACATCTATATTCCAGTTAGTAAGGGTCTCTAAAGGCTGTGATTTATTATAAGTTTTCCTTTTCAGTCTCTTGGAGGAAGGGGCAAAGGCCGGAGGGGGAGGAATTCTTTGCCTAGGGCATGGCTATTCCTCCGGCTGGCCCTGAATTCAGAAAAGTGCTAATGCTCCCTGGAGCTGGAATGCAATTAATTTTCGGTGGCACAGTGTTCTAAACAGAGTATGTTTGGGGAGGCTCAGGTTTGTGATTCTAGGCTACCCTTAGCCTATCTGTGCAAATAGGAGCTGCGGCACTAGCTCTATCACCAGGTTATTATCTTACACTTGAGAAACCAGCACATCTCAGATTTTTGACCTGAAAATGTTTGTTTGCATGATATTTCTTTAAGTGAAGAGGGTATCTCATCTTACGCCTTCATACTCCTCTCAGCATCCTGGCTAGAGTATGCAGTAAAACCTCCTCTGAATTATCTGCTGCTGCATTTTTTTTATTATTATCATTTAAACTTCATGAAGGTCAAATTTAAGGGATCTTTTTTTAACAAACCCTGAGCTGAGACACTGGATTATTTAGAATAATCAGTTTAAAACCACATGTGACACATCACTGAAGCAGCATACTTTTTCCATGACAGCTTGTTGTGTGTCACAGGAACATTTGTCACTGATCACTCAATTATCCACAAATTACATCTTAGCTTCATTCACACCACTTCCTGGTGAAAATCAGGGCAGTCTTCTGAAGCCAATAGGCCCCATCTCTACTCATACTATTGCAATCAGGAGGTTATTTAACCCAGGTTTATAAATATCATAGCTTTAAGACACTTTGCAGTAATTGAACATGCTTTTTGGTTGCAAAACACTTCAGAAAACTTCAGAAATTTCTAGTAATAGAACTGTTTTATTCATCAGTGGCCAGAATTTTCAAAGGGGGAAATTTTCGTAAGATGCTTTTTTTTTTTCTCCCTCTATCTGCCTCATTTCTTTCTCTCTCTGAAGCCAGAAAGGGGGATCTATCTCCCATCTGCTCTGGTGGTGCAGCTATTGCCTGTATTATGGAGGATGCATGGGTACATGGCCTCAAGTTGCACCAGAGAAGGTTCAGACTGGATATAAGGAAGAATTTCTTCTCAAAAAGAGTGATAATGCATTAGAGCAGGCTTCCAAGAGAAGTGGTGGAGTCACCATCCCTGGAAGTGTTTAAGGACAGGGTAGATGTAGTACTTAGAGATGTGGTTGGGACATGAGGAGTTGGACTAGATGATCTTTAAAGGTCCCTTCCAACTCCGAGGATTCTATGATTCTATGGTTTAGCGGGCAATATTGGTGGTAGATGAACTGTTGGACTAAGTGATCTTAGAGGTCTTTTCCAACCTTAATGATTCTGTGATTTTATGAGCAGGTGTCAGGGCTGTTTAGGGAAGCACAGAGGTTATACTCAGCTTACAAGTGAGGATGATTTGAGGAAAGATGGAGATAGGAGACTCACAGGTGGGTATGTGCTTTGTGTTGTGCTCCAGTTAGAGCTAGGACCCTATCCAGGTGGCTTTTGAAGATCTCCAAGGAGGAGACCTCTTAATCATTAGGTGAAATGCCACAAACGTGCATCTTTTCCCTGAGATAAGAGGGCAAGCAAAGCCTCACGTATTTTGCTTTTAGAATGGGTAGTAGTAATGCCATTGAAAATGGCAGTGCCATTATTTTGAGATCCTGTTTTGAAACATTTCCAGTACCAGAGAATGCGTTGTTAACCCCGAACACCTGTGCCAAATTTTGCTGACTCAATTAGAAAAATGAATGTTTGACCACTGCAGGACTCAGCCCATTCCAAGCTCCATTGTTTAATAAATAATTGAACATGATTGTACCAGGGAAGAATGACTTCATGATGTTTGAATAAGATATGCTGCCCAGTGGAGGCTGATGGGAAAAAGATAAAATATGCTGAATACCATATATTTAGACTATTGTTTTGTAGGTGAAATAGTATTTCCTTGTGAGTCACTGACTTTGCTTGTAGATCAATGCCGATGTGCAGAGGCTCTAACTTGCACGTAGCGCAGCTTCCCCTTGATTGACTCCTCAGAAGAGAGGATTTGAATAATCTCTTTGCTGGCACAAATGTACTGGCAAAAGCAGGAATTCCCAAACCATGCTCTGTGATGTGAAATCTGTTTTGAGGAAGGCACAGCAGGAAGCTGGAAGTAGAGGATAGTTGGTGGGATATATATCACCTTCTGTTACCTCTGCCACCATGTGTTACCCCAGCACATGCAGGGGTTACCCTCAGCTATCATCTCTGCTATAGCAGCTTAAATCATAGAATGATAGACTCTTCTGAATTGGAAGGGAAGCTTAAAGGCTATCTGGTTCAACTGCCCTTCAAGGAACAGGGAGACCTACAGCTTGATCAGGGTGCTGAGAGCCCCATCCAGCCTGACTTTGAATGCCTCCAGGGACAGGACATCCACTACATCTCTGGGCAACCTGTGCCAGTGCTTCACTGCCCTTACATTGTCCCTAAAATCCAAACAGTGGGAGGTTTTGTGGCTTGGGGAATCTTCACCATTTTGGCCATCAATTCGATGTGAAGAGGCTTGTTGTTGGATGGAGACACCTTCTAGTTTTCTCCCAAGCAGTGTGCTACAGCTGCCAAGGTTGCAGGCTCCTTTAGTTATATGCTGAGCCACCAAATCTTCTCTTTCTTGAGCCTATGAGATGGAGGCCAAAAGGCTAGTAGATGACCCTGTTCCAAACATCACTGTGCAAAGCAACAGCTTCTCTGTACCAGCTTGTGCACCAGTCTATACACTCTTCCAGTCCAGTTAAGGTGCCCGTGCCTCTTTTCCATTTTTGTTGTGATTGGCAGCCTGGTGATGCCATCTCTGCACCTGAGCAGGTCTCAGCTATTGCTAATCCAATGCAAGCACTCTGTTGGAAGCAGGTGATGAGATGGGAAAGGCTGGTGGCTAATCTTTGACACGTGGCCCTTTTCTCTGGCTCAGCATGGGTTTTTGGCCTGAAGGTGCACAGTACATGGCATCATCTGGAGGGTGAGTTAAAAGCTTTGAAAGAAGAAAAAGAAGTCAGGCAGGGAGCCTCCATAAATCTATCAGAAAGTTAAATACTGTAAAATCTGTATGTTGTTTACCAGCTGTGCCTACAGTGAAGACAGAAATAATCCTGGTAAAACATGACCTTTGATCAACAAGGTGGAGAAATTAGGTCAAGCAGGTTTTTACTTGCTGAAACCATAAGCTGGGGATGGACAGAAATAAAATTATCTTCCAAAAACGGGTTAGTCTAATGACCCCACAGAAGGCTGCTGTACTGTTCAGCCGCCTGCAGCCAACTTGCTGCACCTGCAAACCTTCTTTGCATTGAGCACTGTATGCCCAGGGAAAAACACATGCAAAGAAGGGGAGAAATTTCATGCCCCATGAACTGAGATTTGGTACTTGAATTATGTTGCACGGCAGGCAGTGGCAGGACTTTCCTGTATGACCCTGGGGAAACCCTTCAGACTCCGTTATCTCCATTTGCAGAGCCATGCTCTAGGTGTGGTGCAAGGCGTTCCCACTTTGTGTTTTGCAGATGGGCTGCTGGGAGGGTGTGCCAGGGTGTCACTGCTGGGGCTTGCCCTTGCACACCCAGTTGGTGCACCTGTTGTCTCTGCGGCGAGGCTCCTCCTGTCTGCACACCTTGGGCATGAGCATGGAACTAAGGCTCTGTGTGCTTTGGAGGTGGAAAAAGTTTAGCTCTATGAAGCAGGTCCTGGCTCTTTTATTGAGCATAGATTCAGAGATTAATAGATTCATAGAATCATAGACTCATATGCCTCACCAATCTTTGACCTCTAACATCTAAGCTAAATGTCCCCTCTTTTAGTTTACAGCCATTCCCCTTTGTCCTGTCACTATCAGACCATGTAAAAAGTCGGCCCCTCCTGCTTGTAAGCTCCCTGCAGGTACTGGAAGGCCGCAATGAGGTCTTCTCTGAGCCTTCTCTTCTCTAGACTGAATGAGTCTAACTTCCTCAGCCTTTCTTCATAGGAGAGGTGCTCCAGCCCTCTGAGCATCTTTGTGGCCCTCCTTTGGATCCACTACAACAGCTCTATGTCTTTCATGAGTTGGGGGCCAAATCCCTGGGCTCAGTACTCCAGTTGGGCCTCACAAGAGCTGAGTAGAGGGGGACAACCACCCCCTCTCTCTGCTACCACCTCTCTTTTGATGCAGCCCAGGATACAGTTGTCCTTCTGGGCTGCATGCAAACACTGCTGGCTCACATCCAGCTTTTCATCCACCAGAACTCTCAGGTCGTTCTGTGCAAGGCTGTTCTCAGTGAGTTCTTCTCCCAGTCAGTATCTGGGAAGCAGCGATGTATCCTTCTGACACTGGCATCAGCTCAGCACCTTGTGGCATCCTCCCTGAGCCATGGTGCTGGGTTTCAGTGCCCTCTACACTTTGTTCTAGCACTGCTGGGGCTCAGGCAAGCATGTATGGGAATGATGACAGAGTGTGCTCATCTATAATTAATGGGTAAAAGGATTATCAGAAGAACTTGTAATCAGAAAAAAATGTCACCACAGAAAAGGCAGGAATAGCTGGTCAGCAATTTTGGATGGGGTCATCAGCCTTCACCCACTTGCTTGCACCCATATGTGGGGGCACTGACCTGAGGAAAGCATCCTAACCTGAAATAGGTTAAGTCCCTCCCTCCCTGGATATTATTTAATGTCTAATGATATAACTTACCAGACTCCATGCTTTCCCACAAGAAGCAATTTAGCAGAGCCAGGAGACACATTTGCACTCAGAGGGTTAAACCAGCAAATGGGTGACATGATTTTACGCCTGTGGCAGTTTGTTCCAAAGATCAGCTGCTCTCAAAGCAAAAGTAAACTCACAGTGTTTATTATGAGTCACTTAAGCAAGCAAATTATTAGTCAAATCTAACTGTGGTTATGCGAGCTGGGACCTGAATTGAAGGTTAATTATTTTTTTTCTCCTAAAAAAAAAAGTGCTTGCCAAACTCCAAGGTGCTTTAGTAACTGCCATTGGAAGATGCTGCCTGCATGTATTCCAGGGCTGCTCAGCCTGGGTAGCTCAGTACTTCTGCAGCTTATGGGACTGTTTTATTAGGGAATGTGGAGCTGCTTTTGAGGGTCCAACCCAAAGTCCGCCAATCATACAATCATAAAATCATAGAATTATAGAATTGTTTGGGTTGGAAGGGACCTTAAAGCCCACTCAGCCCCTCCCCTTGCTGTGGGCTTGTTGTCCCCACCAGATCTGGCTGCACAGGGCCCCATCCAACCCAGCCTTGAGCACCTCCAGGGATGGGGCAGCAGTGCCAGAACCTCACCGCTCAGAGATGGTGTGCAAAAGATCAGATCTGGAGCTAAGAGGGAACAGTGGGGCATTTCCTTCCCCAGTTCCCTGCAGTGAGCGTATAACATCCTCTCAATTGAAAGGAAAAAAATAACCCCATCAGGACTGAGCTTGGTGCCCATGGGCGTACATTCAGGTATATCTAGTGTTGCTGCAGACTCTGGCATAGAAGCAGCCCAGTTGCTTTTAGTTGCTGTAGTAGCCAACAGCTTTAAAGCCTGTCCTAATGCTGCTGCACAGGGAAGGGTGGCAACAGCTGGAGGCTCTTGGGTGGAGGTGGCACTGGGGAGAGAACCCAGGAGCCTTTCATCCCTTGGCATGAGTGTAGGGAAGGTGATCTATGGGCAGAGATGGTCTGGACTCCAAGGTCTCCAAGGACTGGAGTGGAAGTGGCTCTCAGCTCATTGGAGAGGCCTTAGTGATGACAGTGCAACAGAAGATAATAAGGAAGGGGCCACATGAGCACATCCCATGCAGAGGATGTGAAGTTTGACAGATCTGTCCTGACTGTGCAAGTTTGCCCTGGCACTAGTTATCCTTTGTGCTCAATAAACAAACAAACAAACAAAAACAACAATGTGGATGTTTTCTGCATAAGGTAATAGAGTATAGGTCTCTTGAGTCAAATCTGGAGGCAGTTTAATAAAGCTCCTTGGAGCAGTGACTCTGTGTTGCTCTCTGTTTGTAGAGCACCATGGTGCTATTCACATGATTTTTAATGCAATAAAATTACACAATAATGCAATACAATAATAATAAATTAGAACAGAGATGGTTCTCAGCCATACCAAATGAGGAAAGGCAAGGTTTCACTCTTGCAGTACCAACTCATTCCATAACCCTAGGCAAACTGCTGGGTGTTTAGAAGCAGAGTTGCTCTTATTTTTTTCTAATATATATATATATAGTTTTTTCAGCATGCCTTTTTAAGGCTCTCTGGAATCACAGTGCTCTTCGGGAAAACAGCATCTTAGCAGTCCTCTGCTCTGCTTCCCTCACTAGTGAAGGCAGCAGAGAAAATAATAACCCCACCCATGCGCACTGGGAGAAACAAGCACAGAGACTATAAGTGTAGTGCTAAACTGGGGCTTTGCCATTCATTTTACCAAGTCCAGCAGGGACCGTCCCATTCAGAGAGACGAGCCCCCGCGCTCCCTCCTCTCCCGCTCCCTAAAATGTCTCTATCTGGAGGAAAAGCAGTTTAGCACATCGATAGTCATGTTCAAATTCCAAGGCTAAGCACGAAGCCGGGGAGAGGGGGGAGAGGGGAGGGAGGGGGGGGCAAAAAAAATCAGGTGCTTCTCAAAAACAATCAACCTGATTCACATGCAGCTCAGCAGCTTTTTTGATGGCTCAATTCCAGATTTCACAGCTATTCAATAGTTCTCTTGTGTAGCTGATCCTTGTCTTAGAATTCAGCACAACTCAATCCATTTTCCCTTTTCTTTCTATAAACACCCCCTCCTCCTCTTCCCCTCCCTTCATTTTCTTGATTTACATCTCTAGGGAGATGGGAATGTGAGGGAGAAGCTTGTAGTCTTCCTTCCTGGGGGGCCTTGAACTGGTGTCCTCTGTCTCAGGTTCCCATTATCCTGGCTGTGCAAGCCTCAGCCCCTCTGCACTCCAGCCCGACTCAATTGGAATTTAAATGCTTCATGATTGTTGTCTTACAGAATAGGAAAGTGCTGCATTAAAGAGTAAATTACAGCAGACAAGTAACTGCCTTGGGAAGGAGAGTGAAAGGAGAGATGAGCCCAGCACAATGCCCGTTTGCTAAAGAGAGTTTTCCAGAGATGAAACAATCTTCCTGGGACAGTCTCACAGGGGTAAATATGAGACAGTCTGCATGGATATGGAGCTTCATCCGGGAGGAGAAGTGCAGTGTGCTCAGCTCAGAGCAGCCCCATGATATGCATCTTGCACGCACATCTGAATTGTGTCCTGGAGCCAAGTGTGTAGCTGGATCTGGGCTGGAAGTTCAGTCTCTTACATGGGGTGCATTTGGGCAGTTTTGCTGGGATTCAAACTACTAAGCAGCTTGCAAGGAAGTGAACAACAGAGATTTCATCCTGTCCTTACTTTTGATCATTTCTAAGCAGAGGAAGTTTTAAGTTATTGGTGATACGTGGATGGTTAGATTGGATGATCTTAGAAGTCTTTTCCAACCTTAGTGATTCTATTCTGTGATCCTAAGTTCACTCATTGTGAATCTCTCTATCAATCTCCGTCCATGCTGAGGCAGCATCACTCACCATCTTCCCCTCTCTAGCCACACTATGGTGATGATCATTCGTTGCCTAAATGCTGTTATGCATTGTGAGTCTTTCCCCATTCTTGTGAAAAACTGAATGGAAAATAAATCCCCAAGATTTTTCAGTTGTTTTAGAGATGCTTCTATACACTTTTATGTGCTCTGATATGCTTCAGGTCCAAGCTAGCGTTTTTCCACTTGAAATGGTACTAGTAGAGTCACTAGATCACTCAAAGATCAAGTGCTCTTGTGCTCTCTGAGCAATGGCACAGCTCCCCTTTCCTTGCCTTGTGCTGGGCATGTCTCATATAGGATCAAAGAAAAACAAAGCATCTTCTCCAATACCAAGGGAAAGTGATAAAAAGATGGTTAGCATTCATCCAGACCATCTGAAAAAGGAGCAAAAATAAATGACACGGCCACAGTAGCAAGACCTGGGACAGAGTAAAAGTCAAGTATTTACCTTTGAGAGTTACTCAAGACATCCGTCTCCTTAACATTTTGGACACTTTTGCAGAACCTGTCATATCAATAGAATATTCATAAATTAAACCAGCCAAGTTCAAAGGATAGTCATAAAATGCCAAAATGAATGACATAAAAAAACTGCATTGCGATAAAAGAACAAAATCAGGAGAGCTTCTTTCCCTCTCAGTCAACAGCATATGCCTTCCAAACTTCCTTCAAGGTTCCATGGACATACAGTAAAATATTGCACAGATAGGACTAAGAAGAATCAGAAAACAATGTGTGTACACACACACACCCGCAGGCATGCGGTCCTTCCCCATCTGAGATCGCAGCGTATGCTTTTCCTGGAGCTGGCTCCGAGTGCCTCCTGTTTAATTACTCCTCTGGAACCACTGCAGCAAAGGCTGTGCCAGCATTTATTTATTTATTTATTTTTAAATTTGAAACGACATGTGAGAAATACTCCTTGGCTCAATGTTGACAATTAATGTGTCAGTGCTGAAATACATTTTTTTAAGGTTGCTGTAATTTTTTTTTTCAGTGTCCGTTAAGAAAGAAGGCTTTCCAAATGGCCGTCAGCCAGGACTCTGCCACCTCTGCCTTTGCATGTTGTGAACCCCACTATCCATTCAAAATATTTTGAGGAATGACCAGTGAGTTCCCAGGGAGAATATCCTGCATTTCATTTGGAATAGGGTCTATCTTAAGGGTCTACAACCAGGTACTCTGCAGAGCACTTCAGGAACTGCTGCAGTCACACAGAAGTGACTGTGCTTTGTCCTCATGACCCTAACCCTACACTTTATGTAAGACCCCAGGCAGGGAATAATTTAAATAAATGCTTTGTGCTAATCAGGGGCTTTAGTCCCTCTGATTTACCAGGCTCAGCACTGTGTTGATTCAGGGCCTTGTGGCCCAAACTAAATGCCGCTGAAAACAATAGGAAAACTGGGCTTTGGATAAACACATGCACAATGTGAAATGCTTTAGTCTGAGGCCTTTTGAGGACAGCTAGCATGGAGCCATCAGAGCCCTGGCATTGTACCCTACCCTGCAGTCCCAACTCCTACTGCAGCACAAGGATTCTGGTGTGAGGCCTCAGGTGAGGACTGTGGCATCTTCATGCCTCTACTGCAGAGACACAAACCAGGAGACCTCACAACAGCCATGGGAACTTCTGGGGATGGGGACACACTAGGCAAGTCCTTCTTTCATCCTCTTCAGACATTTTCTCCTGGCCTCAGGCAGACAAGGAAGCCATGCATTGGGCTTACCCTGAGGGGGCCAGCCATGCTTTTTTAGCCTTCTCCTTTGAATAGGTGAGACCTGGATGTTGGGCATGAGGGGAGACTTGCTCCAGCCCTGCAGGACTTCTGCCTGCTAGGGGCAAGCAATTAGCACAGGTAGCAATTAAAACCTCTCTGCCTCTAACTCCTCATGAGCACAGGGAGCGAGAGCATTGGCAAAGAGCTGCTGCATCTCCAGTTGTGTCTGCCTCTCCCTTGCAGGCATATGCAAACACCCAGCTCCCAAGCACCAGCCCTCACTTTGAATTTATCTGCTTTGGCTGCTTGTCTCCCAGTTCCTTAGCATGTCTTGAATGTGGCTTATTGTCTGCTAATAAAGAAAAGAGTGCAACTCTCCAGCAATGGCAAGGGCCCAGCTTTCATGCCCTGCTGTGGAGCCAATTCCTGTCAGGGAAAGAGGCTATCACTGGAGGTTTTAAATAAAACAGTTCTCCCCTAAAAAGCCCTCCTGTTATATAATGCTCTCCTTCTCCCCCTTTTAATGAAAACAAGCAAGTAACTGTCTCTCTTTACCATGACAGCGACAGATCCTGCAGCCCTCACTTGTACGTGTCCTGCTGGAAATCGGTGGGACTCCTGCCTCTGTGGGAAAGCACTGAAGGACCAAGTTCAGAAGTCACTGACTTAGGGAAGTGCTTCCCACTTTGGCTTGAGAGAGGCCAGGAAAACACAGGACACAGCATAGTACACATTATACATTTGCATTTTGGCGTTAGCCAAAATATACACCAACACGATGAGGGATATAGTAAAAAACACATTCCTTCAGTACATTATTACTGCAATGTCTCAGTACTTCCACATTAACTTGTTCCCAGGAAATTCCATCATCAATGCTTCAAGCCTGTGGCTGTTCAAGCCAGTTAGGATGATGGGAAATTACCCTACTCAGGAAAATAGCATAATTAAAATAGTGATTAAATTTTGCTGTTATCCTGGGTCTGCATAACATTAACAATCTCTCACAAAATATTTTTAGTATAGGAAGATCCCTATTATGTTCTTAATGAAGTATTAAAAACTGATTGAAAGAGTGGGTTTGGATTTCTGCTGAAACATCCAAAACAAGAGTAATACTGCCCCCCAAGAGATTCCCACAGTAAGATGTTTAGAGAAAAAAAAACCAACAAAAAACATTAAAAAGGATAACTGCTCCAAAAGACATGACCATATGCAACAGAAGCGTTGCCAAACAATCAGACCTAGTTCAGCTAGATTGGTGATCAGGTTTTCTGGCCATTAGGTCCAATGGCAACCAGCACTGACTGCTCCTGAAGAAAGCTACTGTGGACTGCCTGCCTTTGGAAAAAGTCCTCAACTGAGTAACTGGAGAGAGCCTTGAATCATGAAGGTTTGTGTCTCTTCCAAAAACTGTTGTGCATCCAGCAGTTATGGATGAGAACAGCCATGTCCAATATATACACAGACATACATAAATACACTTAACACTGCATAGATCTTGCTGTCAGGGATTTCACATGGCAGCAGTTTCACAGTCAAATAAATATCTCATTCCATAACACCTTAACTGACTGGCAATCACGGTATTTAAAAGCTCAAATATACGTGAGAAGTAAAAGACTATATTCTGCTACATCTATTTTAATTAAAACAAAAACAAAAACAAAAACAAAAACAACAACCAAATAAACCAAAAACAGAGGAAAGCAAGTTTGGCTCGGGTTTTATAATGCAGTACCAAAATATGCAATATTTTTTACTTAAATTCCCCTGTACTGAAGTTTTCATCATGCGTGAGCAGGTTTACAATTCCCAAGGTGTCAGGCTTCTTCTGCCCACCCTTGGGCATGAAGAGGAACCCCAAATGCCCAACTTCTGGCATTACTTTTTGTGCTGTTTTTTGAAACTGGCTCATGGCTGCGGGCAGTGATCTACACCACCAAGGGGATCCTGCAGCACTTCTAGGCTACAGCTTCTGTCATTCACATAAGGCAGATGCACACTGCACCCGGGTTTGCTGGAAGCTAAGACTTCACATACAGAGGATCACCACATAGGAAAGTCTCTGTGGGCCAAGCAGCTTGGAGTGACTTTAGATGAGGCTGAGTCACCTCTGGAGATGTTCTCTTTCACTCCCCATCAACAGACTATATATAAATTTTTAAAACATGACTATTATACAAAAAATGTAGAGCTGAAATCCCATTCTGCCTTTGTCAGATGACAAAGGACAATGGATTTGCTGGGGTTCTACCTTCACATGGTGTTTCAAGGACCCAGGAGACAGCTCTGAATGGAGGTGCCCAGTGTGTGTATCCCGACTGCTGACTGCTGTGCCCAGAAAACCTTTAAATACAGACTAGGGGGCTGAGGCTGAATGTAGAGGCATAAGGCCTGGAAGTCAATTGCATCTGTTTTTCCACCTAGGATCTGTGTGTGTATAAAAGGAAATGAGAAACTTTAGTTAGCTATTAAGCTGTTTTAAATAAGGATGCTTATATAAATCTGCTCAGCCAGTGCTTCTTTGGGTTCTGCTTTGTGCCTGGAGTGGGCCGTATGTGCTGAGTCTCCAAAACTCCCTCAGTCCTGCCATGTACAACTGTGCAGCTCTGACAGGGCACTGTAGTCACACTTGGGAAAACAGCAGAGAAGTGGGCAAAATGGATTTACAGAAGTAATATTAACTAAATCAGAAATACGCAGTACCAGTTTCCTACTGCACTGCCAGTCAATGCAGCCCAAGAAATTATTTTCTTATTATTGATGCTGAAATGGCTACAGTTACAGCTATAATTAAAATCACCTGAATAGTTGCTTTTCTGGTGTGGTCACAGAACTAAAAACTCAAAATATAAAATGTAAGTTACAGTTGTCTTGAAACAGACTTGGCTTTGTTATTTTCAGATTGAAATTAAATGAAAAAGAATTTTTGGTCAAAATTCACTCAAAGCAGAGTCAAAGGATTCAGAAACCAACCCCAGACTAAATGTTCATTTCCTGACATTATATTTAACCTTTAAAATCAAATAATAATAATAAAAAAATGCAGGTATTCATCCAAATTTTCTTTTTCAAATTAAGTGTTTTGTAATATGAACAACTATTTTTCAAATTGCTTTTTTTTTTTCCCAGCCAAAGCTACTCATTGACTGGATTGACCTGTAGTTGTAAATACGGTCATCTAAAGCAACTAGAAACACTTTTCTGCCCTCCTAACAAATTCCTGTGTGCAGCCACATACAACCTTCCCTCTCACAACCAGTGGTGCGTGAAGGATGGACACCATTCCTGGCCGAGGCATTGCTCTAAATGGAGAAGTGAAAGGGCACTGTGAACATGACACTTTTACAATCCAAGCCAAATTCTGCTGGATATACAGGAGTCTTTCCATTGATTTTAGTGCACTCTGCGTAGGGCCATTATTCTGAAAGCTGCACCTTTGCTTCGTGTGATGGCAACAAGATGTTTCTCTGAGGCTTCGGTAAACACACCTCCACACAAACACTGCTTTGTGGTATGGAGGTTCAGACCTTTGATTTCTTGATTTTCTGCCTGGCTCCCCTGTGTGTGCTGTTTCACGCTTCTTAGCAATCACTGCTTAAACAGGGGCTATGTGAACCAGCAGGAACAGATCCAACCTCTCAGGCAGTAGGCTTCTTTCTTGGATGCAGCCCTCCTCCCACACCTGAGACAAACATTGCCACCAGCATTACAGGTGTCCAACATACTTTTCCCTCTTAAGGCCTTCCCAGCCTGGACCATGCTTTTGCCACCTTTCATAGAATCACAGAATCATAGAACCAAAGAATAGTAGGGTCATAGAATCATAGAATCACAGAATCATGGAATGGCTTGGGTTGGAAGGGACCTCAAAGATCATCTAGTTCCACCCCCCTGCCCTTTCATGCTCATATATCTCTTTGGTCTGAATTATAACACCATTATTGTCACAGGTGCACAGCACAAGAGGAAGCTGAGGAATATAGGTTACAGGACTTGCCCAGGCTGATGAGCAAAGTTGCAATTAGATGTATGAATAACTGAGGTTGGCTTTCGTATCAGCAGCCAGGTATACATTTTTTTTTATCACAAACTCTGCACATGGTTTGCCAGCCATAAGCTGGGACTGATTTATTGTCACAGCTGGAGGCACATTTTCTTGTGAGTTATGACAGCTTTTCTAATGCAGAATTCAACACCTGAAAAGGAAGAAACAAGTGGGTTTAGATGCACATTCTTGCTTAAAGCTTCTCTCTGTCATACTGGCACCAAATCCTCTCTGCTCAGAGCCATCAATTGATTATTTCAAATCCTACGTTACATTTCTAATTCATTTTTTATCCTTCTTTCCATCTTCTGATTTATTGTCTCTAAATTTTGCAGACCTTTTCTGGCTAAGTTGGAATATTGTATGCCCTAAATCTAAGGATTACAAAATGTTTGGAAATGATTTAAGAATCAGAGTTATTACTCATTTCATGGAGTAGAAAATTGAGTCTTTGCTCTCTCTCCACATCAGAGGACATGCTGCTGAAGACAGACACTTAAAAGTGAGAGGAGACCCACGTTTTAAGCAGGTCAGGGTCTCTGCTCTGCACAGTATGTGCATTAATAACCACAAAAGCAATCATGCATAATGAACATGTGGAAGCAGTTTTACTACTTGATACGATCTCTGAGCCAAAGAAGAAGTTGTCTGATTTGTCAGCATCTGGGAAGCAGCTCCATTGAGACATGACTGTATTAGTCTTCGCTTTGTATCCAGCCTTATTAAAGACTTATGCTTTAAGTCTGCTTCTAATAAAAGCCTGTTTTGGTAGGAGCTGGGCTTCCTTACCATACACAAGTCACCTATTTTTAACGGAGAGTTAGTAACATTTGCTACTGAGCTGCTAAATCACTTCAAGCTCTTAGCCCACCTGCTTGTTTTTCAGTGATACGGATGAGTTCAGCTGGGTTTTCCAAAAAGGAAGCAGCTGTGGTCTCCATCAGAAAGACCAAATGCAAGTCAGTAATGTGACCACAGTGAAGAGGCAGAGACAGGAGACCAGTGGTTCCCTCTGAAGTGGGATGGTTGAAGACAGTTCTTCTGAGGGGAATGAAACCTGGAAGTTCACTCTCATCAAGACTGCTCTCTTAATTTGGTGCTTTGGGTATGGCTATCAGGTAGTTTCTGCCTTTCCCAGCAGCATTTGAAGCCCACAGGATGTAGCCAGAAGTAGTGATGGATGAAGCCATCTCTGGTATCTTGGCTACCTCTCCAGCTGGTGTGGAAAATCATTCGTTTAAGTGGAGCTACACTGATTTTTGTTTACTTGAAATCCTGTCCAAGGCCATCCAGTGAAAGCCAGGTCTGATATGCATCAGTGTTGTGAGAGTTGTTATTCCTCAAACATGGCCTGTTGCCTGCTTTTAGTTCCTCACAAAACTCATGTGTTCGTGGTGTATGTTTCCTTCATGATCAAGTTGGCCTCATTCACTCAAGGCCAAAGATGAGATTAGGAAGATTGACATCTGCTAACGGCGGCTTGGTAGTTTGTCTGAGGTGTTTTATCAAACCTGTTGGAGGCAATAATAAGCAATGCGTTTCAGGAGCTCAGCCAAAGCAAATGGCCAGATGGTGCATGCCAGTGCAGATGCATGAGCCTTGAAGAAGAGATCTGACTGCTAAGAGAACATTGCAGTCAACTAAAAAGTGGACAGGGGAGAATATAATTTTGGATCCTTAAACATACTTTTTCTCCTGAGGTCTCCATTTCTTTCCTCTCCTCAGGTTTTCTCATGGCCTGCACTGCCTAGGCAGAAGTTTGGCTTTTGAAAATGGGCATCCTGCCATCTGAGAACCATTACTACTCTCCAGACTGCAGAATGTACGGCTTAGTCCAGGGCTAAATGCACGCTGTCATGGAGGCAGATATCTGGGGGATGTTTGGGTGGGAGATGCACAGCTGCTGGCTGTGGCTGATGTCTGTGATGTGCAACTGAGCAAAGGCCACTTTCTTCCCAGCTCCTTCTGCTTGCAACACTTAAAATCAGAGAAGCAATAATGAGTCTCTGTCTTCAAGATAAAAGGGATATCAGCTTTCACAGGTTTTTTTTCCAATTGTCAGAAATCAGGTCAAGAGGCTGCGTTAAACAATTGCTGCCTGGACTTTCCTTCAAGTAAGTACAAGTTGAGTTTTGTCCTTTGCACCACACTGCCTTTTCTGAGGCTCCTTTTTGTGATGGGGAGGAGGACAGAGATGCTGCCTGGATGTACTGGTGGACAGTTCACACCTGCCTCACCGATTACAGTTTGGGGGATTATCCTAGCCCTGCTCCAGTGGTCTTCAGTGCTGTTTTGAATTCAGGATGGAGTTGAAGAAAATTAGGAAGGTGAGAAGGGGAGGTGCTGCAGGAGGAAGAAATGAAATGTTATTTTTCCCACAACGATGCCTAGCTGGTCCTGGATAAACAAAGCCCAAGATGTGCATATTAAGATTACGTTTGTCTTATCTGTGATCAGACACTGCTGGAAACAGAACTTGTGAAACCATAGTGCAAGAATAACAGTTTTCAGTGATAAAGAACAAGCTGTTCTTGGAGTGTGTGTGTGGGGGGGGGGGCTGACAATCTCATCAACAGAACAAGCCTGTTAGAAATGTTGCCCAGTTCCCACGCCAAACATTCAGACCAATGGTAGGACCTGGATCAAACCCAGTGGGAGGGAAATGCCTCTGTGCGTTTCCAAACTCATTCAGATGCATATCTGCATCTTCAGGTATAATATCTTTAGCATTTTTTCTATGCTTCTCTGTGTACCTAATCTTTGGTGGAGTCACCATCCCTGGAGATGTTCAAGAAATGTGGAGATGTGACACTGAGGGACATGGTTAGTGGGCATAGAGGGGATGGGTTGATGGTTGAACTAGATGATTTTACTGTTTTTTTCCAACCTTAATGATTCTGTGATTTTATGATTCTATGATTTGCATGTGCTAAATAGAGGATCCTACCCTGGAACTGAAGACCAGAGTGTGCTCAGATGCATTGGGTGCTGAGGAAGTCACTTTGGATGGATCGGTTTCTTCACTGGTATTGGAAATGAGGCAGACTCATCTATTTGCCCTAGTCTGTACCTCATGGCAGGGGGCTGCAGGTGAGTTCCACAGCAGAGCCAAGAAGACAACAGTCCCAAGACATCTCCCAGAAACCAGCCCCAGTCTCCATGCCATCCAAATCCCTCATAGAAGATATTTAGAAGAAGAAACTCAGACTGGGGAAAGATGGAAGTGGGAATTTCACAACCATTGTGCCATGGTGAAGGAACTGCTCCTCGCCTGAACTGAGGGTCTCTTCTCCTGCTTCTGCCTTGCAATGAAGAGCATGAACTATATTTTCCCCCACCAGTCTAAAGGCAGAGGTGCACAGAGTCCATGCAACATCATTTGGCTCTATATTAACTTCATCTTAACTATAACCATTGCCTGGCTTGCTTTGAAGCACGCTGCTGTTTTCCTGGAGTGCATTAGCAGCAGCATCACTGCAGTACTGCATTACAAGAGCCCAAGCTGTCAGATGTGCCTGATTTGCTTTCAGCATAATGCCAGAGAGGCACAAGGCTGTGCATGAGCCAGTCCTGTTGCGAGACTGGGGTGTTGAGACATGCAAGTGTATAAGGGTTCATGTATTTAGAGAAATAATGTTTCCCCTCCATCCAAGGCCAGAAGACTGAAATCCAAGCAAGCCTAAACTTCTTTAACATTGACGCCATAACAGCATTTGAGGTTTAGAAAAGGAGTGGAAAAAATGCGTTGCTGTAGTAAGGGAATTGTAATAAGATCTTAGCCTTGGAATAACATGCTTTTTAGTGAGGCAGCAAGCTCTGCAGCACTTCCGCCTCTTCGACTTGTGAGATTTGTGAGGAGAAATGTGCCTCAAAGAATGCAAGTCATTTTGAGTGGGGAGAAAACTCAGCCGGGAAAGAATGGAAAGACATCCTGTAAAAACAGAAGAGCATGGATGTTCTGTTCTCCTTCCACCTCCTTCCCCCTTCTTCAGCTCAAGCAGAAATGCACTGCAGCAGGGGCTGCTGGAAGCACAGTATAGGAGCTCATGGCAACACTGAAGAAGATTCAGACTACAGCAAGGAGAGGAGGAGAAAGTGCTTCTACCCCAGACAACAGATTGTCCTGATGTGCGCCCATCTGTCTCTGGTCTGTAGGGACCTGAGTTGCAGGAGGATGAAGCTGAGACTCTGGTTGCCTTCCAGGGTTCAGCAGCTCCTGGATATATTGCAACACAACTCTTGATGGAGGTCGTAGAAACTGATGACACATCATAGAATCACAGAATCATTAAGATTGGAAAAGACCACTAAAGTCATCCAGTCCAACCACCAAACGGTCCCCATCATGCCCACTAACCTATGGCCCTCAGTGCCACATCTCCATGGCTCTTGGACACCTCCAGGGATGGTGACTCTACCATCTCCCTGTGCAGCCTGTCCAATGCCTCAGCACTCATTCTGAGAAGATAAAAAATTGATACTATGAATGATTAAGGGAGAAATAGCAAGAATAACAGAAAATATTATTTTTCCATGATAAATCCATAGTGTGCCAGCACCTTTGTCAATAGATACTGTCAAAAGTCTGCACAACTGTCTGTACAAATAACAATTTGAGTAAATCTCTTTATCTAGAATAAGAAAACATGGAGATAGGTTATAGAATCAAGAGTGCGATGAAGAAGATGTGAAGGGAGCACCTGTTCATCATCTATCCACCAAAGGGGACCACAAAGAACCATCAAGGTTGGAAAAGACCTCTAAGATAATCTAGTCTAACCGTTCACCTACCACCAATATTTCCCCACTAAATGATGTGCCTTAGTACAACGTCTAAACATGGAACTAGGCGGAGCACATTGGTAGCAGACTGAGGTGGTTGTCCTTCACTTAGTAACAAATCTCTGGAGTTTCTTGCCAGAAGACACTGGGTGCTGAAGTATTATGTGGGCTCAAGTACATTGATCAATTCTTTACTAGGCAGCACCACAGAAGAGAGATTTATTGCAGACTGGTAAATGCCAGAAGACAGAATCTGGATTCAGGAACCACGAGTCACTGGGTGCTTGGAAAGTGTTTGGAGGAACATACTGCTGTATTCTCACCTCTTCTTTTACTTTTCCCCAATCGTTTGTTGCCCAATCCAGTATATTCTGCCAGACTGATCTTTGATCTGACCAGTAGCACAGTCCTTGCATCAGATCACAAATATTTATGGAATCACTTGTGCAGACTGCATTTATACCTCTTGTTCCTATTACACCTCTGCCTAAACTTCTTTTTTTTGTTTGTTTGTTTGTTTTTAAATTTTTTAATCATTAAAAAAAAAGAAATAAATTTCTAGTCCTGTTGGATGTAGGTAGAATCCCAGATACAAAGAAATAAGGAAATTGAAATAATCTCTTGTGTTTCAGAAAAGCAGGTGTCTGGTGAATGAAGTCAAGCTGTTAGAAAACATGGTAAAAAACCATTCTGTATGAATGTTCTATACAAACATCTATACGATGACTCAAGCAAGTACACCAGCAAGTCTGTCTGCTGAAGACAGTGTTTCCAGATGTTTGCAGGGCATCAGCCTGGTGTTTAAATAAAATCTGTCGCAGTAATTCTGTGAATTCTTCCAAGGACTATGTGATGCCTGGACTGCATATGACCATGTTGTCTAGGAGCTGAGGACTGGCAGAGGTACTGAGAAGGGTGCACATTTTAACATTTAAACAGAAATTCTTCTGAAGTTTGTTCCTGAGATTATGTGATGTGTTTTAGGTCTGTGAGTCCAGCTCTTCATGCAGCATGGAGCACTACAAGCTGGAGACTCCTCTGGCTGATCATCAGAGTGAAGCCAACCATCGTGTTGTTACTTGGAAACTGGCCAGGTTTGCAGCTGAAGCACTGAAGCATCAACACAAGCTGTCTGTGAGCAAGAATCAGCACCAATCTCTGAGATTATAAAGAAAGCTGAATATCAAATTTCATCACAAATACATACGTGTTATTGCTGCTCACCTGGAGCTTCCTACAGGCAGAAAGAAGCATTTCCAGGGAATGACTGATTTCACTTATCTTCGACAGTGTTTTGAAATGGACACAGAGATACTTGAGAGAACACGTTTAGACTAGACTCCCACTTACAGATGATTAAAATTAGATGAGATCCATCCCTTATGAGGGTTCTTGAATTTCAGTTCTTTCTTCAAATCTTTTGTGGACAGCTTAAACAATTTCCTACAAGTTTTCCTTCCTCTGCATGTTAAGGAAAAAATTTCACTGTTCTAACTTAGTGGAGACTCAAGCAGGTAAGTTTCAATGAAACTTTAAATAAAGTGGCTAAAACCTGGCAGTAATAAAATGATGACAGATGCTATTTCACAAACTACGGGGCATTGTGCATAATAGAGCTTATTTTTCAGTTCTTTTTCATTATTGTTATTGTATTATTAAGTCTTTGTTCTGATGGGATACACGGGATAAAATTTAATGGAAACTCCAAAATAGTGCTAAATCTGAAAAAGAAGTTGCTGTAACTGTGAGGGATTTGCTAACTGGTAGCCTGATCCCACCACACAGTGTGCATAACATTTGTTTACTTGAATATTCCCGTTAATCTCAATGGAGCTGCTTACCTGCAGAAGCATCACAGGGTCACAACAGCTTTCAGAAACATGGCAGGCATTGGATGCATTCAGCCACTAATTCTGCAAAGGGCAACCTGGACAGATCTTCTGATGGAGGTTTTTTTCAGTATTGGATTTCAGTAGGGATATTTTTTCAGGAATGTGTTCTTACAAGCATTCACCAGCTACAAGACTACATTTAAGTACTTACCAAAAGATAATGCTAATGAATACTGTGATTTTTAATTAACATTTGGAAAGCGTTCTGAACTATTTCTCATGACAGCTATGCAATCTAGGGAGGAGAGTGTAGAATAAAGGCTGAATTTTATTTCCTTTTACTATGTTTACTATGTTTACTGAGACACTTTTATCTCTTGCAACAAGTGAATGAGAAAACGAATCCCCAAACAGTGGATTTCCAGTAATCACCAACAGAACATGCTAATCTTCTGGTAGATGTACAAAGTACCTGCATTTTGTTTATTGGCCCCTTTTAGAAACTGGTCATGCGTGTCAAAATCATTTGTATTTTCAAACGTAACAAACTAAAAAGGCAATGTGTTGGTTTTTTTGTTGTTGTTTTTAAGTTTCTGTTGTACATGTGCAGATGTATAAACTTTGCAGCTCTTGCAGGGGTGTAGCTGAGGACAGAATGTTACCCTTTAAGTTTGGGTGGTTTTTAAAAACCCCACAATATGCCTCCTAGAGTCGTAAGTCAGTGGTTGGGTGACTGGTTTGAATTAGGACAAAGAGCAAAGACAAACGAAACATAATCCTGCACGTCTGTACATTCTGGAGGCTTTCCTCTTCATTTGGTGTCAGTACTGAACCAAAAGTATTTAGAGAGGCAATATTATTGAACACAACAAATAGGAAGCAAAGCATAATTTTTGTTAGGGGTAAGTCATCCCTGAGGCAGAAGCATTCCATCGGTCTTACTGCATTTCACTGCACTGAATTATGGTTAATTTGTGGTCGGAAAAAATAGAGGCACTGTGGTTACTGAAAATTATATACTGTGTTTCCAGCTTAAAGGGAAACAAAGGCATGTGTTGTAAATATAAGCTCTTTTTTTCTCAAATTTTAAAAACAAAAATCCATCTGAATGCTTTGTTCACGCTCTTTTCAGCATCCATAGTAACTATGCTATTTCACTGCCCATTTAGGAAATATTTCTCTAGTGGGAAGATGAAAATCAGTACAGTTGAATAATTGGCAGCTATGAGATCACAGTGCTCTTGTGTCCAGGTCTACACAATGGTGACAATATTTGCTCCCTGATGGTATGACTAGGAAAAGAAAATTCCTGTTTTAAGCAATATCATCTACTAGATGTGAGGGAAAAAAAATGCCAATGCAAATGTTGGATTTTCCCATTATTTGATATTTTAACTCAGCACTGTAACTTTTCCGGAGGATATATGCCAAACATTACAGGCCTGAGGCAAGAATTGCTTGTTAAATTTTGTTTCTTAGGAGGTCAGACTAAATGATCAAAATGATCATTTTGACCTTAGGATTTTTAGTTTAGGGACTTTTTTTTTTTGGAATGTGGCTTCTGGGCCTTGACCATGGGGACCTTTCAGCAGAAATATGTGATTTTGATGATGTTCTGTGCACATTCAGCTTTCAATAGATTACATTTTTCTGCCAATCACTGGACCTTGAAAATCGCCTACTGTTCATCTAAGAGAGGAAACCAGGTAATGAAAGGTTGTCTCTTGTTACTGATGCAATGCTTCTGAAAGATGAAAGCTTTATTTACCAAGGGGGTGACATGGCTTTTGCTGTGCTGAGGACTTCCGAACCCAAACACTTAATGTTTCTGGGGACTGAACCAAGAAGAAATCCTGATAGCTTGGTGGTGCAGAGGTCTTCTGTGGATATAGGGGCGGTAATGGAGGATTTTGTACTGCTGAATGACTGACTGCAGGACTGAGATGAGTGCTCAAAACAACAGCAGAGCCGAACCTGCCTCTTTCTGCTTTGTCTGAGTGGTGGCAAATCTACACATCTAGTGGCTTTTTTGGGTAAAATATCTCTGCTTCCAAGAGTGACCTTGAAGCAGGGAGTTTGGACATCATAAGCCTTTCCTTCTGCAACTGCGTTGCCCAGTTGTGTGCAGTGTTTTGTTCTGCAGGGCTGCAATCAGTGTGTCAGTTTGCCTTGGGGAGCACACCCATATTATATTGATAGATCTTAGTTAGGCACTAATGGCAATGACTACTACTGGTTCAGCCAGGGCTCAAAACAATGGAAAAATCTCATGATAAGCTCTCTAAACGTGGCTGCAATTTTGCACACACAAGTAGTTTTGGAAACTTCAGATAAGCTTCCAAAGGTTTAGATCCAGGTCCAAACAAAACCCAAACAATAAAATTATGGGGCTCATGCATCACTAACACATACTCCTATATTTACTTCCATTGGGAAATACTAAACATTTTATGGATTTTTGCATGCCCCAGTTAGTTCTCTGTACTGTCCGGAATTGCTATAGTCTGCCTTTGCAGCTATATAGACATCAATAAAGATGAATAAAGCTGGGCAGTCAGATTCTAATTTATGCTGATCATGTTGGATGGCTCAGGGCACTTCAGCACACATGCTTAGCCAGTGACCTTTCACACTCGCCTTATAGATCAAAGCACTTTATTCGTCCACTTCCAAGAAAATCACAAAGACAAAATTCCCATTCAGCACGCCTTTATTAATCTACAAAGGGCCAAATCCTGATGGCTTTAATCTGCTCCTACTCATCACTGCCATGATTTAAGGAGCAGAGCATTGCTTCAGAGGGCTGGGCCCAAAATCAATATGCAGAAAGGCCATATTCTCTGTGGCTATAAATGCAGACAGGACCACTGCATTCAGAAGGGATCTCACTGTCTCTCTCCATATTCCCTTGCAGCCAAGCCCTTTGTCTGTGAATCTGACAAATTCTCAGGAAAAGTTAAATTCCCCGATGCATTTTTCACTTTGTATTTTTCTGCTGAATGCTTGTTTGTCTTCTTGCAAGGCTTGATTGCTTTGGGCAACTCTCACTGGATGGCCCTTGGAAAGGTGCACAGGATAAGAAGGCGCCCTGGGCTTCATAGAATCCAATTGCATAATGCCTTATCTAAGTTTTTGATTATGCAGATTTACTTCAAAACTAAGTGCATTCAGACAATTTCTACGAGTGTTCATGCAAAAAGATCTGTTCTGTAATACATTGGTGCAATCTGTTCGAGTTTCTGAGTCTTGTTCTCAGTCTGTAACAGCCTATCTCCCCTATAAGTCACTTTCAATTCACAACCGTGTCAATGAAAGGAGAACCAGGGCACCCGATACACACGCTTGAGAATAAAAAGCATCCTTAGCAACTGAGGATTGGTCACAATTTCAGTTTTCCTCCTACTGATGAATTTCCATACTTCTTAAAAGACAAACTTCTGTTCACTCCTTATGTTTTATGTTTGCTTGTGTTTGATATTATTTAAATGCACGTGAAATATCAAGCAGGCTTGGTTTCTTTCTGGTGCTGGGCTTCCTTTTCAGACTATATTCTCACTCTGTCTAAATCTTACTTTAAATAAGTATGCACAGTACAATTATTTATTTTTGTTTTATAATTTTCATCAGTTCTGCTAGCAGATAGCACATTCTTGTGAGGATAAAAGGCTTGGGTAAAATTGTACTGAACATATTTCCCTCGATAGAACATTAGGTTTTTGGTAGAGCACTTTTGCACAATGGTTCCTGCTTTCCACAGAAATCTCTGTTTTATTGAATTTAGTTGAAAAGTAAATACTACAGCTAGAAGTGGAACAGGGCATAAACCTGATAGTTAAATTCTACTGAAAATACCAGGATTATCCTTAGTAAGTGTATTTGAAGGAAACTCTTTTATGACTGTTTCACCTTGCACACAATATACCAGCTGAAAACCAATTAATGGTTAGTGATAATTATCTGAGATTGAAATTTCTGCCTGTATTCATTTTTAATGATGGTTTTGAAATATTAAAAGCAAGGAAATGGACAGATCAAATGATAGATTCATAATCTAGCTGTGATGCCACAGTCAGGATTAATACAACGTAGACGAATATATGCCTTTAATGAATTGGGACAGAGATAATATGTTAATGAAACACCAGTTTTAGACATCTGACCATAATGAAGTTTCTTTTTCTTGCTAAAGTTTGGATCAAAGTTAAACCACAGGTGTTCTTCATGCAGTTTAAACTGTATAGTAAGAGGAGAATCTCTTGGCATGCTGCTGCCATGCACTTGTTTGGAGCAGTGAGGTTTTCTAGCAGACCGCTGACCTCAGCACACGCTCTGGGAGCTCTGGAGATAGTGGTTTTATATGCTCGGAGCTCTTCTAGAAGGCCTGCAATGGCTCTGAAGGGTGTGAAAAAATAAAACTTCACTCGGCATAAATGCACATTGATACAAATGCTGCCACATTGTACTGCCAGAGTCACAGCGAGTCAACATATGCGCAAACATGTTGAGCTGAAAGACTGTTATTTCATCTTGAGCTCATACTTTTGTGCCTGGCTTTTGAAAACACATTCATTATGTACAAGGTTGGGCATACATAGATTTTGCGTCACTTTGCAGTCTCTGTATTCCTTTGTCCTTCTGTGGCCACAGTTGCAGTTACCCACATGGACTCTGTAGAAGATGGCGGTCTGGACCTGGTCAGCATTGTCCTTTGGTAATATAGAAAGTGGTTGGATCAATAGGTGCTGCTACGATCGTGTTTAGACTTAAAACAATAGCTCCTTTGTTTAACTGATGAGGTATTTTAAGATCTCTGACCACTTGGAGTTTTGTAGATGCATCTCTATGTCCTTAGGAAAGGTGCTGCTGTGCTAAGAAAGGCTATTCCTGGTGCAGCCACATGTATTTGCTCTATGGGCTTGACAAACTGCTTCTCCAGCCTGGGTCCCACTCAGATCCATTGGACTTGCTGGCATGTAATTGCAGTTCCTGAACTGCTTTGAGCACCTCTCTGCCAGGTATCCTGTTTTAGACAAGTGCTAAAAAGGACCATGCTGCTACCCAATCCAGGGCCAAAGCATCTGACAAAACAAGGAGTGATTTTTCAGCCTGCTGGCCTGGCTCTAGCAATGTAAGTCAATAATGTAATTCAGCCTCTCCTGGCAGGATGCTCATGCTGTTGCCTGCCTGTTGTTTTGTGTCAGCTGGATGTCTCATTCCTGTAGGGGATGAAAGGGAGCAAGGTACCAAGAAGATATTTTCTCTCTGAGCACTGCCTGCTTTCTCCATTTTGCCTATAGTTGTTTTCACGCTGTGGCTTATCTGCAGAACAGCATGTTGATGCTACTCTCTTTGGGAATGATGCAGAAGAGTTCATTATTAGTGAGATTCTGGAAACTAAGACCCACAGATCTTTGAGAAGATGGCCTTGGGAAGTCTTGCAGTGACACCAGTGGGTGCCCCTTACAAACAACCTTTGCCATCAGAAAGCTGTTGGGGGAAGATTTCTGCAGAGGTGAGAGTTTCAGCTCTCTTCTAGATTGCCTTCATTTAAATGAGGAGAACTGCCTCTGATGTAAAACAAAAATATCTACATGAGAAAAATGTCTGAGAAATTTATGCTATGAAACACTTATCAACCAGAAAGCTATCTAGAGGAGGGCCACAGAAATGTTTCAAGGGATGGAACCTTCCCTACAAGGAGAGGCTGAGAGCCAGGGATGTTCAGCCTGGAGAGAAGGCGGCTCCAGGGAGATGGTGGCCTTTCAGTACCTAAAAGGGAGCAGTAAGAAGGAAGGGGACAGACTCTTTAGCAGGGTCTGTTGTGACAGGACAAAGGGAAATGGTTTCAAGCTAAAAGAGGGGAGATTTATATTTGATATAAGGAACACATTTTCTTACAATAAGGGCAGTGAGGCACTGGCACACATTGCCTGTAGAGGTGGTGGATGCCCCATCCCTGCAGAATTCAAGGTCAGGCTGGATGGGTCTCTGAGAACCTGATGGAGCTGTAGGTGTCCCTGTTCATTGCAGCGTTGTTTGATTAGAAGGCTTTTAAGGACCCCTTCCAACTCAAACGATTCTATGATAGACAGCAGATTACATTTGTGTGGGGTATGGTATAAAACTATCACTGTTTAACTTCAATTGGCAAGATGGAGTTAGAGGTGGGAATACAGAGCACCAGTGAGTGAGTCTCTGCTCCACTCTCAGATTGTGTTGCCACCTGATGGATTTTTCCCATGGCTATTGGAGTTTTCACTACTGAACACCTGACTGCAATGACAGCCGAAGACAATGCCCTATAGGATGGAAAAATCCTCTTATGCTCAAGTGATTTGTGAAATATGAACAGAGTAACTAGAGCATTACTACTATTACAGACATTTGTCCAATTTCTCGCTAATGTTTATGTGTTCCAAAGATGCTGTGCATTCTGCTGACAGGACACACTGCTGCAAACCAGAATAGAGGACACACGTCCCTGGGCTTTATCTAACATCTAACCTTGCTTTGATGCTATCTCTGAAGGGAAAGGTCAGGGAAAATTGCTATCTTTTCCCAACAAATTGAGCAGATAAGCAAAGTGCTGCAATACTAGTTGGCAAGGAAAACTGCCTCTTTAAAGTCAGCTTGCTGCAGCAGGATGGATAGGCCACTGGCTCTGGTGGTTTTGGAGAAGCCAAACGTGTGACGTCTGGACTGAGCAGCTCATGGTTCATAGGCAGCCATGTGAAGCTAAAGACCATTTTTGCATCCAGGTTATGAGCAGTTATAGAACTTCGAGCCTTGGGGGTCAATCTGGGAATGACAGAGTAAAGAACTGTGTGGAGATGTGACCCTGAGAGTCATGGTTTAGAAGACATGGTGGAGTTGTGTTGATGGTTGGGCTTGATGATCCTAGAGGTCTTTTCCAACTTTTATGATTCTATAAGCACTGAAGACTCCCAAACTCATAAATCAGAGAAGTGCAAATGTGAAGAGGGGTGGAAAGGAACTACATCTTCTCACTCAGGGACCTGGTGGTTTCCTTCCTGTTCTTTGATGCCACATAGGAGACATGGCTTTTCTGAACTCCAGCACTATTTGTCCCTTGTCACTTCCCACCACATCCCCCTGTCCCTCCCCATCTTTGCATGACCTGACATCGATGACATTGCCACACCACATGATGCAGGGGCACACTCACATCATGTGGACGGCATGCTGTGGGCAAGCCTCACTTTTCCAGATAAGTCCTGACATGTTTTCCAAATTGGTAAGTACACACAGTGTGCCAGGCAATGAAGGAAGATGTAATAACAGTGTGATGAAAAATGTTAAGTAATCACTAGGAAGTTAAATGAGCTAGTGCTCCAGGAAAAGTCAAAGGATGAGTGTGTGTGCATAAGTATATGTTTGTATACGTATGTGTGTATATACATTAGTATGAATCTGTATGGAAGATGAAGATGGTCTTAGAGAAAAATCTGAATCCTCAGTTCACATATGATTGATGTGCGGGGGTTGTTCCACATCTATTTCCTATTGCAGACAGAGCTATTACTTAGGTAATCAATATTTAATCTCTATTAAGGGGAGTCATTTTTAAGTCTACTTTAAAAAGTGCATCTGCAGCACTGGACATAAATCATGGCTGTGTGGAGCTGTGCTGGGCTCAGGATCTTTTTCTGTATCTCGTGGGAGGAACAGCTCTTTTCATGGGGGTGGGGGGGGGAAAGAAAAGGAAGGGAAGAAACTCAAGGAGCTTGGATAGCTCGGACTATTTCAGGCAATGGAGTGGGTCCAACATAGCACAGGCTTGATTCACACCCTTAATTTTGCAAGGGTGGTAGAGAACATGGACAAAGGGTATCAGCATCTGTCCTGCAGTGAGTCAGCATCCCCAGCACAAAGCACACTGTGGGATGAGGAGGGAGTCCCTCTGCTCCTGTACATCATTGGTTGCCAGTGGTCAGACTGTCCCAGTCAGGGCTTTGAAGTGACCGCTGCACCAATTTTAACAGGATCTCAACAAATCAAGAAAAGAGCACAGGTGAAATGCATACCAGGAATATACCTGACACATCAGTTTTCTTACCTATTACAATGGTGCAAACTTGTGACCGCTCTCCTCAGCTGCTGACTGCTTTCATAGAAATACATACAGGATTGGTACACTTTTAACACTGTGGAGACATTTTGTTTGGATGTGATTTGGCCAAAGAGCTTGAGAAAATATTTAGGTATGAGGCATAAAAACGGGGAGGAGGGACTGAGATTTATCTGAGATTTATCAGAAATAAACCCTGAGTCAACACAGCTTCATTATTTGCAGTCGTGGTTCAAGGCCAGCAGAATGCACTAGACACACAAAGGGCACGTTGGCCCAAGGCTGCTGAAAGTTAATATTGTGCAACATTTCTGCAGATGTGCAATAACAAGCTGTTCCCAAAAACGATGCTCAATTCAGCAGAGATTGAAATTAGTAGAAAGAATGAGCACAGGACACTATCAGAAGGCAACATGTAGCCAAAAAAAAAANAAAAAAAAAAAAAGTCAATGCAAGCACAGCATGTTTAAGAAGAGGTATGCCAGGTCCTACAGTCATCACTCGCTGGTAGTGAGACAGGAAAATCTGTGAGTAATTCTACTGCTATTCTGAATCGTGTCCTGGTTTATTGTGTCTGTTAAATGACCAGTTCCGTTCAGCTGTCACTGATACAATATTGCTAAGACACAATGCATTAAGACTCAGTTAACTACAAATGGAGCTCACCTATCTATAAATTGACCATTCTCTTATTTAAGGATGTTTCATGCAAGAATATGATGAACCTGAAAGAAGCAGAAATCTTGAGCAACTGTGTTTGTGCTAAGGGAGCTGTGAGATTTCCTCCCCGCTATCCCATGAAGTCCATCAGTCTTTCCTCATCCAATAGACAGTGGGATCTCTTGTCTTTAGTCCAAAAGAAGCCTACAAATGTCTGATGCTGGCTTTTTCCTTGGTCTAGGCTCTCATAAAATTTCCACAGATGTTTGCCTTGGGGTTGAAGCCTCTTCTCAAGGCGCTCATTACAAGCAGCTCTCACACAGCACACTGCTGGTGCAGGCTGCTACGCTGAAGTGACAGAAGGTTATTTTAATTATTTGGAGGGTGATTTTCTCATGAATCAAAATAGGAGAGTGAACTTGTTTACGTTATGTGGTGGAGGTGGATAAAAACATCTATGCATTTTTTTCCTGCCAAATGGGCACTTTGGAAAATATCTCAAAAATGGAGCTGTAAAGTTAACAGCTGATCTCCAAGGACCAATCTTCAGCTGGTGTCAATTGGTATCTTCTCAGTGTGTGCTGGCTCAGGATCTGGCCCAATGAGGGATGGTCACCATGGGGCAGAAGCCAAGAAAAGGATACACAGCTGCCACTGGAATCTTCTGAGCTGCCCAGAAGGTTGGAAGGTCCCAATCAGGGGTATTTTTATTTCTGAAAATATTAAGCAAGAAAATTGTAATGCTTCTTACTGTGGGTGGCAGCATCTGCTTCATCTCCCCAAAACAGTTTGGTGGCTTTTGGATCTGCCTCCCCTTTTGCTTACCATCCCTGTCAACAGCAAGTTTTATTCTGCTGGGAAAGAGAAAGAAATGGGAGAAGCTGGTCTGGGGGTGGGAGAGGTCACTCATTTAAGTCTTGTTCCTAATCCCTCTCCTGCTGCACACTTCCTGAGTGTCTGTAAAAGCAGATCTAGCCAAGGAATAAGGCACTTCTAACATTATCCTTTAGCAGATGATGTCTCAGTTTCCCCTCTGTGAACTGAGCCAGAGCTATCAAACCCCCCATGCCTGAAGTGAAGAAGGCAAAAGCAGAAGCATCCCAGTTTTCAAAGTATTTCTGCGTGTGCTTTTTCCGCTTATTTCTGGTAGAAAGGCATTTAAAAAGCAGCTTTGTTTTCCCCTCCGTGTAGTTTCACACTTTACATTTCTTTCTTCTATTTTTTTTCAGTAGTTTTAAATGAACAGCAGTTTTCTCTAAGGATTTAAAAATCTTTTTCATCTTTTTTTCAATAGCAGAAGGAGTAGGGAGTAATGAGCTGAAAAAATGTAGCAATTAGAAAAGAAGGAAGAAAAGAAAAAAGCTAAGAAAAAGTCTCACTTAAAAATAGCTTTTAAAAACTTCCTTTTTTTTTTTGTAAAAATGGAAACCATAACTAACAAATATTTTTCTGCAAAATATTTCATTTTTGTGAATTACATCTGAAGTATTCTTGTAGCCAGAAACATTGTTAGTATCCTTATTTAGTTGTGCGTAACATAGAAGTGAGCTGAGACACAGAATCATACAATCATAGAATGGTTTGGGTTGGAAGGGACCTTAAAGATCATCCAGTTCCAACCCCCTGCCATGGACAGGGCTGCCAACATGGGAGATCCCTCTGATGGAAGGTATTTTCTGAAATCTGTGTACCACCTCAGCTCCAACCCAAACATGTTTTAGACTTACCCTAATTGACCAAAACCTACAAAGTGTTTGTGTTTCACCCATCGCAGCTGCTGATCTCTCACAAAAGAATGAAGTCAGTTTGTGGCCCTGGCAGGCATCAGACTGACAAATACCTTTTTATCCCAACTGTTATTGGGATCTTGCTCCAAAAATGCTCAGGTATTTCTGGCTGTGCTTTCTAAAGGACTCGGAGCACGTGGTAGTGTATGCCTTCCCCTCCATGCTGCATTAGCCTTTTCAACTCAATTAAAATGCAGATTTTAAACTGTTTCAGTGGGATTTGTGTGCTGGTCCTAAGCCCACAAGCTCCTCCAACCCAAGGCAGAACTGCACCTTGTTTTGCTGGGCCAAGACCAGCGATCTCACAAGAGCCCTTGCTCAGTGCTCCCTGGAGCCCAGGGGGGCATCTTTGACTTCAGTCACCCCAAAATCATGTTTCTTCCATGAAAGCACCTGGTAGCCCTGTGGCAAAGAGCTCCCCTCTTCACTACTCACTGGGAAAAATGGCTCTTCTTTTGTTTCTTTTTTTCTCTGAACTTGCCACTAAACCGTGTCAGACAGCAAACCATCGTTTCTATACATTTTTTTCCAGCCAAATCATGATCTCTATCACATCCCCTTCAGCAGCATTTTTCTCTGCCTGAAGTATCTGAGTCCATTTATTTGTGCTGCTAGGCTGCTTGAGAGCTGAATTAATCTGTTTAATTATCTGTTTAGTTTATTCTTAACGTACTGTGAGAGTTCGGCGGCCAGGAACTACCCCGGCATCTGATCTGTGCAGGACTGCTATAAAGGACCCACCAAGAAGGAGATCCTGGACAGAGGCACTGATTTGTCCTGTGGCATTTTGGACATCAAAGCCCATCCTGAACTGTCATTTAAGGGACCAGTTCAACTCACTGAATCAACAGTCACAATAAAATGGCTGTTTTCCTCTCAAGGAGCAGACCCAAGCAAGGTGCCCTTCCTTTGCCCTTTAGTCATTTCTGCCCCAGCTTGGTGCAACATCCCAAGGTCTGAAAGATGACTACAGCGGTGTGGTGGCTCCTTGCTGGCAGAGTGGGCACATGAGGTATACCAGCAAGACAAGCTCACAGGGCACAGCATCAGAATACACCGCTGCTTGGTTTTTCTTCCCTAACTAATTAATTCAGCTTCAATCATTAACGATCGCATTAAGTGCTGCACACTAAGAAACATCACAGGGAAGTCTCACAAGGGCAGAGGGCTCAGCATCCGACAGAAGCTTGGCAGGATGAAGCCTCTAAGTGGCTGCATTTCAGCTACCATCCAGCTTATTCAGCCCGCAAAATGTATTCCAGAAACACACGCCTGCAGATGTCTCGTGCACGCATTGCCTTACTGATCATCATAAAAAACTGCCTATGCTTTCATTTCATCCATACCAGATGGCGGCTGTGACACTGGGGTCTGTCTTATTTCCATGCCATCCACAAAGACCTTGACAGAGGGAAGAAGAAAGGTACTTCTACCTTGGGCAGCTCTGCCAAACGCGCCCTGAAGACCCCACACCCTGCTCCCTCTAATTGCACTGTCGTTGTCTTGCAGCATGAACTGTTCCAGCTATCTGTTTTCTTTCAAAGTATATTTGTTTTATATCTGACATGTTTATATATGTTAACTGTTTGCTATAGATATCTGTCAGCTTCAGCGGGTAAAACCAAAAAAAAAAAAAAAAAGGAAAAAGAGATTGGCTCTATGCCAAAGGTATGTTTCTTAAAAGCACTTAGCTTTTTGTCACATGATTTTGCATAAAAAGAGAAAGGAGAGGAGGGAGGGTGGACTGACAAGGAGTATTGTGTATTGAGTACTGTGAAAAAAATTCATACAAAAATGTACCAGGCTTTTCAGATATCAGCCTAAGAGCCATAAAAAGTTATTTTATAGTCCTAGGAACGATACACAAACATGAGCATACTGTTTGTCATAAAAGCTGCTCTAAAGAAGGGATTGCGCATTATGATTTTCAAAATATGACATTTATGAGCTGCCTTTGATTGTTACCAGAATGTTTTTTAATGAAATAGAAAATGTGTGTGTGCATGTATGTGTGTGTGCAATAAGGGTATATGCCACTGAGAAAGAGACATCCTCTAAAAAATTATTCTTCACCCAAGTTAGAGGTTTTCATCTTTCTCCCTTTCAAAAAACAGAGCACAGCCCTCCTGAAAGGGAAAGAAAAGGCAGAAGCAACAGTTTCTTCATATTTTGAGAGAAATATGTGCAACTTCCTGGGACCTTTTTCCTTTTGCTTTCATTTGGAGCAAGAATATGGGTTGGAGCTGTGCAGTATCCTCTTTCCTTTCAGACACAGCTGCACTCTTCCGGATGAAGGTGGAGATCTGTTCCCATGTCAAAGTCATTTGCTAAAGTCTCTCTTTATTTATGCTTTAAAAGGGCTTAAATTGGAATTACATGGCACTCGCACCTTCTGCTGTTCCTTACCTATGGTGCCTAAATGCTCACAGCAATGGCATTCATTGCCTCCTTGACATTTCTTACTGTGTGAGGTGAACAAACTCACCAGGATGAGACACATTTCTCATTTTGTATTCAACCACTCCACCATCCTCCCTGTCCAAAAGCCATGTGGGAGTTGGATCATGACTTGTTCTATTCACTGCTCCAGTCAAACTCTTGCTTTTGAACAGATCTGAAGATTGCCTGAAGAGGTGGTGGATGCCCTGTCCTTGAGGACACTCAAGGTCAGGCTGGATGGGGCTCTGAGCACCTGATCAAGCCGTAGGCGTCTCTGTTCATTGCAAGAGAGTTGGACTAGGTGGCCTTTAAGGGCCCCTTCCAACTCTCTCTCTATAAGAGCTAGGGTGCCCTACATCATTTTCTGGAGCAAGCTGGTTTTCACAGCTTGTTTTACTGCACGACACTGCTCCTCACAGGACAGAAAGCAAGCAAGCCTTTGTGGGAAGACTCAGACCTCTTTCATTTATGATCAGAGCACAGCTGAGCCCAAGCTAATGACCCAAAATGAAATACAAATGAATACAGCTTGGGCACAGAACCATAAAAATGCAGCCTCGCAGCATCTGACCCATTAGCACTGAGCTTGAGCTCAATTGGTACTTGAGCTGAAATTGGACCTGTTTGAAAGAAATGATGGAAGACCTATGCCTGCAGTTATAGAGTGAGGGATCCAGATGCCTGGGATCTGTTTGTGCCTTTTATTTGCAGCATAGTGATTTATTAGCAGAACTCTGGACACAGACCATACTGGGCAACTCTTTCTTAGATCTTGGGCTACAGATAACTGGGAAAGCAGACAGACTGTTTGCAAGGAAATCAAAAGCACTTTGAGTCTTAACTGCTGCATGATTCATCTCACAAACTGAATTCAGTACAGCAAACTGTTGCCCTGCAGACAAATTTCATACAAAATGACTGTTTAAAGCACCAGTGTTTATATGCTAGGCTGATGTGGGTTGAAGGCTGTTTAAAATGGCTGTGGATAGTTATGTAATTATTTGAGAACAGTAGGGCACAATAAGTGAATATAAACATTGAAGAAAACTGTACGAGTTCACTGGATGCTTACATGAGTTCGTCATCTTTTTTCACAAACGTCTTTCTTCAAATATAAATACGAAGAAATCATAAGGTGTGGAAGAATTGAGTGTTCGGTGTTTGCTCGCTTCAAAGACAGCTCTCTGGACAATGCCTTAATGTCCAGTTGTTTGGGTACCGGGTTTGCATCCGACTCTGCAGACCTAGTTTATCTTAATATATATTATCTTATTTTATATATTAAGATGAGCTCTACAGGAGCGTATGTGAAGCAGAAGGAGCTAGTGATGAATGTGTAGAAGTAAAGGATGGCTAAACCACATTGGCTTCATGAATGTCATGGTCATCAAGGATGAAAAACAGTGCATTTTCATGAATAAGTGGTGACAAGTCTGCCCTAGTAACTTACCTGATAAGCAGGTTGCTTCATACAGTTAATGTGATTTCATCCAATATGGCAAAAATTACTATGTGAAATCTTTTGGAAGATAATAACTAAGAAAGATAATCTTACATTTAGTGAACCTGACTACCTTCACAGAGAGTTGCTTTTCAACAAGATACATTTCTGGTAAAACACTCAATCTCTTGCTGTTTTATTTCTCCACCAGTAAAATAAGGATACAAATAAAAAATATATTTTTTCTTACTGTTCTCAGTTCAGGTGAAAGTTTTTCAGGAAGTAGCTTTGTGCTTTCACAGCACTTTACTTCAAAGTCATGATTCACAGGAAGCCTCCATGCTCTATAGATTAACGAATAGAAGTCACAATTTTCTTTTGCCTTCTTTCTAGCTGCAAGCATGCTTTTTATGCAATTTTTCATGCAAAAATAAGTAATTCTGCTGGGAAAAAAAAAAAGATTCTGTACATGATGTACTATGTGTGAAAGGGATCTTGCCATCGCACAAAGCAAGCGGGTATGGTTTAAATAGTGATTACAGTAGCAAAGTTTCTCCTATTCTTCAGAAAGATGTCATAATCCTTCACTGGTGTAATGCCAGGCAGGTTGAATCTATATGAGAGATTATATATACCACTGAGCACTAATAAGGCATTTACTCCAACGTAGTCAGGGTCTCCTACTATGGTCAGAGAATTGGTAGTTCCTGGATTAGGGCTTGCATTTGTTAGTGAGCTTATCTGTCTTAATCAGTGAATGAGGCAGAGCAGTTGGAAGAAGGAAAAGAACAAGGAAGGAAGTAGAGGTGGTTTTAAGACTGATAAGGTTCTTTCTTTCTTGTTTTTTATTTCTTTATTATTTGATTTCTTGAACGTGTGATATCTTATCCTGTTAAGTGAAGGAACGTGAGAAGAGTATTATCTGTATCTCCAAGCTGGTGGTATTGGTAGAAGTGATATGTGAGGCTGGGAATCAAGGTCCCAACCCATTCTGCTCATGGCTGGGTCACTGTCACAGAAATTCAAGGGCAAAAGACCATCAGGAAGAGCCACAACATTCCCAAGAAAAAAAAAACCACAGCAGACATCCCTCCATAAGAAACCATCCAGAGTAGGAACAGACTTGTCTAGTGTCCAGCTGAAGGTATCAGGGTTTATCTATAGTGCTGAGCTGCTGTTTTCAGTCATAAGCAGCCACCTGACGTACAGTGACAAGAACAAGGCTGTCTTCGCAGCCTACACCAAGGAGGCCGTCTGAGAGCCTTCCCAGGCAAAAATGTCCTCGACATCACTTCACTGTATGAAAAAGCTCAGAAGGTTTGGTTTTTACTCCAAGGCAGATCCAAAACACATTTTGAAACCTTGAAAGTCATCATAAAATGGATCCGCTGTCTTCCTGCCAGCTCCAGTCAGCTGGTTGGGCTGCAGATTAAAACAAGCGTTGCTGTAAAACACCCAAAACGGAGGAAAGCACGATTTTGTTTGCAGTGACCCAAACTTCTAAAACTCTTCTTGAAATGAAAACCCGCTGGAGACTGGTCTCAATTAATGGGACATTTGTGAGTGCAACCACACATAGACAAGCTGGGGCTAGCCCTAGTCTATGCTGTAATGGGGCAGCTGCTTTGAATTCAGCTACATTGAAGTGGCTGAAGGCAGCGCTGGGCCCACAGAAGATGAAAATGCTGAGATCCTACCACGCAGTGGGCACAAAGCCACAGGGACTGCACAGCTCAAGGTCTGCCCCAGAGAAGCCTTTGTCCTGNAAAAGGCATATATTCCCTTGGTTTCATTTGCTCCAGGGCTCTGCTTTCTGACTGTTCACACCAAACACATGGTGGCTTCTTCTGGACTCCTACTTGGAGAGGCTTTCATCATTTTCCAGCACTAAGATACATATATATCAGGGTGTGTCTGAGGGAGTAATTTATTCCAAGATCTGCTCTCAAAAGTTGTGTAGATGCGCCAGGCTCTGCCTTTGGTTGATAAATGGCCAACGTGGAGGCTTTTCTTCTCCAAAGGCATCACCTTCTGTGGTGGCTGCATCTCATGCTTGGCATGAATCAAACATAAGGCTGTATGCTTACAAGTTTCAGCTGCCTGAAGGAGACAGTCCAGGATATTAATGAACAGACTTCTGCCGTGGTAGGTCAATGCCTTGTAACATCTATCTGGTTGTCTTCTATCCAACAGCTGGCCATTCCAGGAGATGCAGGGGAAAATGCAAGAAAGGTACAGCAAATGTTCATGAAATAAATTATGCATAGGAAAAGCTTCACGTTCATTTGCTAGTGGGAGTTTCTTCCTCAGATTTGTAGTTTGCACTCCCTCTGAAAAGAAATATTTTGGTTCATAACTGCTGCCTTCTATGATTCTGTGTGAGCATGGTGGGTATGGATTGACGGTTGGACTTGATGATCTTAGTGGTCTCTTCCAACCTTAATAATTCTATGATTCTATGCTGTGGGTGCTCCCAGTAAGTTATGAATTAGTCTTTTTGGAATTTGTCTGAAATCAGATGGTTTGGCCTGTTTCTCACGCTGGGGAGGTGTGAGAACAAAACACCCCTGGCACATGTTAACCACCTTTTTACTGTTCTCCTGGAAAGCATGCAGATACAGAGATAAGGCTGGTGTAAGAACTTGATGAAAAAAGATATTTGAATAAAGCTATGAGCATAGAAAACATTTGAAAGAGTCATGGATAATAGCTGGAAACTGAAATCTCCACAAGTTCTTTAGATTTTTCAATGTTAAAGATTCCTTCTGTGTACGGCTTAATGAAGACTAACTCATATTTCACAAGAGATTGTTTGTCCCCACGTTCTCCAAATGGTTTGTTTTACATCCAGAGCTCTGTGTTGGGATGCTTTATTTATGGTCACAGTATTAAGACGAGTCTTGGCAACAGCTCCTCCTACAAATGATAAATATTTGTAAAATGGTTTGAACTGTATACACAGAGATGCTAGATTAATAGATGCAAGACAGCAAAAGCTGAGCTTTTCCAGTGGTGTCTGTATGGTAGTTTTATGCTGTAGCTCTCCAAAATTTTGCCTTGCTCCAGAATTTACTGTTTCAGGCTTCTGCTCCAGACGGTGCTGTACATTACCTTTTCGATGGTTTCATTTTAATTAGCCATTTTCCCAAGGAAGATTCCAAATAGTAAAGCTGTAGGCTAGGGATATCAATTTCCAAGTTTTGTAGCATTATGCAACTCTGCCTATTTTTGCAGGGTTTTATTTTTTTTTAATTTATTATGTTTATATTTTTATTTATTATGTTTTCCAACTTTCCTTAATTCCATCTAAATGATTATCCCCCCCCCTTTCTTTTTCTCAGCCTAACTTTTAAGTGACTCTCCCTGAAACCTCTATAATGCCCAATATGTTTTGTTCGCATTTGAGGGTTTACTTTATTTCAGAAAAAAAAAGCAATTTCAATGAAGTTGAAATGTATGGTTTTGGTTTAAGGGCTACCTCTCTCTGACATAAAACTACTAAGCCTTTATTGAAATATATATGGTTCTACCATAAACGCCCTCTTTATAGAACGCACCTGGTGAATATAATGAAAAACATACTTGTTTCTCGTAAGAAACCAAGTAACTGTTCTGTAATAATATGTAATCTATTTGATATTTAAAAGGTCATAATTTTACACAAAGAAAAGAAAAATGCAGGCACAGTAAAAAGTAACATAAAAAAATTTAGCTGCACATCTCGCACATCTGTTTTTCTGTTACACAGACAGGAGCAGCTGACTTACATACAACATGCTCTCATAGCACAGAGAGAGATGGAAAGAACATCTTTTTACTTCATTGGCCCTCAGATTTAGCATTTCCCAGTCAGTAAAAATTTAACCTCCCAGCCCCTTGGGAGATAATAACACAATTCCCATTTTTTCAGGCAAGGAGAACTGAGTTGTGGGATGGATAAACACGTTGCCAGTTGCCACACAGGAAGCCCTCAAGAGAACTGGAGGAAGCTCAGATTTGCTGAATGTGTGATCAAGTTCAAAGAGCTTCATCTGAATGGCTGAACTAACACAGAGTCTTAGGACCTTCAGCAGATCACACATTACCTGAGCTCTAGGGAGCATGAACTACTCTGTAGGAAAATATAAACCTCCTTTTATGTGTGAAGCCTGTGAGGTGTAACATCTCCTGCAGCCCTGGGGAAGTCCTGGCTGTGGATATGGTCCTCTACATTCCTGTGTATTCAGAATATCCAGCAGAGAGGTGAATTGAAGAAGTCATGGTGGTTTTTTTGTTTTTGTTTTTGTTTCTTTTTGGAAGACTTAATTTCTGCGTTCACATGATCATGGGCCAGTATTTGATTTCATTGGTGAAAGACTGTGAAATCTTATATAGAGAGAAGTGTATATATGTAAAAGTGTATTTTATATATACATAAATATATATTCATATTTATAATATATATATATATGTTATGTATGTATGTGTGTTCCACCATACCAAGAAAACATATGGCTCTAGAAAGAACAAGATCTTCTAGTGAGCACTCGTATTACTCTCCTTTCAAGGGTTCTTTTAGTGTTCTTATGTTGAACAGTTCTGGAAAAAAGTTGGGACTCTCTAGTGCAGTTGGAAGGCACTGACACATTTGGTCTGAACAGCCACAAACATGGCTTTCCTGTCCTGCAAAATCTTTGTTCAAAAGCAGTGACATAACTTGAACACAGGGGCTTGAACTTTTTTCCCTACCTGAAACGCTAGTAAAGGAAAATTCTTTGTATCTTGAAAAAATATCTTGATACCTTGAAAATAAAAGATGTGGGATGAATCCTCTAAGGATGGAAGGATCTGAAGGTAGTTTTCTCCTATTCTGAAGGACTGCCCTACTCTGTAAGCACTGAGGGAAGCAGTAGGTGCTGCTGCGTTCTTGGTGAAGGTGGATGACCTCAATGTTTGCATCACCTTTTGTGTTTAAATTGCCTCATCAGCATCTAGATGAGCTTAATAACCCTTGATTCTTGATTCCAAGAACTGAATATTAAAATTCTAATTTACACTAGACCTTGCATTTGAAGAGGAAACTAAATTTTTAGTGGAAAGAATGAAGGAAGAAAGGAAGAAAGGAAAGAAGGAAAGAAGGAAGGACGGAAGAATCTTTCTGATCTGTTTTTGGCATTCCCAGGACTGTGCATACTGGTCATAACAGATTATTGCCCTTGTGGACTAATGACGAAAGAAGATTTGGATGCATGAATAGAGAGATTTTTTCACTGCAGTTTTGCTCTTGTCTTTGAACTCTCTTGATGCCTGCTTTTGTTTTTGAAAATGTTCAGTTCCTTTCCTTTGCAAATGCTCCACACTTCCAAAATCAGATTATTGAGAAAAATATTCTCTTTGGATAAAAATCCTCGTGTATAGGAATAGCAGAAGAAAATATGACAGAACAGACTGTGCTAGCATTTGAAGCAAGACTGTCAGATCTGTACTCCTGGCTTCAATATTTAATATTCTACATTGTTGCTGTTTAAACCACTCAACAGCTTTGTGCCTCATAGTGTACTTCAGTGAAGTCATACATAACATGTTATTTTTCCTTTCCTTCCCTTATTTTCCTTTACTGAACTTTGCTTTGCATCACACCAAACAGTTTCCACTTGCAGGAAATGCAATCTGTCAAGTGGTATGGTTTATTTAGACAAAGCCCTGGATGTTAGGTGTTACAGGCTAGGGCAAGTATCGCATCTTCATGTTTCTTCTTTAACAAGCACACTTGGAGAAATACAGAGATAAGAATGAAAATGCCACCATAATTGTTGCAGTTTAGACTCACCTGAGGAATACTCACAGCTCTGATAGCAATGGGACTGGGCTTCTTATGGCAATGCTGACCTCCTTGAAATACACCCAAGAAGGAAGAAAGTGTTAGGACCAGCAGGTAAGCATGGGGCGGGGTTTCCCAAGGTTAATTGCCAAAGATCATCTAGAAAGCATGTGGTGAAGCAGAGATGTGGACCCGCAAGTGTGGTCTTCTGTCTTCATTCTCCTGAGTTGCTGTAACTGTATGATATCAGATAAGAGGTGGCTGAAGTGAAGACAGCATCCAGGGCATCAGATTTATCACGAGACCTGAAAAGCTGTCATGTTCAACAGAATCACTGTAAATAAATGCAGAGCTGAGCGTCTCCCCAGCACAGGCCCTGTGGCACAGCATTGTATGTGGAGAGTGGTTCTTGCAGGTGATATGTGGCATTGCCAGCTTGGTGCACACCAGGATTCAGAGTGAGCTTTTCCTCTCCTCCTTCCCCATTTAGTAGTAACAGTGAAGTTGGCAGAGCGAAGAAGAGATTGGTCACCCCCTCCCTTTTTTTTTAATTTAAGCTTTGAGAAATTTTTGACTTAATTGACTTTAACTTCAAATGTGTAATAAGCAACAGTTCGCTGTGGTGCATCAAATATATCGTGGTTGTTTAAGCATGCCCGCAGCAGGAGAGTTGGAGCTCCATGATCTTTAAGGTCCCTTCAAACCTAAGCCATTCTATAATTCTAATATTCACCAAAAAAACCTGTTCTCCTTCATTTGAGATTCTTCATTTTCTTAAAGAAAATAAACAACCACCACCCCAGAGCCAAGCTCCCAAGCAAAAGGTCCCCAGAAGCCTTAAGTCCTCGGGGAACAGGCTAATGGGGACAATGAGGTCCCTCTAGGCTGCCCAAGGGTCTTTCTGCCCAACTCCTGGCCTGCTCAGGCTCTTCCCTCCAAATGCTCTTCATTTTCCATCCTTCTCCCCAGCCGAATTATCTTCCTCTCCTCCATATCTCTGCCCCTTCCTTTGTTTTTCCTTTCAACTAATCCCTTCCTGCTTTTCCCTGGCCCCTTCTGTGCTACATATACACACACTTTTCTATCCAGGGAAGTTAATTTAGATTAAGGGAAGGGGTGATTTTGAGAAAGAATAGCTTTCCCTGAAAAACTCCATGTGGAGATGCCCTAATTCTGGAATAAAAGGGTTTTCCAATGAACATAATCTTTTGTATGTAGCAAATTAAACCGATTCAGTTTGAAATTATTCTGCTAGGATTGAGTGCTCATCTGATTATGCCCAGACTTAATTAGGAACATCTCCTCATGCCAAACTCACTATAAAGACAAGATCCTGCTCCCCTCCCAGACGTGCATGAGTCCCCCTCCCAGACCATTCAAAGAAAGCAGTACATCTGCAGCCCAACCAACCATGAAGAAATCGGGGAGCTAACATAATATTTGCAAGCCAAACTCTGCTTGCTCCTCTGCAGTGCTCCTTTGTCTGTTCAGACTGCCAACTCCAGGGTGAGAAAACTTTCCCCTCTCAGTTTTTTAAGTGGTGCCTGGCACAGAAAGAGCCCAGCCTTCATTGTATGGTCATAGCACTGGGAATAAAGGAAGCAGCAGAAAGAGTTGGGTTTTCACATGTGCCTCTCGGTCCCATGTAAACTTCGGTCCTTTTGACATCTGCAGGACAGCAGCTTTCACCCCACCCAAATGTAGGAACTGAACTTAGCCAGCTGCCCTCCAGAGGTCTCCTGCACAGAAAAAATTATCTCTGGAGAAATTTCTTCTCCAGAGAAAGTGTTTGGAGCAGAAGTTATAACATAACATGTGGCAGAACCTCACCCCAGTTAGCTAGGGAGCCACAGGATCAACCACCTTACTCAGGTGCTTCAGACTGGGTTTCTCAATATACCCATGGACACTTTCTCCCAGCAGGGAGGAAAATTTATGAAGCACAGTGAGAACAGCGGAAGGGCCACAGGCATCACTCACCAAGGAAGTAGTAGGGACTGTGTCCAAGGGTGCCTGAACAGCTGTGAAAGATAATCCAGAGGCCAATATCAGCTTCTAAGGCAACAGCATCAGAACAATTTGTTGTCTTTTTCAACAATATGGCATCATAATACCTGGCATTAAGATTTTCAACTAGGAGCATTTTGTTCCCGTATCCAAGAATAACATCAGCAATTTTTGTTTTGCCTACTCATGGATGACATTTGCTACTTGATACGTAGGAAACACTCCACACAAATAGCACCACATTCTCCTAGCCCTGTAAATATATTTTCTGAACTTTCTGCATGACATGGATTACAGTATGCTTCATGACTGTCCTCCAAAGTTCACTAGAAGAGAACTAAGCCTGAAAAGCTGGATGAAAAGTTGGCAAGCCCTCTCTTTACCATTGGGAAATACACTGAAGTTCTAGATTTAACGAGGGAGACAGGAAATGACCCATACTATCAACAACCATTGACATTAATTTTAGCTGAAAAAAGACACCAGCAGTTGAATACCCGCGCAAACTCATTTCCTCTCCCCCAGCTGTTGCAGGCTCCAGCTCAGCTGAATAGGAGTTCAGGGCTGCGATGAGATGTTTTGGTCACATCATATATGCTTGTAAACTAAACAAAAGCACAGCACAGCCTGCACTTACGTTCTAGCCTGCTTGATTTTTTTTGGCCCAGCATGGGACATCAGCATGGTATTCAATTTCTTGGGGTTTCTCAGGGGTGGTTGCTCCTCAGAAGCCTGAACTATTCTGCCTGGTGACCCCAGTTGTCCCATCCCAGCCACTTGCCCCTTTTCTCTCCCTTGCATTCACCATCCTGCTTTCTGAATGAGCCCAAACTCTTATGGCCCATTCAGCCAGTGTCAACCATTGGCTCATGGACAACTTCCTCTGTTGTGGCACCGGAGATGATAATGATCTCAGCATCGCAGAGCTCAGTCCTAGAGGCAGTGATTTTGCTCCATACAACTGAGGCAAAATCAAACCGATATTTTTACAGGTTGGATATTAGGAAAAAAATTTTCTCCAAAAGAGTAGTGACATATTGGAACAGGCTACCAAGGCAGTGGTGGAGTCATGTGGAGGTTTTCAAGAAAAGGGTGGATTAGGAGAGATGTGGATTAGTGGGCATGGTGGGGATGGGCTGGCAGTTGGACTAGATAATCTTGGTGGTCTTTTCCAACCTTCCAACCTTAATGATTCTATGATTCTTAAGGAAAAAAAAAAAAAAAAAGTCAATGCAAGCACAGCATGTTTAAGAAGAGGTATGCCAGGTCCTACAGTCATCACTCGCTGGTAGTGAGACAGGAAAATCTGTGAGTAATTCTACTGCTATTCTGAATCGTGTCCTGGTTTATTGTGTCTGTTAAATGACCAGTTCCGTTCAGCTGTCACTGATACAATATTGCTAAGACACAATGCATTAAGACTCAGTTAACTACAAATGGAGCTCACCTATCTATAAATTGACCATTCTCTTATTTAAGGATGTTTCATGCAAGAATATGATGAACCTGAAAGAAGCAGAAATCTTGAGCAACTGTGTTTGTGCTAAGGGAGCTGTGAGATTTCCTCCCCGCTATCCCATGAAGTCCATCAGTCTTTCCTCATCCAATAGACAGTGGGATCTCTTGTCTTTAGTCCAAAAGAAGCCTACAAATGTCTGATGCTGGCTTTTTCCTTGGTCTAGGCTCTCATAAAATTTCCACAGATGTTTGCCTTGGGGTTGAAGCCTCTTCTCAAGGCGCTCATTACAAGCAGCTCTCACACAGCACACTGCTGGTGCAGGCTGCTACGCTGAAGTGACAGAAGGTTATTTTAATTATTTGGAGGGTGATTTTCTCATGAATCAAAATAGGAGAGTGAACTTGTTTACGTTATGTGGTGGAGGTGGATAAAAACATCTATGCATTTTTTTCCTGCCAAATGGGCACTTTGGAAAATATCTCAAAAATGGAGCTGTAAAGTTAACAGCTGATCTCCAAGGACCAATCTTCAGCTGGTGTCAATTGGTATCTTCTCAGTGTGTGCTGGCTCAGGATCTGGCCCAATGAGGGATGGTCACCATGGGGCAGAAGCCAAGAAAAGGATACACAGCTGCCACTGGAATCTTCTGAGCTGCCCAGAAGGTTGGAAGGTCCCAATCAGGGGTATTTTTATTTCTGAAAATATTAAGCAAGAAAATTGTAATGCTTCTTTCTGTGGGTGGCAGCATCTGCTTCATCTCCCCAAAACAGTTTGGTGGCTTTTGGATCTGCCTCCCCTTTTGCTTACCATCCCTGTCAACAGCAAGTTTTATTCTGCTGGGAAAGAGAAAGAAATGGGAGAAGCTGGTCTGGGGGTGGGAGAGGTCACTCATTTAAGTCTTGTTCCTAATCCCTCTCCTGCTGCACACTTCCTGAGTGTCTGTAAAAGCAGATCTAGCCAAGGAATAAGGCACTTCTAACATTATCCTTTAGCAGATGATGTCTCAGTTTCCCCTCTGTGAACTGAGCCAGAGCTATCAAACCCCCCATGCCTGAAGTGAAGAAGGCAAAAGCAGAAGCATCCCAGTTTTCAAAGTATTTCTGCGTGTGCTTTTTCCGCTTATTTCTGGTAGAAAGGCATTTAAAAAGCAGCTTTGTTTTCCCCTCCGTGTAGTTTCACACTTTACATTTCTTTCTTCTATTTTTTTTCAGTAGTTTTAAATGAACAGCAGTTTTCTCTAAGGATTTAAAAATCTTTTTCATCTTTTTTTCAATAGCAGAAGGAGTAGGGAGTAATGAGCTGAAAAAATGTAGCAATTAGAAAAGAAGGAAGAAAAGAAAAAAGCTAAGAAAAAGTCTCACTTAAAAATAGCTTTTAAAAACTTCCTTTTTTTTTTTTTGTAAAAATGGAAACCATAACTAACAAATATTTTTCTGCAAAATATTTCATTTTTGTGAATTACATCTGAAGTATTCTTGTAGCCAGAAACATTGTTAGTATCCTTATTTAGTTGTGCGTAACATAGAAGTGAGCTGAGACACAGAATCATACAATCATAGAATGGTTTGGGTTGGAAGGGACCTTAAAGATCATCCAGTTCCAACCCCCTGCCATGGACAGGGCTGCCAACATGGGAGATCCCTCTGATGGAAGGTATTTTCTGAAATCTGTGTACCACCTCAGCTCCAACCCAAACATGTTTTAGACTTACCCTAATTGACCAAAACCTACAAAGTGTTTGTGTTTCACCCATCGCAGCTGCTGATCTCTCACAAAAGAATGAAGTCAGTTTGTGGCCCTGGCAGGCATCAGACTGACAAATACCTTTTTATCCCAACTGTTATTGGGATCTTGCTCCAAAAATGCTCAGGTATTTCTGGCTGTGCTTTCTAAAGGACTCGGAGCACGTGGTAGTGTATGCCTTCCCCTCCATGCTGCATTAGCCTTTTCAACTCAATTAAAATGCAGATTTTAAACTGTTTCAGTGGGATTTGTGTGCTGGTCCTAAGCCCACAAGCTCCTCCAACCCAAGGCAGAACTGCACCTTGTTTTGCTGGGCCAAGACCAGCGATCTCACAAGAGCCCTTGCTCAGTGCTCCCTGGAGCCCAGGGGGGCATCTTTGTCTTCAGTCACCCCAAAATCATGTTTCTTCCATGAAAGCACCTGGTAGCCCTGTGGCAAAGAGCTCCCCTCTTCACTACTCACTGGGAAAAATGGCTCTTCTTTTGTTTCTTTTTTTCTCTGAACTTGCCACTAAACCGTGTCAGACAGCAAACCATCGTTTCTATACATTTTTTTCCAGCCAAATCATGATCTCTATCACATCCCCTTCAGCAGCATTTTTCTCTGCCTGAAGTATCTGAGTCCATTTATTTGTGCTGCTAGGCTGCTTGAGAGCTGAATTAATCTGTTTAATTATCTGTTTAGTTTATTCTTAACGTACTGTGAGAGTTCGGCGGCCAGGAACTACCCCGGCATCTGATCTGTGCAGGACTGCTATACAGGACCCACCAAGAAGGAGATCCTGGACAGAGGCACTGATTTGTCCTGTGGCATTTTGGACATCAAAGCCCATCCTGAACTGTCATTTAAGGGACCAGTTCAACTCACTGAATCAACAGTCACAATAAAATGGCTGTTTTCCTCTCAAGGAGCAGACCCAAGCAAGGTGCCCTTCCTTTGCCCTTTAGTCATTTCTGCCCCAGCTTGGTGCAACATCCCAAGGTCTGAAAGATGACTACAGCGGTGTGGTGGCTCCTTGCTGGCAGAGTGGGCACATGAGGTATACCAGCAAGACAAGCTCACAGGGCACAGCATCAGAATACACCGCTGCTTGGTTTTTCTTCCCTAACTAATTAATTCAGCTTCAATCATTAACGATCGCATTAAGTGCTGCACACTAAGAAACATCACAGGGAAGTCTCACAAGGGCAGAGGGCTCAGCATCCGACAGAAGCTTGGCAGGATGAAGCCTCTAAGTGGCTGCATTTCAGCTACCATCCAGCTTATTCAGCCCGCAAAATGTATTCCAGAAACACACGCCTGCAGATGTCTCGTGCACGCATTGCCTTACTGATCATCATAAAAAACTGCCTATGCTTTCATTTCATCCATACCAGATGGCGGCTGTGACACTGGGGTCTGTCTTATTTCCATGCCATCCACAAAGACCTTGACAGAGGGAAGAAGAAAGGTACTTCTACCTTGGGCAGCTCTGCCAAACGCGCCCTGAAGACCCCACACCCTGCTCCCTCTAATTGCACTGTCGTTGTCTTGCAGCATGAACTGTTCCAGCTATCTGTTTTCTTTCAAAGTATATTTGTTTTATATCTGACATGTTTATATATGTTAACTGTTTGCTATAGATATCTGTCAGCTTCAGCGGGTAAAACCAAAAAAAAAAAAAAAAAGGAAAAAGAGATTGGCTCTATGCCAAAGGTATGTTTCTTAAAAGCACTTAGCTTTTTGTCACATGATTTTGCATAAAAAGAGAAAGGAGAGGAGGGAGGGTGGACTGACAAGGAGTATTGTGTATTGAGTACTGTGAAAAAAATTCATACAAAAATGTACCAGGCTTTTCAGATATCAGCCTAAGAGCCATAAAAAGTTATTTTATAGTCCTAGGAAAGATACACAAACATGAGCATACTGTTTGTCATAAAAGCTGCTCTAAAGAAGGGATTGCGCATTATGATTTTCAAAATATGACATTTATGAGCTGCCTTTGATTGTTACCAGAATGTTTTTTAATGAAATAGAAAATGTGTGTGTGCATGTATGTGTGTGTGCAATAAGGGTATATGCCACTGAGAAAGAGACATCCTCTAAAAAATTATTCTTCACCCAAGTTAGAGGTTTTCATCTTTCTCCCTTTCAAAAAACAGAGCACAGCCCTCCTGAAAGGGAAAGAAAAGGCAGAAGCAACAGTTTCTTCATATTTTGAGAGAAATATGTGCAACTTCCTGGGACCTTTTTCCTTTTGCTTTCATTTGGAGCAAGAATATGGGTTGGAGCTGTGCAGTATCCTCTTTCCTTTCAGACACAGCTGCACTCTTCCGGATGAAGGTGGAGATCTGTTCCCATGTCAAAGTCATTTGCTAAAGTCTCTCTTTATTTATGCTTTAAAAGGGCTTAAATTGGAATTACATGGCACTCGCACCTTCTGCTGTTCCTTACCTATGGTGCCTAAATGCTCACAGCAATGGCATTCATTGCCTCCTTGACATTTCTTACTGTGTGAGGTGAACAAACTCACCAGGATGAGACACATTTCTCATTTTGTATTCAACCACTCCACCATCCTCCCTGTCCAAAAGCCATGTGGGAGTTGGATCATGACTTGTTCTATTCACTGCTCCAGTCAAACTCTTGCTTTTGAACAGATCTGAAGATTGCCTGAAGAGGTGGTGGATGCCCTGTCCTTGAGGACACTCAAGGTCAGGCTGGATGGGGCTCTGAGCACCTGATCAAGCCGTAGGCGTCTCTGTTCATTGCAAGAGAGTTGGACTAGGTGGCCTTTAAGGGCCCCTTCCAACTCTCTCTCTATAAGAGCTAGGGTGCCCTACATCATTTTCTGGAGCAAGCTGGTTTTCACAGCTTGTTTTACTGCACGACACTGCTCCTCACAGGACAGAAAGCAAGCAAGCCTTTGTGGGAAGACTCAGACCTCTTTCATTTATGATCAGAGCACAGCTGAGCCCAAGCTAATGACCCAAAATGAAATACAAATGAATACAGCTTGGGCACAGAACCATAAAAATGCAGCCTCGCAGCATCTGACCCATTAGCACTGAGCTTGAGCTCAATTGGTACTTGAGCTGAAATTGGACCTGTTTGAAAGAAATGATGGAAGACCTATGCCTGCAGTTATAGAGTGAGGGATCCAGATGCCTGGGATCTGTTTGTGCCTTTTATTTGCAGCATAGTGATTTATTAGCAGAACTCTGGACACAGACCATACTGGGCAACTCTTTCTTAGATCTTGGGCTACAGATAACTGGGAAAGCAGACAGACTGTTTGCAAGGAAATCAAAAGCACTTTGAGTCTTAACTGCTGCATGATTCATCTCACAAACTGAATTCAGTACAGCAAACTGTTGCCCTGCAGACAAATTTCATACAAAATGACTGTTTAAAGCACCAGTGTTTATATGCTAGGCTGATGTGGGTTGAAGGCTGTTTAAAATGGCTGTGGATAGTTATGTAATTATTTGAGAACAGTAGGGCACAATAAGTGAATATAAACATTGAAGAAAACTGTACGAGTTCACTGGATGCTTACATGAGTTCGTCATCTTTTTTCACAAACGTCTTTCTTCAAATATAAATACGAAGAAATCATAAGGTGTGGAAGAATTGAGTGTTCGGTGTTTGCTCGCTTCAAAGACAGCTCTCTGGACAATGCCTTAATGTCCAGTTGTTTGGGTACCGGGTTTGCATCCGACTCTGCAGACCTAGTTTATCTTAATATATATTATCTTATTTTATATATTAAGATGAGCTCTACAGGAGCGTATGTGAAGCAGAAGGAGCTAGTGATGAATGTGTAGAAGTAAAGGATGGCTAAACCACATTGGCTTCATGAATGTCATGGTCATCAAGGATGAAAAACAGTGCATTTTCATGAATAAGTGGTGACAAGTCTGCCCTAGTAACTTACCTGATAAGCAGGTTGCTTCATACAGTTAATGTGATTTCATCCAATATGGCAAAAATTACTATGTGAAATCTTTTGGAAGATAATAACTAAGAAAGATAATCTTACATTTAGTGAACCTGACTACCTTCACAGAGAGTTGCTTTTCAACAAGATACATTTCTGGTAAAACACTCAATCTCTTGCTGTTTTATTTCTCCACCAGTAAAATAAGGATACAAATAAAAAATATATTTTTTCTTACTGTTCTCAGTTCAGGTGAAAGTTTTTCAGGAAGTAGCTTTGTGCTTTCACAGCACTTTACTTCAAAGTCATGATTCACAGGAAGCCTCCATGCTCTATAGATTAACGAATAGAAGTCACAATTTTCTTTTGCCTTCTTTCTAGCTGCAAGCATGCTTTTTATGCAATTTTTCATGCAAAAATAAGTAATTCTGCTGGGAAAAAAAAAAAGATTCTGTACATGATGTACTATGTGTGAAAGGGATCTTGCCATCGCACAAAGCAAGCGGGTATGGTTTAAATAGTGATTACAGTAGCAAAGTTTCTCCTATTCTTCAGAAAGATGTCATAATCCTTCACTGGTGTAATGCCAGGCAGGTTGAATCTATATGAGAGATTATATATACCACTGAGCACTAATAAGGCATTTACTCCAACGTAGTCAGGGTCTCCTACTATGGTCAGAGAATTGGTAGTTCCTGGATTAGGGCTTGCATTTGTTAGTGAGCTTATCTGTCTTAATCAGTGAATGAGGCAGAGCAGTTGGAAGAAGGAAAAGAACAAGGAAGGAAGTAGAGGTGGTTTTAAGACTGATAAGGTTCTTTCTTTCTTGTTTTTTATTTCTTTATTATTTGATTTCTTGAACGTGTGATATCTTATCCTGTTAAGTGAAGGAACGTGAGAAGAGTATTATCTGTATCTCCAAGCTGGTGGTATTGGTAGAAGTGATATGTGAGGCTGGGAATCAAGGTCCCAACCCATTCTGCTCATGGCTGGGTCACTGTCACAGAAATTCAAGGGCAAAAGACCATCAGGAAGAGCCACAACATTCCCAAGAAAAAAAAAACCACAGCAGACATCCCTCCATAAGAAACCATCCAGAGTAGGAACAGACTTGTCTAGTGTCCAGCTGAAGGTATCAGGGTTTATCTATAGTGCTGAGCTGCTGTTTTCAGTCATAAGCAGCCACCTGACGTACAGTGACAAGAACAAGGCTGTCTTCGCAGCCTACACCAAGGAGGCCGTCTGAGAGCCTTCCCAGGCAAAAATGTCCTCGACATCACTTCACTGTATGAAAAAGCTCAGAAGGTTTGGTTTTTACTCCAAGGCAGATCCAAAACACATTTTGAAACCTTGAAAGTCATCATAAAATGGATCCGCTGTCTTCCTGCCAGCTCCAGTCAGCTGGTTGGGCTGCAGATTAAAACAAGCGTTGCTGTAAAACACCCAAAACGGAGGAAAGCACGATTTTGTTTGCAGTGACCCAAACTTCTAAAACTCTTCTTGAAATGAAAACCCGCTGGAGACTGGTCTCAATTAATGGGACATTTGTGAGTGCAACCACACATAGACAAGCTGGGGCTAGCCCTAGTCTATGCTGTAATGGGGCAGCTGCTTTGAATTCAGCTACATTGAAGTGGCTGAAGGCAGCGCTGGGCCCACAGAAGATGAAAATGCTGAGATCCTACCACGCAGTGGGCACAAAGCCACAGGGACTGCACAGCTCAAGGTCTGCCCCAGAGAAGCCTTTGTCCTGTGCCAGGCACAAGATTGCAATCTGTCCTTTGCAGAATAGCCTATCACAGCAGGATAACTGGTTTTGGTTTCTTCATGTGCTCCCACAGGATATCTTCATGTTGACGTCTGGGAGTTTGTTTTTTTTTTTTTAACAGATTTTTCAGTATCCTTATCCATCACACAGCTCAGAGAGTTCAGAGAAGCCTTTTGCCAGCCTTATCCTGTCTTTAATTCTGGCTTTTTTTTTTTTTTTTTGTCTCTTCAAACTGGGAACTGAACATGAAATTTGGGGAAGAACTGACCCCCATGACCCTTACAGTACTTTTAATATGTCAGGATCTCAGTTGATTTCTCAAGGCTTTAAAACAGAGTTATTGACAGCGATGAGAATTCCTGAGAATAGAGCTGATGACTCTGCTGGAATGAGTGGTGCTACCCTTGCTTTCACACAGATTTCTAAGACAAAGACTGCCATATGTTTAGAGCTGAATGAGTCTGTTGTTACTCAGAAGGAGACCTTGCTTCCAAGGCTTACACCATGTTTTCTTAAATTTTCAAAGGACAAAACCTGGCTATTTTAATGAACCTAACTCAATAATTCCTAATCCTAAAGTTAAACACTAACAGTGAGGCTCAAGAACTGGCCTCCCAAGTTTCAAAACACAAATCATGACCAGAACCCATTGGTAAACATTCCTGAAAATATGTTTTGTTTTGTTTTCACCCTCATGCTCTACTGCACCTTGGAAAAACCAACTCACTCCTAATATTAATCCTAGTATAAACAGATTAGAAGCTCCCCTTCTCCTTGCCCCACAAAAAGTAATGCCTGTGAAAAGACCTTTTTTTTTTTTTTTTTTTTTTTTTTTTGCATCAGTGGAACCTGAACACCTGTTTGTTTTATGGACTCTCTAAGAATAAATTATCTCCTATTTTGAAGCAGGAGAAAAAAAATCACAGGATATAGAAAAGGCAGTTTCTACTCTTGATTAACAAAATTTGTGACTTCATAAAAAAAGTAGGAAATCCAGTCCTTTTCCTCCCTAAATGAGTGGGTGCCAAGTATCCAGTCAGAGCTGTCTCACAGCTCTTTCACAGCAGCAGTGCACAACTACAACCCATTAGGAGTACCCTGAATGAATGCTGAGGAAGCATGGTTTCAGCCTGACATCTGAGCTGTGATTTGGTTGCTCGTAAGACATTAACACCAAGGTAGCTTCTATGGGCTCTGCATCTGGCATTTTTTCTGTGCTCTCCTGCCCTTGATGCAAAACTAATGCCAATACAAAGAGGCAGTATTCATCTCTGCAGATCCTGTCCCCAAATTTCGGTGTTGTACAAGGAGCACCTTACCATACAAGGACAGTGTCATTCCCATAGCCTTTAATGCACGCAATTCCTATGGCTAGGTTTGGTACATTACTCCAGATATAAGGTGAGGTACTACTGGGGAAAACAAAAAATAACTATATGACATTGAAAACACTGTTAGAGACAGTTTCTGGGAAGCTAAAGTTGCTGGAGGGAGCACTAATTTGCCTCTGTTGATTAGATTCCCCCCAAGTTAGCTAACACACCTCCCTGTATCACACATGACTGCTAGAAATCTCAGATAACAGCATGCACTCCAGATTTACAGCCAAAAATGGACATCTTGGGATATGAGGAACTGCAGTTTATGAACATTTGGTTATATGTTGGGTCAGACAGAGTTAAAGACAATCTTGGAGCATAGATTGGGCCATCTGTTATCAAGGGAATGGCTGAGCAGAAAGTGTTTGTACTTTAACACTTCAGGCTCAACTCCTGCAAGCACCAAAGCTTGAAAGTGACTTTCTTTGTGCATGTGAAGATATTGTTCACAGATACAAACTTTGGAAGTTGGGTGGCTTTGAATTAGGAAGGTAGCTAGGCAAGCCAAGATACCAAAGCAGGAAAAACAAAGAAGGGAAAAAGAAAGGAAGTTAGAAAGAGAAAAGAAAGACGGACCAGATAGAAAGAAAGATGGATGGATGGAAAGATATCTGTTACAAGGGAAAATGCTGCCAAGGCATCAGAAGTCTTGCCAGATTCTGGGAGGTGACAGACTGTCCCCCCAGGGCCAGAATAAAGGCCAGTTTTTATGGGTCTCACCTCCTCCTCCAGAATCCACATGCTGAACATAACAACATGATTTGCAGAAGAATAACTCAACGGTATGTGCGTGTCATAGCCTGACAGTGATTACTCATTTCCTGAATACATTAAGTGCAGTTTCTTCAACATTATGGCAGTAACAGAAAGGTTATTGGGGTGGGGGAATTAATACCTAATTTAAAGGAGTGTCTCAACAGAAATGACATGAATACACCTATGAGTAGCAGATTTTCATAGCAAATTTTCTGCTGGAGGTCCAAGTAGTAGAACAGAGTTTTCAAAATTTTCCCCTCTTCACAGGGTCTCACTTCCTCCATGTTTCATTTACTGTGCAATTCAGGACAATATCTGACTCATCAAGAACATGTGCTTAAATGTCTTAATATGTTGAAGCACCATACTATGCAGAAATGGCTTTAATCACACTAGTGTTCTAATGCAGACAAGGACTGCCATATGATTGTACATAGTTTTACCCTTGCTTAATGTTATGGTCCATTGAGCTGTCTCTAGTTTCCCTCTCTATGTAATACTGCAGATTTTATAGGTATTGCACAACAGTATCTACAGATTGATGAAATTACTATTCAGCATCAATCAATGATAACGCAACAAATAACATTATAAACCACATACTAAGCTACTTGTGTTGCTTTTACAAATCTGCCATAGAGAAATTCCCAAACTGTACTCCATGTACCATTAGATGTACACAAGTCATTTCATGATCCAGAACTGGGAGATTTTTCTGGTGGTGATACCAGCCGAAAACTTTTCATTTCAGATACAGCAACAGTAATCTATTTTCTCACCCTTATATGGAAAGCAGTTCCACATATTCAGCGGAAATCCAAGCCTATCCACAGGTTGGATATTAGAAAAAATTTCTTCTCTGAAAGAGTGGTGAAACATTGGAACAGGCTGCTCAGGATGATGGTACAGTCACCATCCCTGGAGATGTTCAAGAAAAGGCTAGATGTGGCACTTAAGGAAATGGTTTAGTGGGCACGATCGTGATGGGTTGAAAGTTAGGCTAGATGATCTTGGAGGTCTTTTCCAACCTTAATGATTCTATGATTCTATGATTCTCTTTCCTTTGTCAAACAATATGTCATGTTCTAAAAGGTACTAGAATTAGTATTTGTCTTTCCCTTAAAAAGAAAGAACATTGCAATGAAGCATGGGAGGAAACCACACCACAGCCAATTAGGAGACAGCGGTTTCTTCAATCACTTGTGTCTACTTGGCTTTAGATAATGGCCCCTACTTCAGTTTTCCAAGAGACCTCTGCAAGATCACAGGCTGGCAGAGCTGTTTTGAAGGCTAATATTAGTCTCCCTCTACAACTGTGTGGACTGTTTCTAGGGCACCACCAAATATTAAGACCAAACCCTGACGAAGAGAGTTGAATTGTGGGAGAATAATCTTTTCCTTCCTGCATAGCTCTGATCACTAACACTGGTGATCAGAGGTTTGTAAGAGTTCTTGTCAGCTGGGTGGGCAGCTCATGTGGATTGCTTAACTCAGTTCTGGGGTCCCTAATTATTTTTGCATTTGCTGCAGTCCTGGTCATCCTCCTAACTCAACATCCTAAATGACCTCTAGGAGACATCCACTTTTTGCCATTGGCATGAGATCTTTTGCAGCCAAATCAGGCAACTTTGACCAGTGATGCATATATCTCTTCAATTTGTCTCAAGCCTGGAGCAGCTCCATAACTAGAACAATGTACAATAGAGAGTTATTCACACAAGCTTGGTTGGGTGGATATGAGTTTCACATTTCAGCGGAACATTCAAGGAAGAGGGGTTGCCCCCCTAAAAGCTTATGGCTTTCCTCTGTTCCACGGTCCTACTGAGTTACTGCTGGCCAGGTCTACAGGAGTCCCATCAGAGTAAATTACCTTCTTTCCTTCTCTTGCAGACTCAGCTGCATGGTTAGCTTTGGGATGACACTGGAAAATATAACTGTTACTTAAAAAAAAAAAAAAGATGATATGATTTCTAGTAAATCTAGTAAATCTCAGACTGCTGGGTGAAGAGGAGCTGGTGACTAAGTAGAAAATAGAAGGCTCCAGGGGTATAAATGACCAAGATCACTTAATGGGAGGATGGTGCTCCTAAGCAGCAATGTACATATTTTGTATCTGCAAAAGGCCAAATTTGAGATCAGAATATTCTAAAGCACAGTTTACATTAATTAAGAGCTATGTAACAAGATATGCAATTAAGAGTGCTACGGGCTAAGCACTAATAAAAGCACTAAGCATTAATAAAAGCTCTCTGTCTGCTATACAGATGCCTGTAATGAATATCATCAAGGTCCAGGGATTCTTGCCACTCTCTGGATCCCTGCACGTTCAAGGACACCCTTTAACTGAGATTAACCTCAACACAGTGTGTTGATCACTGAAGAGTAGCAACAGTTGTATCTGTGTGTGTATGAGAATGTGTGTGTAAGGATATATGCATGGTTAGCTATAAGCCTGCAGTCTTAGAAGGTACAATCTTTTGGACAATTAGAGCCCCAAATGCTCCAATCCATTATGTATTCAGCCTCATGGGTCCTCAAATTCCTCTCCTTTTTCAGTGCAGCCCCTGATGGTTCTTCCACTCCTTTGTTTTATCACCTCAGATGACTCCAAAAGCCACTGAGATGTCCTTTCCAGAAGCCCCATCTCAGTTAGACCTGACGATGAGAGAGATATCTGGCTTGGGAGAGAGCCAGAAGATGGGATCAAGTGGCTGTGGTACTGCATTCCTGCACTACCAAACTGGTCCCCAGGCACGATGCTCCAAGGCATTTGAGCATGGAGGCAGGGCTGGCCAGGGAATGGCTTGTGGCTCCAGACAGACATGGGACCTGAAGGGACTCACCTGAATGAGGCAAGACAGTGCAGATAAGAGCCATAAGCTGGGCTTTAATTGCCCTACTTGTGGGACCACTAATCCTTCGGAACTCACACTGATGAAGAGATTTACCCTGTCGGCATCTCTCTGACTGCAGTTCCTTCTGCCTGCATACCATTATATTTATGCACGAGGAAGATGTGGATAACATAACATGTAGGGTGCTAAAGCCAAGAATTCTCTATTAAATCCTGTATCAAGTCTTCTTTTAAAGCTGTTTTGCACAGCCAGCTTTAGGAAAGATGTTTTAGATACCTATTTACAGGCTGAGGCTATTTAAAGGTGTGAATGTTCCCACAGCTTTCCTGGAAGAACAAGACAAACACTAAAATATTCCTCAAAGATAAGCGACTCTGCTGGGTTTGCATGCTGGATCAGTGTTTTTATAGTTTCGTTTATCTCCTGTGCAGAGGCATGACTCATGCTTTTTTATTGAAGAAGTGCATATTATTACTATGGTGCAGTCCTATGATAAAAACACTTTCAAGAGGGAGTGGAGCATGGGGATGTGTAAGAAGCTTTTATCCAAACAGTTTTTTCTTCCTTCTCTGAAAAAACTGCATCATGACCTCTAAGGATATGGTCTGGAGGTCCAGACATTAGCGGGAATGCTTCTTCCTCCTCTAACTCATACTTTTTTTAGCCAGACAGCAGTTTTGCTCACATCCAACTTCATGGTCTCAGTATTGGAGAAGAACATACCTGGTTCAGAGCCATCAGCTGAGTCATTGAGTTTATCCCTCTGCTGGTCTCTGTGCAATGACCCAGAGGGAGATATGGGACTATTTGTATGTCCCGTGAAACAACACCAGCCCATTTTATTTTTTGCCCACTGCCACCACTGTGGCTGCAGCCAGCAGTGCCCTTGATTGCTTAAAGCTTATCACAACCCTGCGAATAGCAGCTCTGGACTGGAGAAATACACTGCCTATAGTGGCAGTCACTTGTGAGACCTCACACATTTAAACACATTGAAAATGCAAGATATAAATGATGGATCAGCGTAATGAAATTTGGGCTGGGGCTGCTCACTTAACCAAAAGCTAATAGATAGCTTATCTCTGGAGAAGCAGCTCCCTTACTGATAGCTTTTAACTGACTATGAGGGGCATGTGAAGGGAGACAAGAAGTATTTGGGTCAAGGAGGACTGGTGTGAAGCACAGCAGAGATTCTGTGACAAACTGATGTTCAGACACACAAAATATCCCCGTATCAGCTGACTGTGACACCAGCACAGACCTACCGACTCTGTGAACATTAGTCCTTATCCATGTCAATACAATGGTTCAGGACATAGGATTTCAGACCACTGGGTAGTTATATATCATTGTGTGTGGTAATGTGATATTTGTTTGCATATTAAAACCATTCAGTGAATAAGAGATCTTATTGCTAAGACAGTCTACTGTGAAAGAAGAAATTTGTGTAAATGAAATGGAAACCTGTCTGCTCTCAATGCTTTCTTTGCTAAAATAGATAAACAGCTACATACTTCTCATGAACTTGTTTCTGAGAAGGCAGTTCTCTCACAGTGCCAGAAACATGAGGCTGGATTCGAGTCAGAGTTCAAGAGGTAAAAAAAAAGACACCATCTACAGTCACACATGACCCTCAACCGTACAAAGTGTGAAGGGATATACACATTCAGATACTGCTGATGCTGTAGGAACAGCAATTTCCTATTGATCCCAGGTGCAAGACCTCTGCGTGGACCTCTGCAAGACCTTGTCTAAATTTCATTTTTATTTAAAATCAGTTTTAACAGGCAAGAAAAAATTCACAAGAACATTCACCTTCAGGCGTGCTCTTCTTCCCCAAGAGTTTTCTATATCCCAGCTATGTTCTCTCTCTTACATTTGTTTGCAAGAGAAATGAAGATTACAGATTTTTTTAAGTAGTGTTTATCCCATCCTCACTCTAAGAGGAAACAAACACATGCATCAAATGCATTGACATTCAGAGACTCATCCCTCTACAAAACAGCTGTAACAGCTCTTCAACAGATATGCTTATAATTAGTGAAGACTGTAAAAGGCCAAGGCTAATTTAATGCTGCATAATACTGACAGTCACCCAGCAGGAGACATGCAGGTGTGCATGGATAGAGGCGCTCTGATTTAGTTGCCAGAGAGATTTAAAGAAAATCAGACCCAGAAAAAGTGAATCTGTTGTAAGTCCAAAACTTCCCTTAGGTTTGATAAGATTCAAGCAGTCAGCAGGTACCATGATTTCCATGAATATCATGCTAAACCCTGTGGGGTTTTGCACAATTTTGACACCAGCTGCAGCTGTAGCTGGGCAGAGACTTGCTTCAGATCCAACTCTCCAAACCAAACTCAAGAACGGGAAATCCATAACGACTTTTAAGATTTCACACTGTGGGAGAGTACACCAGAACCATAGTTTTGGTCTGGAGAAGCGTTAGGAAGACCAGCACTAGTGTCACAACTAGCTAACTCAGGCAGTTACAAACCGTAGAATATGCTGATCACATTTCCTGTTCCTGGAAGTTTCAGGGTTTAGATGAGGTTTTGAAAAAAAGTTGGAACTGTCACTTGCTGAGTGACTATCCGAACTGAGTGAAGACATCCAGACATACTTGTGGTATCCAGAGATCATATGGGCATGGGACCAGCAGTTTGTTCCTGTTTGTCTCAGTATGAAGTTAGGTGCCCAAATAAGCATTAGGAGCCCAAGCACTCTATTGGGTTTGGATCTCAGCACTTAGAAGATTTCTGCTTTCTTTCAAATTAAGTTCCAGTTGGTTTGGCACAATAATAACAGGAGTTACACACCATCCTGCACATATCTCTGTCTAGGAATCTCAACCTTTAATATCACATTGCCAACACCTCAATAACATGTTTCCTTATTAAAGGTTTGGGAGGAAAGGAAGAGTGTTTTATATCACTTCTTTGGTGGCATTTTATTTTTTTTTCCAGATGAAATCAATTTGGATTAATGTATGTAAATGACCATCTTTATATGCCTCTTCTTTTACAGACTTTTACTCCAACTTCAGTGGCCTTTGCATGTGATGCGTGTGTGGGATCCATGTGCCTTTGGCCCACATTGACCTATTTGCCCTTCCAGAAGAACAGTAGGTTGCGTGTAACACTGGACAAGTCCACGTCAATGTCTTGCAGAACCTGTGCTGTCTCAAATACACTGTGTCTGTGTTTGGGCAACCCAGTCATGGACAGTTTTCAGGGTTTTCCTATCATCTTTGTAAGGGTGAGCTACAGCAAGTAATGTCTGAACACGTCTGTTCCGTGGCAAAGTTATCTGGAAGTTTTTAAGATTGATGGTACTTTGATGACTCAAAAGAGAAAGAACTGGTCAGTAATGTGCTTTAACAACTGAAATATTAAATGCACTTTTTTGCTACTCAAAACTCCTGCCTGTAAAATCCATAAGTTATTGGGTTTTTGTAGTTGTTGTTGTTTTTGGTTTTGTTGTTGTTTTTCCAGTTATACAAATTATTCCAGGTGGAAATACAACTAAAAATTTTGTTTTTCACCTTATATTGAGTGGAAAGGACAGTTATACCAGCTATACTTTGTCCACAAGGAGCAGTTCAGGAAGATGAGAACACTGTCTCTAATAACATCTTCTTGCATTGCAATTGAACATCTGAAAAGGAAGGAACTCATAAGAATAAGGAGTAGGCTCTTCTTACGAATAACACTTTCTTTAAAATAATTTAGGATTTATACAATCTTAGCTCTAAACAGGCTGAACACTGATTTGAGGAGTGAGAACTTGGCAAAGCGGATTTATCCAACAATGATATATACTTTAATTTTTGCTTTTTTGTTTTTTTTGTTCCCTGCCAGCAAAATCAGATTGTGGTTTCCTCAGATGTATTCCCTTGTCAAATATAAACTTTATATTTAAATTCTTTTTTCAGAGTTATTTTTGAGAAATTAACAGTTGTTTATCTCATTCTCTGATCCTCAGCACGTTGGCTAGCTTTGGGATTGTCCTGGCAAATGATGATGTCCTCCTTTGTTTTCTGTATCTACTTCTGATTGTACCCAACTTGAATATCTGAATGCAGGAAATGACACATTGGGTCCACCAATCTGCATGTGTGGCTGCTTAGGAAAGCAAACACAAAGCAACATAGCTACTCTGTATTTAAAAAATGTAGAACTCTGTGCAGTTACAAGGGAAAACTGATGCATTTCCCTGTCTCAGCTGATGAGCAATATGGGCATGGTCCCATTTTCTGGATTATAAGATAGAGAAAAATGTTCTAAATGTGCTGGCTGTGAAACATGAAATGGTGTAAGATTTGCCTTTGGTTTTAAGTCTTGTTTAAAACATAGCTTATTTTCCTTCAAGGGTTTCCCTTGAAGCTCCCACCCTTCTGCAGCAAATATGATGGGGCCAATCTGTAGCAAAGTTGGACACATTATGTTTCTGTATTGATTCTGTGCAGAGTTCTGTGACTTCAGATGGTTTTGACATGAAACCAGATGAAGAATTTGTTCAGTCCTGAAGCTTAGCATGCAATTCTGAGGAGGAACTCGTGTGAACTGAAACTAGAGCAAATAGTTTTGTAATCCTCTTCAAAGAGAAACAGCCAAGCAAAGCAGAGGTTCTATTAATGGTTCAAGCAAACTACATTGATTAATGACCTCAGTTTATTTATAAACAAAAATAACTGGAAATGAGTTCTAAAGGACTATCGCATTCCTGTCACTCAAGGGACTTTGACTAAAATACAGACGTGTTGACAAGTGCATGACTTGGATATGAAGATTGTTCACTGATTTTAATACAGACCCATCTTATGTTACAAACAGGAATTATGTCACATTCAGAAGTGTTACAACATCCTAATGATTTTTTTTTCAGAACGCAGCAATGACTGTAAGGGAAGTTGTAGTACTTGAAAATATATGGTGCTAGACTTGTGTGTTTTTTAATGGTTTGTTCTAATTTTTGCCTTTTGCTTCCCAGAATTTACTTGGAAGTGACCTTACCACTTCTGGCATTAGGATTTCTAAATGTGGTTTGTGAAATAACCAATAAAGAAGTGCAATTAACTTATTACTGTGTTGAACACATGGCAAATCATGTAAGAAACCTCAAGCCCTCAGATGATACTGAGGATTAATGTATGAACAATCTGCTCACTTCTGGGAATCTTGAAAGTAGCAGATCTAGAACTCACACTTGCATACCTAGTCATGGTTTTATTATTTTTTTTCCTTCTTATTGGCTGTATGTTTGTATTCTTGAACTGCTGTGAAAGCTAATGAATGGCTATTGCTTTATGCCAACATGCAGCCCGGTCACTTTTATGCCTAATGAATTACCTACTTGGATTTTAGCCTTCAGAGTCACTCCTTGCTTTGTGCAATTCAAACTGGACACTTGAAATTGGTAGTTCTAGATCGAACTAGAATAAAAGAAAACTTGACTGTAAACTGCAAAAAGCATGGAGGGATCTTAGTGAGAGCAGAGGACAGTAGCTAAGTCAGAAATCTAAATGGACTTCAGTTATGAAACACTGTGTTCCTTCAGGCTCTTTGTCCTTTGAAACAATATGTTCTGCAAACTACACTTTGTTGCAATCTGTTGATCTTGGCAGAGAAATCCAGTCTTTGAATAACTGTCATGAAAACAGAGTTATTCATGATGGACAGCCCTTCGTACTTTCATACCAGGGTGCCATGGGTCCTTAGGGATTGGTGGCAGTGACGGAGCAGATGACTCACAGTATTCATGTCTCTGTGCTCAGTTTACTGACTACTACCCAGAAGAAGTGATCAGTTGAAATGTAAAACTGTGCTTATTTTCTGCAGGATTTTCCTTGTGCTGTGCAGAGTGGGCACGTACTGTTGATGAAGAGCCCAGCCTTTGTGTGGTTATGGTTCATCCAACGCTGATGGAAATTAAGTTTTTAAGGTTTAAGGAAATGTCCAAACAAAACAAAATGACACCACCAAAAAGTTCAAAACAAAGTGAGCCATAGCATAGCTAAACAAAAGCCTGTGCTGTTAAGTCTGATTTGCAGTGTCTGTCTGCATGGTATTTTAATTGCCTAAACTTAGAAAATATACATATTTATATATACATTGAATATTTGAGATCCAGCGTTAAGTTATCTCAGCAATATAGTTCCAAATTCCCTGTGGCTTGATTTTTCTGTCTAATTTATGCATTTCTAGAATATGTTAAATTATTCCAGCCTGTTGATTAGGAGGTACCTTGATCATGAACCACAGCTTCCTGAAAGAGCAATGGATATGAAAAGGATCAGTCCTCTTTAATTACACAGGCATAAGCATGACAGGCTCCAGTGGTTGCAAGGTGAAGTGAGGAAAGAAAGCTGAATATGAAATAAAATGTAATTTTTTATTATTTTTTTTATTTTTATTTTTTATTTTATGATAAGCGTATTTGGATACTGGGACAGATTCCTAATAATTGTGGTAAATCCTGTGTTCCTAAGACTGGATCTCTTTCTGAAATAAATACCGCAACTCAGCTCTCAGCTGTTGGCTCTAAGCAAGGAACCACATGAAGACAAGCTTAGGCATGGTAAATGTTTCTTTCCTCTGTTTTAATTTCATTTTAATGTTCAGTTCCTCTTCATGAGGATTACCAGAAGATGAGGAAGCACCATGGGCAATATCAGGGAATTAAACTCTTTTTGCTGCAACCTTTCTTCTCCTGGAGAGACTTTTTCAGGAGCAAATGTAGATGCATCTGTGGGTACTGGTGACAATAAAGGGGAATCTTGGTGCGTGTGAAAGCACCAGAAAAAGCTGAAACTATGTGAGACAATCTGTGCATGAGAGAGAAGAGGAGAGAAACTTCTGGAAGCCTCCAAAGAGGAAATGAGAAAAAATCAAGGTTTCCTGGTCCGCATATACAGTTAAAAGATGGAAACATTTCTCATTATGAGGAAATAATTTCATCATTTTTGTGGTTTAGGAAGTCACTGGAGTTCTGTGAGGGGTTTAACGCCTCGTAATTCACAGGGTGTGCGTGTGCCTGTGTGCATGCTCCTGCGCACTGCTGTTCTGCATGTGTGCCTTGCTCTGTTGGTCTGTTTTGGGATGGTATGGGGAGGCATCTCTGCCATAGGCCATGGGGAATGTGCCTCACTGTGTCTCAGTGATTACATTGAGGAGCAAAGGCTGATTTCTGAGGGACCACACTGGATAGGCCACATCGGCACTGGCTCTCGGTCAGCCGAATCTCAGCATCTGTAAGCAGTAACCATCTTGGCTAGAGTTACATTATGCATAGGAATGTTGGGCTTAAAACCACTTTTAGCTGAGTTACAGTGCTTGAAGTCTTCCCTTTTCTATGGCATCAGTGATGATGAATCTAAAAAGATTTGGGCTGAGGGTGGGCTTGAATATTTACTGAAGGTTGAGATATCTGTGCAAACTAAAACAGCACTGGTAACTTGTAGAAACCAAAAAATTGTTCTATGATGTTTCTGACACGTCTTGTTCCAGAAGCAGTGGGGAAAATTAAAGCCTAAGTACTGAGCCCACTGAGGATTCTGAGCCAGACTCAGAGGATTATTCATCATTCGGGTTAGTGGCTGAAAGACAATTTTGTGCTTTTGTAGATGTTGATCTTGTTCCCATAATGTTTTAGTTGCAGGCATGAAATGGAGTAGCCCAAGAACTGCTCCAATGTGACCTGAATGCAAATGGCCTCAGAAGGTTATCAAGCAGGAGATATTTTTAAGACAGAAGGATAGCCTGGCCTTGCCTTGTATCAAAGACACAAAAATTATTATACGGCTCTTGAGCCTTGATTTGTCTCCAGCACAATGTGGATTCTACAGAAAGTTTAGGGGAACTGAGAACTTGCAAGAATATAAAGCTGCCCAATCCTTTGAGAGTATCAGGTTTTCCTTTGGTTCAGAATTCAGTTTTTTGGTGATAAATAACAGAGGGATCACAGTCATTTTTCCACCCTTTTTATCATTCAGTCTGGCCAACTTTCAATAAAAGCTTGTTAACTCGTTTAGATAAGGGAAACTCCCACAGCATCTATATCACAAACAGAATAGCAATTCCCATTGATAAAACCCTGTGGGATCATATTCCTGACTGCTACTTTTTAGCAACATTTGAAGTTGACTGCACAATTCAGATAAATAATGCACTTTAACTCCATGGTTACCAATGTAGTTCTGAGAAAGTACAGTTACGTATTAAAACAGGAAGAAGAGTGGCACAAGCACCCTAAATACTGTACTCCTCTACCATTATTATTAATTTATTACTAACTGAAACAGTGTGAGATTCATAAGTTCACCAAGTGGTGTTCACTTAGCTTTGCAGGAAGAGGGGGCAATGCATGTTGTTAGAGACCAGCTACCTGATGATGTTTTACGAAGCAACTCAGAAGTGTGTCTGACTGGCTGCTTCCTTTAGGTGTTTACTGCTTTTTGGCTGACAGCACCGTATGCCATTTAGTGTAAACCTTCATGACATGCATATGGTTTACCAAAGAAATAAACAGCTTCCTATGCAAGAGGAGACTGCTAATAAAGTCTAGGATTTTGTTAACGTGGGTAGATATTACCTGAGCATCTTCTCTATTGCTGGAATGGATGAACTGATTTGACTAATCTTAAAATGGCACGTCAATGGGTTGTTCAGCCCTTGCACCTTGGCACAAGTGGCATCTGAACTGCATCTGAGCTTCCCAGTGCTCGTGCTACTTTATGAAGTAGGGTTTACTCTGGTCAGTCCCCTGGCGGCGACTGAAAGTGTTTCTCCAAGCACAGAGTGAGAGGAGTGAAGAAAAAATGCATGGTTTAGAAGTCAGATCAGTCCTAAAGAGAAAAAAAAAAGACCAAATATCTTCAAAATGCATGAGAAAACTTAACTTTTTAACTTTCAAATAAAATGGGGGAAGGGAGGAGTAATTTGAAAATAGACCATTTTGCTTGATTACAGTTTTTCAGAAAAAAATGTTTGTCTGTTCTTTCTCCGTTTGTAACTTCTTTTTCCTTTTCTCAACTAAAGAGAAATGACAGACATTGCAAGGCAGAAAATCTAAGGGAAATGTGGTTTTCCTGATAGGAAAAGAAGATAAAGGAAAAAAATAAAGAAAGGAAAATAAAAACCAATGTTAGAATGTAAAAACTTTGGTTTCACTTTTTTTTTTTTTCCATCTGAGAATTAGAAAAAAAGGATACATTTCCCATGAAAAATTCTATCACAATTGTGAACTTATTTTTCATCAAAAGCAGACTTCGTTTATGAAAGATGTTCCACCGAGCTCTACAGAAAGCTGTGCTGTAGTAAGCTTACGCATGCAGCGCACAGCTTAGCTCCATTTCAACTCACATGCAGATTGTCATCAGACCAAAAATCAGTTTTTACACCTGAAAACTTACTTCCTAATGCATGGGCAGCCTGAGGGTATTTGCAGAAAGCCAGCAGCTGCGGATAGCTCTGCTTCTGCTCAGCTTCACCAGGCACTTTCCTCTGGCAACACACCCGTCTACTTTGAGGCCAAGTCTGATGGCTCTGGACACTCAGAACCCACTGTTCCTGTTGTCCTGTGGAAGGAGAGGATTGCAATACCAAACAGGCTAATGAGCAACTTGTCTTCAATTTCTCCTTATATCGACAGTCTAAACCTTCTTATTATTTAGGGAAGGAGTTAAGGCAAGCAGGGTAATCATCCAAAGTTTGATTGTAACCATGTCTTTTGGGCTCTGTGAATTGACAGAACGTGTCACAGAGAAACACTCTACTTCGAGTTCTTCCACTAGAACTTCAGAAAAGATGATTAGCTTTCAATCTGGATAGCTTCAAATCATAAACCCACCTGAGAGTTTTAGGCATATGAATAAATCATGGCCTCTACTGGAAATAGTTCCTTACTCCTTCTTTGTACTTCCCTGCCTCAGCTTTCCTATCCACTTGTTCATCACCATGTGAAAAATTATGCTGAAAAGTTAGTGGTTTGACTTCAATACCATTAATATCTTTTTCCATTACCAGCTCTAAGGACTACATGAAATAAAGTTATTTGGTTATCTGGAAAAATAGCAACTGAATGAACATGTATAATGAGTTGTGTTGTTGCATGATGGAACAAGAAGCTTTAAGTTGTGCCAGGGGAAGTTCAGTTTGGATATTAGGAAAAAATTCTTCTCTGGAAGTGTATTAATGCATTAGAACAGGGTGCCCAAGGGCATGGAGTCACTATCTCTGGAGATGTCCAAGAGATGTGGAGATGTGGTACTGAGGGACATGGTTTAGTGGGCATGGTGGTGATGACCAATAAGATCATCAGATTAGATGATCTTATTGGTCTTTTCCAACCTTAATGATTCTATGATTCTGTGATCGTTTCTTTTCCTTGATGCAAGCCTGCTATAGATTATCTGCTTGCACAGGGAATTTATCATGAAATTTATCTTTCATTGTAGCTACCCATTAACGAAAATTGCCCAATTGCTTCAAAGCTACTTTTAACTTCATTTGCATTCTCACTCACTTTTAACTCTCCTATAAGCACCAAAGTGCTGAAAGCATACAAGCAGCACAGATGGATATGAGTGTCATAGAATCGCAGAATAATAGAATTATTAAGGTTGTAAAAGACCTCTGAGATCATCAAGTCCAACCATCAACCCATCCCCACCATGACCACTAAAACATGTCCCTTAGCGACATATCTCCACATTTCTTGAACATCTCCAGGGACAGTGACTATCACCTGCCTCAACAGCCTTTTCCAACAGCCTTTTCCAATGCTTGACCACTTTGAAAGAAGTGGAGAGGACTTTTTTCCTTACTACTCAACCTGAACCTCCCCTGGCACAACTTGAGGTCATTACCTCTCATTATTCTTCCCTGAAGTGCAAGATCAGGACAAACTCAAGATCAAAACTCAGTTGGGTGGAAGACCAATTACTCAGTAATGCTTAAATTCTATCTCAGAAAAGCAAGTTCTTGTGGTCTTTTCAAAAATACACTAATTTATGTGCAAGGTAAGTCCCCATATCCCCAGCACTGGTGTTCACATCCCATTAAGGATTTGAGCCTTTGCCACCACTAAAACCCAAAGGTACCTCAGTGGCACCTTAGGTGCCAAAACCCACTAGATGCTGGCCCCTCAAGACCAGCCACCCTCACCTTTCGTGAGCCTTTCCTAAGAGAGATTTTTCATAACCTCAGCCCAGAATTCCCCCACAAAGCCGGTGTGTGATGGCTCAGCCCTCTGACAGCCCATCCACCGACACGTTTGCAGACAGGCTGCAGCTGGGGGCTTGGGGCCTGCGCAGAGCCATCCTGGGTGGGAGGCCTGGCTGCAGACTGGCCATCACAGCCTGCTCAGCAGAGCTGAGTCCTCCACTTCCACTCGCTTCTTTGTTTATCGATTCCTAGCTAATGAGCCCTGCTCCTCAGCAAAGAAATTTATCCAAACTGATAGTAAAGATGAGAGCTGCAGGAAACCAGGGAGAGAGCAGGGGGAAGCGTTTGAACTTGGGGCCTTCAGCCCAGCTAAGTGGAGGGGAGAGTGTTGTTGCAGTGAAAGGACTATTAAAAATACGAAGTACAGACTCTCTGGGGCCTCAGATGTTGTTTTACTCTATGAAACATGATTTCTTATTTTTAAATAGCTGTCATGCTTGTTAGTTTAATTTATCCCTTCTCAGCTGCAAACTACAACATTTTATGAGCCTGACTGAGGGCATTTTCACACAGGCTCTGTGGCTTTGTGAACAGCTCTGCCAGAGCCCGACTGTTCTAAGCCAGGGTCATATTTTGTACTGAATTATACCCTGGCTGCCCTACTCACACCAGTACAGAGCCCCCCTGAAAAGCCCATGAGGTTACTCAGCTCTTTAAAAGGGGTTTTGGAGAGGAAACACCTTGAAACCAGCTTGTGAGGTAGGTTCCCTAGTGGGATCAGAGACTCCAGGAGGATGATGCTACTGGGTTCCCCTTATGCATTGTGGGGTTTTATGATTTTATCCAATGGTTTTGCTTTCTGCTAGCTCTTTTGTGTAGTCAGAGAACTGGGTCTGCTTTAAAAAGTGACTGCAAACTCTATTATCCGTGAAGAACATGTTAGTGAGTCGAGTCGTTGAGGCCAAACTATTTTCAGTGGTGTGCAAGGGGCAACAGGCAGAAACTGGAACACAGGAAGTTCCATAAAAACGCAAGGAAGAACTTCTTTACTGTGAGAGTGACAGAGCACTGGAACAGGCTGCCCAGAGAGGTTGTGGAGTTTCATTTCCTGCAGATATTCAAGACCTGCCTGGACACTTTCCTGTGCAATCTACTGTAGCAGGGGGCTTGGACTTGATGATCTATAGATATCTCTTTCAAATCCTACAATTCTGTAAATGTGTGATTCTGTGAATGGCAGAAATAGCACTAAGGGCTTGTTTTAGGAGCAGAACACAGACCCACATGTCCTGCTTGGTTTCAACTGGTGTCTAAACACACCAGCGACAGTTCTGTATCTCTGTCAATAACAGTAAAGCCAATTGTTAACATGCTTATCACTAGTGTGTGGAATGCTACCTGGGAGCAGAGCCAGATTGAAATCTCACCATATATGTGCAACTTAGGTCCTCTTGGACCTCTCATGGATCCAAGATATACACAGAGTGCTCACTGCCCTGAATTTCCCATGTGTAGAATGTGGGCCAGATTTGCAAATGAGCCAAACCTGTCCTTAGGTGCAGAACACTGGGCACATAAAAACTTCTCTCTGGATAGACTGATCACTTGAGCAGCAGGAATGATTCAGGCTGTGACTTAGTCTAATTAGATGGGCAAATAACAACCATTCCTCTCTGTACTTTGCCTGGTTTAGGCTTACACAATTGACCTTAGCTTTTCGTCAGCTGCAGATTCATTCAACAAATCTAAAACTGCTTTCCAGGAGGGTGTAGGATTAGACACAGCGGAGCCAGAGTTGCTGGCTGTGATCAATAATCTGGTTGTCAGTTCCTAGGTTTTCACAAAACATACATTGCGCTATGTGAAGCAAAACCAGAAGCAGATCTTTTTGTAATACATGGGAGGGCTTTACAGGGAGCCTTCCTTCAAGCAGACACAGGCAGGAGGTATCTGGAAATCTGGAAGGCATGAGAATGAAACTATGATAGAGAAAGAGAGACCACAGAAGACATCTGTAAGCCTAACCACATGAGACATCCAGAGGCAACTTCAAAACTACTAGTACAGCCAATCTAGGACAACTTCATTGAAGCAACATGCTACAGAAATGTCATTCAGGGCTTTGTGTTGGTACAGGATGATGACTGCTGCATGTGGAAGACATCCCATCTGGGCTGAATGAAATGATAAACACAGAGCAGTTTTATTTACTTATGGCACTGCCAAAGCTCTAGAGCCAACTGTCTGTGTTTCCATTGTTTTGATTCAATTTGACCTTGGTCAAATCCGCTTTACTTTCATGCTGCTAGGAAAGTGGTATTGAGACACAGGGGTCACAGGGATTGGTGTGAACTTTAGCAGTTCTTGGATTTTGAGTGTTTACTAATGCAGAGGTGGAAAGCCCTTGAAGTGTGAAGACTGTTAAAATGCAATCAGAACATAATGATAGCTTGATAGCTTGGAATCATTCCAATGGGATAGAGATATTCTACTGTTAGACACTTACTGTTAATAAGGTATTTAATTCAAATCCCTGAGACTGAAAAAAAAAAAAAAAAGAAGAAGAAAAGAAAAAAAAGATTAAAAACTGGTATATAATTTGGGGGGGGGGGAGGGGGGGGAATATCTAAAACTTGCAGTATCTTCAAATTACTTAGATCTTAAGCTAAACCTAGTTAGAGTGATGAGGTGATTTACCTCATCAGGTAAACCAAAGCTCTCCAAGGAGAGAAAAGCAAGCATTTTCTCTATCTTGCATCAATTCCCAAGAGTTCAGTGGGAAGAGAGGGAAATGAAAATGTCTCTTTAACAGCTCTTCTCTCTGTGATGCCATTCATTCCATTAGGAAGGAGTATCTAGCTGAAGAGATCAGCTTTAGATGATTTTTTTTCTTTAGCCTCTTCTTCTTTACAGCCTCTTCTTTGAACAACAGGGGAACACCACTGCGTGTTGCTGCGTACCAATGGCGTGTTTAACTGAGCCTGGGGCCTTCCCTTCAAGGAAGAGAGGTCTCTGAAAACTCCATTCCTGACTTTCCAGTGCACCTGAATGAAGGACAATGTCAGGGGCTATCAATATGAAACACTTAACAAGAACTGATATAAATCAAAATACTTCAAAGAATTCCTATCCCCAGTGTAGAAAAAAAACAATGAAAAGGTTTCTATTGGTCTTCAAAGGCATTAGATGATATCCTTACACAATAGGAGGGACAGATGTTGGTGAAATATAGCCCCATTTCAGCTGTGATGAGAGTCAGTACGAGTATCTTCTCCAGTTTCACAGCCTCTGCAACAGGTCTCATGGAACCACTTTACCTTGGAGAAGCACTTTCCTGAGCTGTGCACTAAGCGTCCGTGATAGTCTATTCATAACATCTGCTTGGCAGCCCTTTAGGATCACACAGTTACCAGTAGGGATTATCTGGTAATTAGGGGATGGCTATACGGAGCATGTAGATGGTTGATAGTTTTCCTAAACAGCCTGTCTCTCAGAAGATGGCTACATAATGAACGAGTGTCAGGAGGTCATGAGTCAGAAACAGATTTTGTCTTGCTGGGAAAAGTTATGTTTACCAATCATTCATTAGGTGTCCCAGATGGATGCCTCCAGGCAGAAGGATGGGGAGGAAGATCACCCTACCACTATCCCAACTGCCCCTAAAAGAGCAGAAATATTAGCAAACGGTTATTGCTTTTTATTCCTTTGTTTTATATCTGACCAGTTATACTCCAGTGAAAAATGCCGTGCTCTCTCTTGTAAAAACTGTAATGATATTTGCTGTCACCGTAATTTAGGTGTCCAGCAGCTGGTGCTTTTGGGACAGTTGCTGTGATAACCCCAGGTGGGTGATGCCTCATGATCTTTTCTCATACCCAGTTCATGAAAAAGCTAAGTTTTGATTCCATTTCCAGCTCAACACTGGGGCTCCCTGTGGTTTTGAAATGCTTTCACCTACTTAGTTATATGGATGTTTCTCAGCCCAGAGCAAACCACAGAATTAAAAGGAGAGACTTCTCCAGGGCAATTTTAGCTGGGTTTACGAACCACGATGTTGTTCATTTACTGTGGATGATGGGTGAGACAATGAAAAGAAACATCCACAATGTATGATCCAAAACCAACAAAACATTTGTATTTTTGCAGAATTCAAACACATTTTTTATTAGATGATCACAGTTTTGATTAGAATGAAAATGTGACAACTGGGAGGTGTGTGTAGTAAAGCAACCTATGTGGTACTGGGATTTGGTATGACAGCAACTAGAGGGTGCATGGGCTAGAGCAGAAATTCACCAAGCCTCTGGAGGAACTGTCTTCTTTTCCAGTCCTACAAAGTACAAAGGCTGACTACAGCCATTACTGCAAGTAATGTTTACTTCAAGTAATATATATTTTCCATGGCTAAAGTTAGGTGTGACAAATCTCTCTGGTGCCTCAGTCTGATAAAGGACTGAAGCAGCTGAAATTTAAGTTGATATTCTGCCTAAGCCCTGCAAGAATTTATTTTCTTCTTCTCTTAGATATCCACTGACCCAACTAACTCCAATCTCAGCAAGGAAACTATATACATCCCTCAACTGGAGTCAAAGTAGTGAAATTAACAGTAGGATATGGCCCACTCTTAGCCAGATTTGGCTCCGCTGGATGTAGACAGGCAGTCTGGGAGATGGAGAGACAGAAGAAAGATCAGCACCTCCACAGTGCTGCACCATCTGTCCATGATGCATCTGAAGTTGCTGTGTTTGGGTGGCAGCGGAGAGCAGAGACATATGGTAGAAGCTCCCCTCCATAGCTTGGTCCTACTTGCTTTACATATATATGTCAGAGGCAATGAGTCCTGACGAAGAGCGCAGTCCAGTGCATGGGTAGGTGGGTGCAGATGTCATGGGTATTCACCTGGGAGACGTGTAGTGTCTCATGCTGTCCCAGTGCGGAGTGCAAAGGGTATCTGGGCTAGGCAAATTTGAACAGGTTTCCCTGCAGAATATCTTTCTTCAGTTCAGTGTCCATTCTTACAGTGAAGAGAGTCAATTTTGTGTGCAATTCAAAATAAATATTTGGGTTTTGGATGTTGTCAGCTTGTTGGACCCTCAGTTTTTAAGATGGTAATACTAACTCCAAAACCTGAACTAGGAGAACTCAAGGACTTCCAAAATGGTTGTGGGGAGTTGCACATGTGCCTACCACATCCTTACAGGGGTCTCATACTTCTTCAGCCTCAAAGTATAACAGCTCTATTGTCTCTATTTTACAGATGAAAGAAAAAAGAGAGTTATGACAATGGGGCATGAATTTGTTTGTGCCCAAGTGGCCTGCACTGTGGAATGGAGAAGCACTGTGCTGGAAGAAAATATTGAATTCAGGGATTCAGCACTCATGCCCACATGCATTGGGCTGCTGTCTGTCGTTGGCTTTAAGAAAATCCTCAGAGAGTAACAAATTCAGTCAATGTGTCACCATAAAATACATTGCCTCCAGATGAGTGGAACTTTGCAAAACGAGGCGTGTGTTCAGCTCGTCGTCCCCATCCCACACGCTGCGAGAGCAAGTGGAGGGCAAGGAAAGGAGAGAGAGGTCAGGGCTGAGACAGGACGAGGCAAGACAGAGCTCTCCAGGTTATTATTGTTCCAGTAATTAGAGCTATAGTAATTCCCATTATTCCCAGGATGCTTACACAGAAGCTGTTTGTATTCCACAAACTTCCCCAGCTACTCAAAATGGATTTACCTAGTGCAAGGTAATTTGTAACCCCCTTGTCTGTGCATTTGCTTTGGGCCGTACATGCTCTAAATGGGGCTGAAAAACCTCAAGGGTGGGGGGAGACGGAGGAGGAGGGATTCTTTGCTCTGATGAATTGAAGTGTTGTTTGAAAGAGGCAGACAGGATTCCCGATACTGCTTCGAGTTTGGAGGGCAGTGCCAGGAGGGGGGGGGGAAGGGGAAAGGACAAGTCCTTTAATGAGAAAAGGGTTTTTTTCTTTTTTTTTTTTTTTTT
>JACDJE010000450.1:394515-424393 GCA_016647715.1 Pavo muticus
GTCAACAGCTAACTGGATTGCATAAAGAGGAGCACATGCAGTATTATGCAACATGCAGTGATTCTACCCCACAACATCCTGCTGCACCCCAGCAATCAGAAAGATGGGACTTTGAGATCTTTTTTAATGCTCATGTATTCTTCTTGAATTGTCCTCAGAGATTTTTTTTTTTCCCCTCTAAATGCTTTATAAACTCACTTCGTTCACCCACCATGCCTGCAGCAGGAGGCCTGTTGCCTCTGAACCACACAGGGTGAAGGACAGTCTCCTTTAGCTTGTTTTCATCTGAGTAAGTCTGGGAGGCTTTCTGTACCCTCAACCCTTGGAGAAAAGTCATTATCTACCTCTGACCTGTTTTGTCCTCCTTCTTCATACAACCTTTGCATCTTCTCTATCCTTTCTTGAGCACCAAAGTTCTTACAGTATTCAAGTGGGTGCTGTGTAGCTTTGTACAAATGAATGTCACAGAAATTTCTGTTGCATTCCTACTTATTTTACTTTATGGTAGGCCTCAGTAACCTACTGTAGTAATGAATTTTACAAATGAGCTCAGCAGCTGATCACCTATTACCCTTAGAAACTCAGATGGAACAACAAGGTCTGATACTTCTGTTCAAGACCATGGGTCTTTAAGAAGCACACTGCCAGGAGGCACTCAAACCTGTCTACTCTGTTTATGCTTAGGTAATTGTGCTGCAGTATGCTAGAATACCCCCAGCCTCCCAGAAAGAAAAAAAAAAAGACAGAAAATGGCAATATACCCATAGCCCTACTCTTTCCCTTGGTCTGCAAAAATCCCCAGGGCCATCAATCTTGAATCTCTAAACATTCTCCTGAAAGATATTTTTTTTTTCATTTAAAGCTTCATCCAATCTAATCTCACTACACTTACAGCACCATACATTTATAAGTCTTTCCCACTATATTTAATGAGTGGCCAGAGCCTGTGACCCCCAGGAGGTTACAAGAAAGTTCTCTGAAATAGATGCTTTCTATTCTCGTAGCTCATTATTTCCTCACACAATAATTTTCAGAGCTATATCAAATACATTACCTGAAGATATTCTTGCAAAGCACTTACAGTAATTACTTTTACCTAATACACTGAGGTGTAGCACAAAGAAGAGCTAATTTCTCTAGCAGCTCTTCTCTATCAGCAGAGGAAAACAACCAGGCTTTGCCATGCTGACTGTTGGAGGCTGATAAAATTGACTAATTAAATGTTCTTGGCTCATTCAGCGTTGAAACGTTTTGGGTGGGTGTGCTCTTTTAAAAACCTGTCTGTTTATGTCCTTACAGTTACTGCAGGTGAGAAGTGCTTGCAAAGAGTTTATCCAAGTCTTCCAAGAAAGTAACCAGACTCAGATGTGGCACAATCAGATATGTCTGTCTTTATACCTCACGCCTACCTGCCTCAGACACATAATCTGTGTCCACACTTCTCTCGAAGGACAGAAGTTAGTCCTAAGTGAAATGGACAGCCCAACAGAATGGCTTTCATAGCATGGTACATAAATAAAATCAGTGCTGAATACACAGCAGAGCAGGAGAGAGCCTTTAAGGATGCAAAACCTGCTGAGAGAGGTCTGCAGGACTGTGAAAAGCAGAGTTTGATACATCTGGACCGCGTAAACCAAATGAGGTTCAATAAGGCCAAGTATAAGGTATTGCGCTTGGGTAAGGGCAATTCCAGATAAGTGTACAGACTGGGAGAAGAACTAATTGATAGCACCCCTGCAGAGAAGGGCTTGGGGGTCCCAGTGGATGAAAAGCTGGACATGAGCCAGCAGTGTGCACTTGCAGCCTGGAAGGCTGATGGTATTGTGGACTGCATAAAAAGGGGAGTGGCAGCAGGGGCAGGGAGGTGATCCTGCCCCTCTGTTTTGCCCTTGAGAGTCCTCATCTGGAATACTATGTCCAGGCCTGGGATCCCCAACCCAGGAAGGATAAGGAGCTGCTGGAGTGGGTCCAGAAGAGGGCCATGAATATGATCAGATAGCTCTTCACTTATGAAGAAAGACTGAGGGAGCTGGGCTTGTTCAGTGTGGAGAAGAGAAGGCTCTGAGGAGACCTCATTGCAACCTTCCAGTATTTAAAAAAAGGGAGCTTGTAAACAGGAGGGAGGCTGATTTCTTACACAGTCTGATAGTGATAGGTCAAGGGGAATGGTTTTAAACTAAAGAAGGGTATAAAGAAGGGGAGATTTAGATTAGATATCAGGAGAAAATTTTTCACTCAGAGCGTGGTTAGATCCTGGCACAGTCTGCCCAGAGAAGTGTGGATGTCCCATCCCCGGAAGTGTTCAAGGCTAGGTTGGATGGGGCCCTGGGCAGCTTGATCTGGTGAGGGGCAACCAGCTCACAGCAGGGGGTTCGAACTGGATGGGCTTTAAGGTCCCTTCCAACCCAAGACATTCTATAATCGGAGGTACTGGACCAGTTCCTGGAGAGCCGCTTTCAGGAGAACACTTTGATTTTGTAGGTAGTTGGCTAGAGTAGTCTAAACCAGACAGGCGGACAAGCTAAGAACAAGTCAAAGCTTCATAGGCATCTGTTGATCAATGTAGATACACCCAGACAAAATGCTCAGATGTGGGATAGAATGTAGGTAACATACTATAAGAATATAAAAATAGGTCACAAAGGAAAGAAAAATGTTTGTTTGCTGACTGTAATTTACACTGACCAAAGAGATCTCATCTCTGGATATTTAGATGCATCCAAAGGTTGTTAATTTTTTTAATGAGCTGGGAGAGTAGAGGGCATCAGTAACACCATGAAAACAGATGACTTCATTAAGAGTTGGCTGAGTCAGTGTTTTTTTTCCCCCAGGAGGCCAATAGATTTCATTAGGAAGCAGGAAATGGCTTGGAGAACAGCTACAAGCTTTTCATTCCAGGTGGAGGTGGAGAGGACTGAGGAGACTGAGTTGTGGAGTTGGGGATGTAATCACAAATACGATGAGATGTGGCGAGGAGTGGCAGCCACATGCGGTCACAGCTGACATTGCTCAGATAGGAACAATGCGCCTACAGCCTCAGTACCACCATTTAAGCCATTTCAATGGGAAGTTCTTGCAGTGGTGCAAGTTTGTCTTGCACAATGCAACGTCTCTGGAGCCCTAATAAAGCAGGCCAACGAGCAGAAACTCCTGTGGAGAGGCCTTGCATACACCCCCTGTTACCAGCCAGGTTAGGTTATTTTGCATGTAACTCGACATGTAGGTGGTATTTGAGTGAAGTTTTTTGGAATGACCTTTTAAACTTCTCACTGCTTAAGTGTGTTCAGCACTAGGGCTTTCCCTCCTGTGTTACAGAAATGGTGTTCACAAAATATCTTGAAATTTGAATCCAAATCCTCCATCTAGATTTGGGTTCTGTGTTTGAAATCAATTTTAACTCTCCCAGCACTCCCTTTGAAAACACATGTGAAATCTTCCATCCCTGGAACAACTACAGGAGACTGGGAACATCTGCAATGAGAATGGCAATAGCAGGCATGCTGTACAGTACCATGTGTCAGCTTTACAAATTCCCATTAATCCCATGACTGTGCTGGGTTTCACCCATAGGAAGACAACTGCCTATGCAACACTGCTAGCAAAGACATTCCTGACCTCGTCCTTGTAACCCACAATGTAGATGAGATATCTGTGATGCTGAGAGAATGAAACGCTTCAGTTTTACATGAAAAAAGGGTATTCAGGCTTCCCGGCCCAGGAGTACAAATTATTAATCACTCCTCACAAGGAATCCGCAGATGGATGTTTAACACTATTCACTGCGACATAACTGCAAATCAATTAGTTCATTTTGTCCTACCCTGAGGCTGTCTGGCAGACAATAGCAATGTCTTGTGCAAATGCTTTTATAAAGAAGACACAGGGGGAAGGAACCACAAAGGCCATTGGTTCTAACGAGCAATTAGGAAAGTGTGCAGGGCTCGCTTTCTTTTTTTTCCTTCTTCCCCCTTTCTTTCTTCAATTCATTCCGAGGCTCTAATTCTGAAAATGATGCTTTTCTTCCCGACTTCCTGTTTGTCAAATGAAGTGCTAATCAGCAGCTTAGAGCTCTCTAGCCAGCAAGGGGAGGATGAGGTAAGAAGGAGTTGGGAAAAGTGGAGAGCCAGGGAACAATGCGAGGGAAACAACGCTCACTTATGCTCTTCGGGCCTTCTGGGCAATGAGGGCTGCTTGCAGCTCCCAGGAAGAATAACCTGCCCTAAAAGACTTGGTCATGGTACTTGGAGGAAGCAAGTCCCTTGCTCTGGGGGATTCGGGGAGGGCTGCCCAGCCAAATCTGGTACCCACCAGTATGCTGAAATGTCTTGCCGCTGTATAATCGATACAGAAAACTCTCTGGAGGGGATGGGCTCCCTTTCCAGCGATGACAATGAGATGTCAGGAGAAAGAGTATCCTGAAACAGATGCCTCGGTGTGTGCCTGAAATTACGTGCATTGAAACCAAACTTGGCCCATCTGCCTTCCCTTGGAAAAGTGCAATGGGAAGAACCCTGAGGTGTCTCCCCTGAGGACAGGACTTGCTTGCATGCCGCTGCCTCTCTGGTGAAGACAGTGCAGAGCAAATACAGTGACAAGGCACAGCTTTGCTTTCAGACCTTCCTAAGATTATGAGATGCACCAGTGGATGAAAGGTAGAATTTCTGTTGGTGAAATGAGTCATTTAATATAGATGTCCTTCCCAGGACACAGAGCAGCCTTTAGGATTCCCACTCTTGGCCATTTAAGTCCTCCTCTATCATGGTCATAGAATCATAGAATCATTAATTTTGAAAGAGACCACTAAGGTCATCTAGTCCAGTCAACACGGTGCTCACAAAGTGCTTCCAACAGCAGACAGCAATGCCTACAGGGGGCAAATCTCTCAGAATTCCCATGTCCTTACTTCTCTCTTACATTTCATCTGCCTGTACTATGGATTTAAGGAAATAAGGAGGTTGATGACAGTTTGTAAAGCTGAAAAAACAGGATCGGTATATTAGGTGTTATTCCAATATAAACCTGTGGAATAGCGACTGAGTACTGCTGATGTACTCAGCACCCAGCAACCAGCAGGGATGGAGAAGCCTCATGATGCCTGGGCATGCACAGGCTCAGAGTGCACAACATGAATTACACTGGGGAAATCTGTAGTCCTGAAGTCTCAGCCCCTGAAGCCATGTGCATGCACTGGGTTTGGATGCAATTGGTGATGTGTGGGACAGAGCTTCAGGAAAAATTTCCTCTGAGAGGAGGTGACTTGATGTGGGCCAAATCATTGTAATTATTTGTACATCCACCTGGTCGTATGCTAGTTTGCTGCATTTTATAGGATTATTTTATAGATGCTCAGGGATGTATGCAGCTGCATTAACAGTTCAGCAAATGGGTTAGTCTAGAGATTAGACCGGAATACATTAGGCTAACCCCTAGTTAAATATGCTACCTAGACACATTCTCACCTATAAGCATTGCAGTTGGCTGAACTGGGGCAGGAAAGATTGAATTTCCTGAAAGTACAAATAATCTGGCAGTCTGCTCTGCTCAGAATAGAGATGCCTGCTATCAGATATCCACAGGCTCTTGGTCACATAAAGCTGTATATTTACTTGTGTGCTGCCAATAGTATTTTTCCTTTTTGTTTTCCCTAGGCATTCATATGGGTGATGACCAGGATGTCTGTACACAAGCAGTTAAAATCATATAAATGGTATTTGCACAACGTTTGAGCAATATATGCAGCCATCTGGAAAGTCTATTCCTGGCCAATCCCTGCTGGCATCACCTTGCTCTGAAGGTATACGTGCTCTCCATGTGGCTGTCTAGTTAGCAGGGCTGGTTGTTTGATTGTGGTTTCTGGACAGATTTCTTAGTACTACCTTTGCTTTTTCCTCTCTTTTTTTGGCTTGCTGCTGCCTGAACTTTGCTGCTTGTCAAGTGGCTGCCTGGTGGCTTGTAGGAGATTTGTAGGAAATTTCAATGTCATTCCTCTTGTAGAAATGCTTTCTCTGCAAATCTGCTCTCACAGTAGAGAGCTGGGAGCATCACAAAAGATAGGTACCAAACTGCACATCAGTAAGTTCAGGGCTTCAGCTGTCTGGAACAATGAACTAGGTGGAAATTGCTATTTTCATGGGATACCATGTCAGGCTCTTAAACTGTTTATTATTATTATTTCTTCAGGGATACAATTTACGTAGCCTGTCTTTTTGGCTCCCGCTGTGTGAGAATCACATTTCTTAACGCATTTATTCTTGCAATCTCTGTGTCGGGTAAGGACATCCTAGTTTGCTGCTTTAATAGATGAAGAACTGTGAGAAAAGCCTTCAGTAACTCCTCTGAATACAGCTGGGCAAATTTTTCTGTGCAAATATTTTGTTTGCCAAAAATGCATTTCTGATCAACTGAAGCTGTCTGTTCTCTTAAATCTCTTGGATTAGTGGTGAATAATGTCTTAAGCCAAGAAAAAAAAAATAACAGCCAAACTGAACTTTTAAGAGTTTTTCCACCATCCAACTGAGCTGACTGGATCACCTTTCGCCAAAAACGATGGTCATGTTCACCTGTGGCTGCTAAATCTTGTTACTTCTCTTCTCTGGTGACAGCACTCATTTGACCTCTCTGTGAAGTCCTATCCAAAGTACTGACCCTAGCAAAGTTTTACCACTACTTTATGTTTTGGGGAAGGTGGGAACAAGAAAAAATAGTGAAGCTGGAATAGAGTCATCCCTCCTGGTGGTGTCTTGCCGCTTGTTAGAACTTTGGTTGCTCTAACAAAATCTTTCTTTTTCATTTTTTTTCTTGCCTGAAGATAGCTAAAGTCTTAAGATCTCTCCTAAGTCACTTCTTTCATTATATAGACCCAGAGGCAGTTCAAGACCTCTGTTCCCCAGGCATCTAAGTGAGTTTCAGAATTTTGTTCCTAGTAGTCAGAAGACCTTTGGTACAGCAAGTTCTTAAGCAATGATCTTCTAATCGCTGGATTAGACCCCAATCACTGACCATCCTTCTTCCCTGTCAAATTCTCAACGTCCATAGACTCAGAATGCCTTTAAAGAAATCAAATAGTGCAGGAAAACAGGAATGAACTAATATTCACCACATCTCTTTTGTATTCCACCCATAACCAAAACTTTTTTTCAGAAATACTTTGTTAGAAGGGAGAGTTCCACTTTATTTTGCTGCTTGTTAAACATTATGTTACTCTTAATAGACGATTGTTCATTTTTGTCTGTGATCTTTTAATAGAGATGCAGGAGGTACCTAAGCAAAAGAAGACCCGTTACTTGAGTTTGTCTTGAAAACCACTGAAGTCATACATTCTCAGCTTAACTGTAACAGCCTTTGCATCAGGTTTGAGCAGATAGTGGCTTCAAACTGCAATGGCAACAGATTCTACCTCCTCGTCATCAGCTCCCTGTGGATAACCATGATCTGAAATAATGCAAGAGGCCTTTTTTGCCTATCCCACCTGCACCAGTCCACCTGGGACTTGTCGTCCTCCCAGAGCTGAGGGAGGGAGCTGCTATACTCAGTGCATAGCAGAAAGGTATAGAAAGCAAATACTCTATTGTATGCAGGGTTCTGCGACCAATCATCCGCAAATGAGAAATTGAAGCTGATCATGACAAAATATCTATTGGCCCTTAAGCTGCTGATCATCTAGAGTAAAGCATGCCATGGAGGTGCTGAGCTTCAGGAGGGCTTTGCCAGCCACAAAACATGCTCCTGATGAAGCTGCACTTGCCAGATAGGGTTCAACCCTTTCCCAGTGTGCTTAGCTGCTAGCTTGGCAGGGTGCTGGGCACCCTGGACATGCCAAGTTCAGAAGTCACAGCAACATGGGGCTCCTGAATTTCCCATGGAGCCAGCCTGCAGGGGGCAGTAAGTGTGTCTGAAGCAGAAGAGCTCCCATCTAGTCTTCACTTAGACTGTCCTCAATCTGAGAATTGTCACAGGATTGAGCAGAGAAAAGACATTTCTTCTTGTGAATTTCGGAAGGTTTGATTTTCATCCTACATTTGAACTAAAAACAACTTCTGAAAAAACAAACAAACAAAAAAACCCCACAAACAACAGTTTTTGAAATCATGAGTCGAGGTTACCTCACGGCTCAAATATACAAACTGGACCCAGAGAATACTGAAAGAAAAAGGAATGGACAAAGAAAGAAATGAGAGAAGACAAATGAATGAGGTTTTCTCCAATCTTCAGTAAGAAACACACAAACCAACTTCATCCAAGGATCCATAAGCCTTCTCAAATTGCTCCAGAGACCACATCTATTTGGCAGGGCCAGAGCTGGATGTAAAGCATGGGATCCCTGTGGGAGCATGCACTGGCTCTTCTTTCCTTTGGAAGGAGTCCATGGCATCCCTACATCCTTGAGGTTCCCAACCTCAGTGTACGTCTACCAGACTTCCCGTCCTCCTGGATGGAGCCAAAGCTCAGGGCTTGCTCTCTTCCCCGCAAAAGAAGGAGGTAGGGAAGTGTGATGGAAATCTGGTTAGAGCAGAGTGAACGGTTATCACCTTTTTTACCACCCAACGCAGCTCTGATGGCCCTGCGTGCTTCCAGCAGCGTGCTCTTTCCCTAGGCAGCCTTGTTTCTCTGGTGTTTCCCACTTGGCAAACAGTTTGCATTCAGGCACAGTCAGTATTAGTTAATCAGCACATTTAATACATTAGCATGCACATATTTATCTGCATCCACGGAGCTTTGTAAGCTGCAACTCTTGTAGTTTGGGCTGGAAAATTAGTTTCACAGCTGCAGAGGGTAGCTGTTCATTTATTTACAGTCCTTGGAGACCTCACTGAATGCAATGGCACAAAACAAAATGAGGCCTCTAATCCAAAAGCCAGGAAGCTTAAGCACCTGTAGAAACAGTTTTGCATTCCAAGGGGTAAATTATCTCTAATCTTGTTAAATGACTGCACTGTGAAACAATCGCAAAATGCTTTCTTCGATGGCCCATAACCAAACACCAGAGGTCCATTACTGCTGCATGTGAGAAGAGCCAGTAATCCTATAGGAGGACACAGCTGATCACAAAACAAGGGCTGCAGTCAAAAATAAAGAAGAAATGAAATAAAGCTTGAACTGTTTGAGAACGGATGCTTCCAATTTTCTAAATTACAATAGCAACTTGTTGCCAAGTAATTACAGTGTTTCATCTGTTTTTTCCTGCTTTGCCCCCCACCTCACTTGTTTTTCTTCAGCAGATGCTGTTTCTGAACTTTGTCATTCATGTCCCTTTCTCCATCCTCCTCTAATTTACAATTGATAATGAGCCACCACCCAGAAACTGCCACCAAAAAGAGTAAAAGTGAGATGCCTTTGTGCTCATTCCTACTTTGACCCAGCAAAAGCACCTTTGACAGTCATGTTAAATCGCTGCTTTACAAAGCAGGCTGCTGGATTTTATTCTCACTGGATGGTCCAGGACAGATGCTGCACACAACTTTGACAAAATGCCAATAACCATTCATTGCACCAGTGATAAAGGGACCGAGAACATAGTAATTGTGTTCTACAAAACTCCAGTGGTAATTAAAGTCTACAAATTTCCTACAAATTAAAATAAGTGCTTATTTTAAATAGGCCTTGCTGGAGTGCTGGAGCCAGACTCTCTGTGGCTATGCTATGCTTGGTTTTGTGAAAGGCAGTCAGGGTGAGTGACTCAAGTAGACTCAGATCCACTAAAATGGATCACTTCAAAATGAATGTGCTGATACATGCCCAGCCCTGGACAGTTACTCACTTTCTTTCTAAACAACCCAGCACTATTCTCCCCGCTCCCCATGCTGAGCACCATCTGGAAGTGTCACTGCCATTCCACTCATTGCCCTGGTTGGGGAGATCAGGAAACGTAGGTAGACATCACTCTACTCTTCAGCTCTGTCTGCTCCTACGAGCTGAGGATGATAGAATTGTGAGTTGGAAGGGACTTTAAGGGCTATCTAGTCCAACTTCCCTGCAATGGACAGGGACACCTACAGCTCAACCAGGTTCTCAGAACCCTGTCCAGCCTGATCTTGAATGTCTCCAAGGATGAGGCAACAACAACTTCTCTGGGCAACCTGTTCCAGTGCTTCACTAAATCTGCTCCTCTTTGCGGTTGCTAAAAGGTCTCGCCTCAAGGTCACATTTATCTGGCTTTTGATGCATTGCTTTTGCATTGTTCATTCAATGCAGGAACATAAAGATTTTTTTCCTGAGAAGACTGTGGTGAAATTAGTTAGATAAAGGAGGCAAATGGCGCTCGTGTCTCTTGGAACTATCTTTGCTGAGCTGAAATCAATGAAGCTTTGTGGATCTGTATCATCTGAGATTTGAACCCATAAGAAACCAGACTTTATGTACACAAAATATTAGCCTCCAAGCAGATGACGAGCAGATTCCATGGGGGACATAGGGTCCTTCTTGGCTAGTTGATGGATGTTGGAAGCACCAGAAAGTTGTAGGGGTGGGCGCTGGCCTGAGCTGGAGAAGCTGGGTGGAGGGTGGGCAGGAAGAAGGGAAGCAATTACATCCAGCACATCTGCTGTGCAGCATTTGAACTCACTTTCGGTTTTCAAGGACACTAAATTTATACACATGCACACTCCACACAGCTGAGAGTGTTTTAAGCCCATCCTTGATGAAAGTAGAAGAATGGGGTAGGTTTTAACCCCATATGTCCTCAAAGCCTCTGGTTAGCTCCTATATCCCTTATCTCCAGCTCTGGAACTCTACTTTTATGCAAGGTTGAGATTTCTGTCAAGTTCAAGAATCAATTAAACCATTTGTATAGGCATGGCTGGGCTAGACAGCAGCTGCTAAACCTAGATTTCTGACCCTCCACAGATTCCCAAAGACTTCAGACTGGCCCTATTGCTCCTTCTACTTCCCACCCCCCCCCCAGCCTCCCTTTCTGCCTCTTCTCATGTTATTCACCATTTTCTTAAAGGACCTGAAAGCTAATAGATCACTTAAAAATGAATGCAACTTCTCCCCAGTAGTGAGATGCTGTGTTTCTTCTACACCACATCTATGCACTATTCCACTAGATAAACAGCACCAAATGTCACCTCCGAATCACATCCTGCTTTCATTCTCTCCCCTTGCATTTGAGGCTCAAGCTTTGTGTGAGAATGATTCACTTTCTCACTGAATGCAGAGTGAAAGACCATTTTCAGCACTCTCCCAACAGCCATGCACAACCAGCTATTCATTTCCAATGATCATTTGTATTTCGTTTGGAAGACCTTAAACACCACAGAGGATAAAAGGAAAACTATTCAAGTGAAAATAAGATTGGCAATGATAATACATTGTCCAGCTGTCAGTGCTTAGTTAAGATGAATAAATATTAATACCTTTTCTTGCCTGGTTTTCTAATGTGCTTGAGATTTGTATGTGCCTCTGTGAATCTATATGCATAAGTGTGTGTCTTTGCTGTTTTTCCTAAATTACTACTCAGGCCCATAACCAGTTTTAACTAATTAAGATATTAAGCCCCTACAAGTCTTTTGAAAACTGTTGCCTGAGAAGCACAGAGAGATAGTAATGACAAAGAAAATATAGTTTGATCAGAAACCTTGCTAAACTTTACTGTTCAATCTATGTTGATTAAAACAAGATTTTCATTCCAAATGCCACAGTGTCATCCCTAGTTCCCTCAGTTATAAGAAGGAGGAAGTGAGCTTGGCCAGTTATCCCCACATGGCAGACACATTGATGGAGAAATCTCTTCATGCTGCTTCTCCATGTACATAATAAGGTTGCTTGCTCATACTGAAGGCCAGTCTTTAGTAGATCCTCAACTATGTTCTTGTTGGATCTAGAATAAGGATATTTTGCAATGATTGCCTCAGCTCAGTAGATGGGACATCACATTAAACACACAATGCTGGCTGAAGTTACCTTGCCCTGCAGAAATTTTGTCATGGTAGGGGCCATGCAAGGGGACCAAGCAAGGAAAAATTTAATAAAGAGCTGAGCATAGCTATCCCTTATTCATTAATAATGGGAATACTGAGAATTGCTGAAGCAGAAAGAGAAGTAAGGAGAGATCGGTGAATACAAAAGATGCTAGATGTATCTTGGTTTAGAAATAGTGGGACATTTGAGCTTCCTCAAAAAAGAGGACGTACATACAAAATCTAGGCTATCAATGGAAAAAGCAGTGAAGATCTGCAAGGGAACTAAAAGCTTGCTGCTGATGAATGGAGCCTCCACAGCTATCTAGGTCTGGGGGCTAGCAGAGGAGCAGCAGGACTGGGGAACAAGTCCACTCCATTGTAGAATGGAGAGGAGAAATCAGCAGAAAAGAAAAGAAAAACAAAATAAGAGAAAATTGAGCTATCCAGGAGCTACCCTGGAGACTACACAACAGGCTGCAAAGAAGTAAAAGGATAAAAAAAGAAGAAAGAACGGATGAGTACCCATTCATCCACTTGTCTCCAGGCAGGGAAAAGAATACCACTGGTTCATATCAGCCCCAGAAATGCGGGAGGTGGGAAGGTCCTTCCCAAGACAAACTAGCTGACTTGTCATTGGAAAGGAACCAGAGTGAGTGAGGAATGTAATGAGGTTATGGAAATGAATGTGAATCTCTAAAGGAAATCAAGAACATGTATGCCCATTTAGCAGAGATTTCAAAGAAATGAGTTTTGAGTGATTCTTTCAGCCTTTGGAAAATGTAGGTGAAGTTATAGTATGAAGGTCAACAAGAACCTGAAATACTCATCAGAAAGGATGGTTATGAGATGCTTGATTATGGGGAATTACTAGTGAAAAAGAGACTCAGTGAGTTGATCTCAGTAAAGAGGATAGAATTGTAGGATTAAATCCAGCATATATGAAGGTCTCATGAGAAAATGAAAATGAGAAATGAGAGAATAAGTTTGAGAGACGTCTGCAATCCTCACACCTGGATTTGGCACAGAGGAAGAGGAGATTCAGTGCGTTAGGGAAAAAATGGTGCATACTAAGATGTGAGCTGATAGAATGTATTCTGTGAAATGAAAATTTATTGCTGCAAGAAATAATCAAACAGGCAATTTGATAACAAATAGTCTTTGCCTAATACAGGTGGAAAGCTGATACTGGCCATTAAAAAACACTGTAATGTTTATCTACTAATTAAAGAGATGTTAACAATAAAATGGAAAAACTGAGCTACCAATGCAGGATGTAGGATAGGATATAATAAAAATAACGTGGTGGAATTGTCATTGTATCTGAAACATGGGAAATGAAGGAGAGATGCTGGTCAGAAGAGAGAGAAACAAAAACTGGAAGAGAAAATGTTCAAGCTGAGTCATATTAGGAATCTTATATAGGTTCCCAGGCTGGATCTAAATATTTCTTGTATGTGTGGAACAGAATATCTACAACTGAGAACTGTGCCATTATGGGAAGCTTTAACTTGGACATGCGTATTGGAAAAAAAAATGATACGAAGAAAGTTCAGCCTAGATAGTCCTGGGTGTGAGCTGACACATTCACTGATTGGTTACAAAATAAATATGAGATGATGATCTTTTTTATTTGAATTTGTAAACTGTGAGATCTCTAGAGAAGAGAAGAACTTTGGATCTGTGATCATAAGATAAATTAATTTAACTAAAAGCATTATGAAAGGGGTCTTCAAATCAGGCTCGAAGAGGTGGATGTAAAGAAATTAGAGGAATTAGCTATAAAATCAACAGGTTTGTAGAGTTCTGGGACTGCAGTGTAGATTTGCAGAATATCTTTTTGACTAGGATGCAACAGCACCTTTGCTCTCATGCCCTGCTCAGGGTAGGGACCAGCATTGTGAAGAAAGCTCCAGACTGAGTCCACTTCAAAAAGGATATTCAAAGTGAGCAGAGGGAAGTGTTACAGAGAGTGAAGAGCAGATCTGACCAGCAAAAGAAGCCGTGTATATGAGGTCAGAAAGTGTGCTTATGAGAACCACAAGCAGTTGAATTGAGTTAAATCTTAAAAAGGAAATTAAAACCAAAACCAGAAGAAGACGACGAAGAGAAAAAAATTCCACGAGAGCAAACAGATTAAAAATATGGCACCAAAAGTGAACAAATTCTTTGCCTCAGGGTGCAGTTTGGCAAGATGGAGTGAGATGGCTTAAGAGATTTCTTACTTCTGCCAGCAAGTAGAGGCCCTGCTATGCTTTCCCATCTCCCCATCACAGTCAAGTTGTCTCACCCCATGCTTTGTGCCAGCTCCACTCATTAGAAAACCACCCCAGTTATCCACAGAGCCAGTTTTTCTGCCATTTTAGCAAGTTGATTCAGCTTGGGAAACTGCTTTTTGAGTACTCAAGTTGGTTCAAGGGCTGAATGGAACCATGGGGAGACAAGGGAGGAGAGAGGCAGGATCTTCCCCTTGCAGCTTGTGTGGTGTTGGAGTGGCTCAGCTGCTTGTGAAAGCACCACCTTCATTTTGATTAAGGACATGGGTGAATTTGCAAGTGAAAGCAAATGAGGATGAGGCTATAGAAATGGACCACATAGGAGGAGGAAGGGAGACTTGGGGACAGATAGTCTCTGTCCCCAGAATCTGGAAGAAGAAGCATGTGAATTGGCTAGTCCAGCAGTAATGATGCATTCATTCAGTCATGGGTAGCTCATGTAATTGGAAAATAGGATTTGGTCTCAATGGGTAAAAATCAATGGGGAAAAGCAGAGAGAGGACGAGATGTTCAAACTATAGAGACATTAGTTTGACCACGATGTTATTAAGGGCTTTATAATGATTTTTTGAAGGAAGATAAAATGGAAACATGGAAGTTAATAGAAAATGGATAAGAGGCAATCAGTTTATCACAAGTGTGTTGTATCCTTTTTGCCTACTGTGTGAGCTGATCTGATCCTCTTTATTCAGTCCTGACACAGAGGCCAGGAATTGGCTGGTTTTCTTCCGTCAGAATTGTTCTACTCATTGGCCATTCACCAACAACAAAAAAAATCCCATTTCAATAGCCTTGGGAAATAGATGTTCAGCAACATTAACTGTAGCTCAGTGGGTTTCTAGGGGCCTTGCAAGCAGTGGGTACAACAAAGTGATATAGCTGGGCAGCAGTATGGCGGTACTGCATGTGTGCTGTCAATTCGCCTTGCAGCAGGGCGCTCTCTCAGAGCAAAATCTCATTCTATTAATGCTGTGGCTTTCAAAATGTCCTTCAAAATACACCGGAGACCTCCAAACAACATCTATAATTATGTGTTCTTCCCTGGGCTCCCCTCAGCTCTTTATTACTATTTTTGAAGGATTTTGCTTAAAACAGTCTTTATACTCTGAAGGCACAACTGAATTGGAATGGGAAGCAGGGTTTCTTCTCATTGTAAGGTAAGCAGGGCTGCCTTCCAGTTTCCCAGCTGCAGAGATTTATAGCCACTACCAGATTCACTAGGTGGCCAAGGTTTTATAACCCAATTGAGCAGAATAAAACAATTTGGACTGAAGGCAATTGATGCAGGACTCAATGACTTTCAGGAACTTGATGTATTACTGTGATCATGTAAGTTACAAATTATATATATCTATGTATATATTTGACAGATAGTCTTCAAAAGCAATGCAATTATTGGGAATGATTTAATTAGGGTGGACATGCATGCAAAGCATCTCTGGGAATTAAGAAGAAAGCCTTGGAGTATATGGAGGACTTTCAATCTGTGTTAAATTCTGAAGAGAGGGGTTTGCTTTTTTTAACAAAGCCCACACTCCCTTGAATATGAATTCCCTTTGAGCATCTCCTGGGTCAAGCACATCCAGCCCATTTCTGGCCTATCTCATGCTCAGTGCAGCAAAGGAGAAGTGGCATTACTGAAGAGACTACTTCCAACCTCCTTGGCCAAACATTAGAGAGACCAAGGTGTTCAGGACAGCTGGCTACCCTTGCAGCAATTGGAAAGAAGCAATAGAACACCTGAATGCTTCTCTTCCAGGATGTGCTTTGAGTGGGGAGGCCTATAGGGAGGCCTGTGCATTGGCAGGAAGAAATTACAAGTCCTTTTGCTGCAGGAATGGAGATATTTGGAGTGGCTATGCATGTTCCTTGTAGTGGCAGAAACTTTGGGTCCCCAGCAAGCTTGCAGTGGCAAAGTCATTTGGTGAGAGGGAGAAGAGAGGAGTCTGGCATCTGAACCCAATCAAATAGACATAAAGATGAGAATTAGAGATCAAAAGCTAATAATGACAAGGAAATATCTCAACAGGAACCTTATCTCCAAGACCAGGATGTCTTTTGGAATAAAAATGGCTGCTAATTACTTCTCTCCATATAACCAAACATGTTGGCTGCTCCCACCCAGACGCCTGCCACTTATGCTTCCCCGCAGTTTTCATTTGCTTTATTGCTTTCAGATGTAGTTGGGTCTGAGTTCCTCTGGTAGCTGTGTCATTGCCACCAGCACTGGGGGGATGCGGCTTCGGCTGACGGGGCTGCGAGGCGTCAGCGTTCCTCTCCAGGGACTGTCTGACACGAAGGCAGAGCTGCCTAACTGCAGCTGGATAATTAAAAACGGTCGATGCTATTAAATGAACACAAGTCCCGACAGCTCTGGGTTTATTCTCATGTCACAAGGCTCGCTCAGGCGTCAGGAGGGGAGGCTAGCAATGGAGCAACTGGTGGGAATGACACCTACAAAGAGAACTACGCACTACTACAGATCTAAAAGGACCTTTTAGGTTTGCCCCTTTGATTTAGTAGTGCAAGTTAGCTAAAACTCTGCATATCTTTTCCTTATGGTTTGAAATACTCCTCCACATTCACTCTGCTCCTGCTCAGGCTCCTCAGAAATCTTTCCAGGGAAAACAGTCCTGGATTTATTTACAGCACATCATTATTTGTTTAAAGAAACCCTTTTTGGGGAGAAAGCAAAGAGAGATCTGAGCTCACCATTGAGGGCCTCAAAATGAGCTCTGTGCTTCCAAGGTGGGGGTATTTTAATTGAAAGGTTTACAGAGGAAGAAGAATGTGAACGCAGGGTGAGAGCCTGTTTCTCTCGATGTTTTCCATGTGCCGTGTTTCTGTAGAGCAAAATCCAGCAAGACCCCACAGAGAACTGTAAGCAAACTTTCTCTCCTTGGCAGTGCTCCCACCTTGAAAGCAAAATCAGGTTGTTATTTATTTATGTGTTTGTTTTGTTCTCTGGATTTTCCTCAGGTTCCTTCTGCTGTTTACAAATCCTCCCACACGTACACATGCATCCTTGCTTGTTTTCTACCTTAGCTGAGAAACACTGATGAATGAAAACGAGGCCTTTTGATGCCCCAGGACATCCCATGGGAAGTGTTTTTTATGGAGAAATTTAAGGGTTATGTGAAGTGGGAAAAGTGAGGAGGGCAGAAAAGGCCACTACCTATTTCTAGGTTTTTTTCCCCTCCCTTTTTTTTACATTTGCAGTTATCTAAAGAGAAAATGCAACTAAAGACTGCCTTTGTCCCCAGATGGCTTCTGAAGTGGCAGCGCACAGAAACCAAGCACTGGTGAAAGCCAGTGCACAAAAGCTCAGTAGTAGCCATGTCAGTTGGTTCAGAGTGGTTCATCTCCTTTCCCCATACAAGTTATTTATTTGTTTTTCATCACAGCAGCACTTAGAAGCCTCAGCTGGTGGTTTAGAATCGTAGTATCATTAAGGGTGGAAAAGACCTCTATGATCATCTAATCCAACCACCAACCCATCCCCACCATGCCCACTAACTCATGTCCCCCAGTGCAACTTTTCCACATTTCTTGAACACCTCCAGCGACAGTGACTCCACCACATCCCTTTAAGCCACATTTTTCAACCTGCAGATCAATACAATCCTCTGGACTCATGGCTGCTCAAAAAAGACTGAAAGCCTATTGTCAAGAGGCATATGTTTCTGATACACAGGCCTGTGCATCTGTGAGAAAATGCATAGGGATATGCAGATCAAAATGTTGGGTTGCCTCTGTAGCAAGGTGTGACTTAGCAAGGTCACCTACATTGAAATTGAGGAGAGACTCTATGGCTGACACCCCCCTTCTGCATTGTGTTTATGATGTCTGCAACTCCTGACCTCCTGTGAGAGGCCATTCCTGTCCTGAGGAATTTTACCCATCAGCCCAGTCAACCCTGGAGCGTCAAACATGTACAGTCATTACTGGATGAACATTCAATTCCCACTGCAAGAAGTTTATTGCTTATGACAGCAAGGTTAAAGCCAAACAAGCATGCTGATTGATTTCTGCCCAAGAGAAGGCTGAGTTTCAAGAATGCTGTTTACACAAAGGGCTTGATTCTGATCTACCATCAGGTTAATTTTCTTTTATATCAATATAAGAGACATCTGAATGAGGCCTTTGGCTTGCAAAATATTTTAGAGCTCTTTGGGGAGAGGCAGCTTTGTAAAAACAGAGATTACAAAGAGAACAATCAGTTCTTAATTCAAAGAGAAACCATGGGAAGATGTGCCTTTGATGCTAATCTTCTGAAGCGCCTGGCACTGCCAGTGAGATGCAGACTGGTATGCTCTGGATAAACCCTAGCTGTTGACATTTATAGGGCTCCCTGGTGGTCAGTGGGACTGCCCCAAATATGCACCAACAGAGTCTGGCTCAGCCTTGTTTTTGCTGGTATGATCTCAGTCTGTAAGTCCCAGCTTAGTTTTGTCCGTGGATGCCTGAAGATGCTTTTATTTTAGAGCACCTTCAATTTTCAGCCACAGTAACTCAGAAGACTCCTGTGGTGAGCATCTTGAGGTACAACAACTTTTACAAGGAGTAGAATGACAGAACAGGAGTGGAAAATGTTTACCATTTTCTCCCAATCCACTGCCTACTGAGGGCAAATATCCCTTCCTGACAGACAGATCATTTAGACTCCAGATGCATATAACTGTGGATAGGATTTATAGGAGCATTCAGGCAGGCTGAGCGCCTGCTTTCCTTTCGTTCCCTCTACAGCTCTGAGACCTGCAAGTCCCTTTGGCATGAAACTCATACACATTACTATATTCATTGTAGCCTGTGCGGTCATCCTGGAATGAGTTTCTCTGGCCTTTTTTGTGTTGCTTTTTTTCTTTTAAAAAATTCATTGTTATGAAGATCTTAGGTCTTGTCCTGCCTGCTAATCAACATACCATGTTCAAAGGCGAAGAAGGGCTTTGAATTTGTCTGTGGTTTTGTGGGAGAACGATGGGAGAAAATCACTAGGAGAGAATCAGAAATTTATCAAGATAATGAGTAGGGGCTGAGGATGGATGATACTTTCTGGAGAGAAAGAGTGAAACCCACAAATTGATGAGAACTTTAGAGTGGCCAAAAACTGAGGAATATTCATGATTTTTTAAGATAAAATCCCCTCACTCCGCTTCTACAGGGCAGCTTTATTTATTACCACTCGCCTTAACATTGTGGAATCTGTAGTAATGGAAGTCTTTAAAAACAGGTTGGATAAACAAATATTAGGCTGACTTTATGTGGGACTGATCCTCTCTTGGGAATGGACTATATGAGCTCGTGAATTCCTTTCCAAACGCAATCACAGCAACTCTATAACATCCTAACTATTAAAGTCTACCTGAAATATGTGTTTTTTTAAAGAAAGAAGATAGAATCCAGAAGTCACTGAAGTTGATAGGCAAACAGCTCGTTACCATTTTATCACTGGAAATCACCTACACAAAGAAAATAACAGTAATTGTTCCAGAACTGCAGTGGGCCTTAAATTGACTCTGTCTCAATGATGTTCACTTATAGCAGCTCAGAATTTGATTTATTTCCATATTTATTCTATTTATTTTCTAGCCTGACTATAAAGCAGCTCTGTCACTGTCATTTTTCAACAGTTTTGTCAGGTAAAATCATAGAATATCTCAAGTTGGAAGGGACCCATAAGGGTCACCTAGTCCAACTCCTAAAAATCTATTCATTTAACCCTTCTCTTGGAATGAGAATGGAGAACAGAAGATCCTAAATTTACAGAACAAAGCTTAACTCCATATCTAATAATGGCCTCAGCCCATCCAAAAGAGTTTTCTTAATTTTAGTAACAACCTTAATGATCACAGACTATGCCTGAATTATCAGGTTCTGATATTTTCATTGAAGAGACCTTACCCCACAGACTCTCACTGGAATCAGCGAAGGAACTGCAAGGCATGACCTTGTTACGGCTTGTGTCTTTAAACATGTCTTTTAAGTCACTTTCTAATGCATCCCTTTAGAAATTGACTATATTCTTCCTCTCACATAATAAAGTTAATTTTGCATTCTTCCCTCTATTCCAGCATATCAGGAGGTATAAGAGATTCCTGAAGGTCTCAGAATTAAATTAAGAGATAAGAGCAACAAAGTAATTGCACTGAGCCATCCCGCACTTAACGCAGTCACTGTTCAGAGCTGTCTTGGAGGGATTTGCAGACAGCAGGAAAAGAACAAAGAGGATTTGCTGTAAACCAGGACCGCCACTGGGGCCTGAAGAAGTGACACTGGGGATCTTGGGAGGACAAGCAGGACTCTTTTTTTCAATGCTCAAGCCAGAAGTTGTTGAAATTGGGTGGGAACATTTTCTTTTATCCTTCTAGGCCTTTGGCCCAAGTCCAAGGACAGAGAAGTTGTAGCTTTAGTTTGCACATTCTTTCCATGCAAATTCCACGCAATTTTACGCCATTGCTTCCAGCCATTTTGGTCAATGCTCCTTCTGATTTCCTCTGATTTGAGAGCAATAATTCAGTTGTCACTCGGGGCCTGATGCCATCAGGACAGCTTACAGCACTAGAGATCTTCAAGCGAAAATAAAACTGTCAAGCTCATCTGGTCTTCTCTAATGGATATAAATGAATTCAGCAATGCATGCCAAGCTTTTTATGAACTGTATGGCGTTATAAAAAACATGCTGCCAATAAGGTTAGAAACCCCATCCTTTATGCCTTGTGGTTTAGGATATATATGCTGTACTGGAACACTAGAAATAGCTGGATGTGTTAGTTTAGACTGTTTAATAAGAATGTCTAGGTTCATGAATTGGCTTAATTTGAGTTCTTCACAAGCAATATGAGTTATACTGTCTAGAATTATTCTTTTTTGGTGGTTTTGATACCACTACTATTACTGGTTCCTGGCTGACTGCATACTTCACAAAGTTTGTCAGGAGGTCATGATTTTCTGACATCTTGGTGCTATGGAGTGACTGCACAGAGAGAGAGTTTGCTGCCATCTCACAGAATCACAGATTTTGCAGCTTTCCTGTGTTTCTGCCGAATAGGTACAGTGTGAAGCCATCCAATAAAAATACCTAAGCAACTGGAACAACAGAGAGCCCAAAATGCAGAGTCATTTCACACAAAAAAATGGACTTTTTCCTGCTGATGAAGACCCAGCACTTTGCTTCAATCTCACCTTCAGCTTGCCTTTTGTTCTTGCCCGTTGTCCTGTTTCCTGTTTCTATAGTTACGGTAGCAGTCACACTAGCTAGAAACAGGCTTTTGTCCTTGGTCAGGTGAATCTGGGATCTGCTTACTCTGAAAAGGGAGCTGGTAGACTGAGAATAGGAAAGTTTCAGCTTGTACTGAATGATACTCATGTTCTACCACTGCAGTGTTCTAGGAATGAACATCATATAAATCTACCAATACTTTCCAACTCTTTTTTAAACTTTACTTCTGCACTTCCATGTAATGAAACTTACTTGATGACATATGTATCTCTGTATGTCCTATACCTCTTGCCTGTGCAAGAAGAGAGATGAGTATAGTGCTTCTATGAGAATCCTAGCTTTGGCTTTTTCCAGTCCTCCCTCTGAGATCAAGGGAATTAGAAATCCACGCATTGGAAAGAGCTTTTGTAAAGAACCAGAAGCCAACCAGTTGTTACCTTGGTGGAACAAAAGGAATTAAATAGAATTTTGCATAGGTTGATGTATGCAACATGCACACAGTGGAAGAAGAACATGGCTGCTACGGGCCCCTGTCAAGAACTGCCTTCTGACACCAGACACACTCCAAATTACCTCCTCTGGGAGATGTTCACACTATCTGTTGCCCTCTTCTATTTTGTGCGACTGAGTGAATAGGCTGAGCTCATAAGCATTCACCCTCTGCCAATAGAGAGGAAAGACTCTTCCAGAGAGTGTTTCAAGCAGCTGATACAGGCAATCCCTCTGAAGGAAACTCTACAGGACTTGATTTCTCTCCTCTGCAACATTTGCACCTTGGTTCACATTCTGAATTGAGAAGGGTTAACTTTAAACTTTGATGACTAAAGCAGATGAGCTGAATCCTCTCCCCTCTGTTTTAAGTGTGCTACAGGAACAGATACAGTGTGTATTGCACTCCTTAGGAGAAAGGAGGAGGCTATGACTCCACACTGATGCAGTACTGTGGACATGTTATCTGGCTGTCCCAAATAAGACGCTATCTCTCTCAGTCCAACTCAACTTCATTTCAGAATTATGGCTGTTCAGAAGTCATATACTGCTGGCTGTATTTGCTGTCTGCCTGGTCATCATCTGATGCTGGAAAATGCTCTTCTGGCCTCTCAGAAAGTCTGATGAATGTTGTATTTAGTGACAAAATTTTGGTTTCTAACTTCCACAGACTTGAACGCTGAAATGTTACATAACATAGAACCTTCAGATAACTTCTTGAGAAGTTTGAAAGCCACATTTATGCTAAAAAGAGTAGATTCTAATTTTTCTTAGGAAATGACTTGTTCATAGCCTGCCAAGGACACCAGACTCTTACCTTTATGTAACCAAAGAGTTGTTAGTCACCATCATGACGTCTTTTATAAACAGGTAACCAAGAATAAGTGACCAGCCATATTAGTAGCACCTACATTTCCACACACCAACCAAAGATGAATAGTAATGTACATTCTCACATCCATGTTCGCAGTCCACTTCCCATTAGGCTGTGCTTCCTGTGTAGATATAGCCTCATTTGCTCATAAATAAGATCTGAGGTGTCCAGTGCTGATCTTTCTTGCTAAAGCACCAAATGGATTATAAGCATTGCCTGTGTTTCGTAACACTGCTGTAGCTATCATAATCTGCCACAACACTGCTAACTGGGGTCTTTATTTTTATCCTAACAGGATGCTTACGTGTTATATTTTTTTTTCCTCTCTACCACATCTCTTTAAGAATAAGGCTTTTAATGCAGGACATGCATTTCCAGGTCCTGCTTTCATTTCAGAAACCATCACAAGCTTATTGAGCCTAGTTGCAATTTAAATGATTAATGAGAATACTAGTAAACTCTAGCATACAACCAAATGCATCTCAAAAGATGTGGAGCTCATTTGAGGAGAACACAAAATACTGTCAACTTGTAATTAATTTACTCACCTAATCCATCATCTGATTTTAATTTCTTACAGGGAAACATCACTGGCACTTGCTGGGGAAGAGGGTTCGAGCTCATGCTTTATCATCATTAACTTTAAAGCATGAAGAGATAAACCATGGAGACCAGTGTAAATTACCCCACAAAATTCATAATTTTTTTCCCTGAAGGAGCAATCTGAGTGCTCCTCCTCCTTACTCTTGCAGGTTATCTTGCAACTTACAGGTCCAGGAGGTCCTTACCAACATAAACCAAAAGATGCCAAAGCTTCAGTGTTGGTGTTTCAAGTCTCTGGAGCAATGACATGCCACGGAAGAGTAAAAGAGGTGTCTTGAGCCCTGATAAAATCAGAGACTTTCCTAAACGAAAACACATCGATGCAGCTAGGAAAGGCACAATTCTGTATCTTGCAAAGAAACTCAAGAAATTCCTCTTGGATCCAGCACCTGGCAGTAAGTTTAATCCAGTGTATGTAATTCTCAGGGGTGATTTGATATAGCTGGATATATTCTATGTCCCCTCCCCAGCTGTGACCAAGCTCTTAATCTTCAGAGGAAGGTGAAAGGAAGACAAAAAGGCCAGCCTAAAAACCAAATAATGTCTCAATGGGAGAACATCCACATCTTTGTTATTAAAATATTACATAGCTTTAATACATGGACACTGTTTGTAATATTTTACTTAATTTCCTGAGGAAATGAGGATTATGCAGCTGTGCTGTAGTTGTTTGTTTGTCTGTCAGGTTTACCCCCTGCTCAAAACTTACTAGGAATGTTAGCTGATTTCAGTGCATTTTGATGGAAGGGGGAAGGCATCACAATATTATGTTTTAAAATATTCTGAAAAATTACCAGTGGGGTACAGGAAAGAAACTAGTGGGAAAGGTCACAGTGTGAGCTCAGCATAGTTATTAAACATGAGAGAATCAACATGGAAAGGAGCCACAAGAAGCCCAATAAATATTCCCTAAGTCCCAATGCTTAAGGAACAACTTGTTAATGCATTTCTTTCCAACACTGCTAGAATTCTAATCAAACTGGCCCATTCCTTAGAATTCCTATCGTCTCCTTGTTTTATCTTCCAGCAATACTGCTTCTAGCTTAGTGCATCTTTCTTCCCCATGACACTAAACCCATGACCCTTACCTCTACTGGGGTTTGCTCAAAAACAAGCCCTAGTTTTGATCTTGCAGATCACCTCTTAGGACACAAAAATATGTTTGCCTTTACCCTGAGGTTCGGTGAAAAAAAAAAAAAAAAAAGAGGAAATCTTGTTTTTGTTGTATTTTTGGAAAATAATAGCTAATATTTTGGCTTGATGACATTGATACTGCTTTTCCTTGATGGAAAGCCTGGCTAAAAGTGCTCATGAACAACATAACCAAAGTTTCCCACTTTGATCTAAGTTAAGCTAAACATTTGGGCCTCTGTAGTTATTTCAGAGTGCTTGGTAAAAGATGTCCTGCATGGTCCCCATCACAGAGGTGTGACCATGCACCTTACTGAGTGCTTTCTCAGCCACTGAGTCACGAAAACGTTTTTCACTTAAGGCCAGTTATTCATTGACTTCAAATACAGGAGGGGAAGGTCTAACTGGGCAGAGACTCAACAGCCTTATTAAGCATAGAGAAGGCGTGGCTAAAGGGCTGGATTTGCTCTACAGAAGTACTGGGGTTCTCTCAGTGCATGTGCACACACCCACATGTACACACATTTGCTCACCTGGATAAAATGATTCAGGGAAATACTTAAAGGAAGAAGAGGTATTTCAAGCAAATTGGCAGAAGAAAAAAAGAGTACAAAATGGCTGTAAATAAGCTTGTGTCTGGAAATTAGAAGACTTCCAACCATCTGACCTTTGAGGTTTTTCAACAGCATCCCAGTGGAAAGAGCAAAGGCACACACGTTGTTGGACTGAGACTGTATTATGGGATGGCAGCAAGAGCAGAAGGCTGCGCCCACTTAGACAAAGAATGAGTATGAGAAAAACTTAACTGGTGGGCAATATATTTGCCACTTGATTGAGGAAATGTTAAGCCCTAATTTAGCCTCTCAGCAGCTGAGCTCATATTTAACGTAACTATATGACTAATGCCCCGACTGCACTTCATGCAAAGCTGTGCACACCCTGGAAGGCTTTGCAGGAATGGTTCTGGGCTTTTCCTAGTCTAGCAGGGACAGAGCCATACATTTGAGGACTGTTTTCCAGTCAAATAGCAATGTTTTTTTTCTAGAGATAGAAGACCTTCCAACAGCAAGACCTATATCAAATCTGTGATGCCATTTATCCCACACTGGGCTGATTGATGTCACACTGCACCTGCTGTCTGTCCCATGGAGAATTCCTTCCCTTCGTATTAATGCACCAGGAAAAGGGAGAATGGGCAGGGGAAGAACCCAAAGCACAGCAGAAGCTTACAATTAATTGCCCCTTGTCCTCACTCAGGCAGGCAAGAGGGGCAGTGGAGCAAGACAGCTGTCTTTCAATGTTTTCAAGATACGTTTCAAGCTCTGCACAGCTGGAGCTATTCAGTAGCTTGTGGAGGAACTCTGTACCCTTGCCAAGGCTTTGCAGCTGCCAAATCCTCCTTTATTAGCAGCAGCGCTTTCTGTTCTCCATAGCCAAATGCAGAACAAGTCTAACATTATTTTTCACCCAATCTTCCCAAGCATGCTAAGATAATCACAATAATCACTTAGTGTGATTATTAGTGTGTATGCATGCTTTTCAAATGTTTTCTCCTTTCTGTATTCTTATATGTACACATACATACACACAACTGTACTTACAATGCTTTGGATGCAGAGTCCTGTAGATCATTGAACATCTCTTTCCTATTCTGGTCAGCTATACATCTCAGCTACATTTAAACCCCTCATTTCTCATTATCTGTGGGCTCACCCGTGAACAGGTCTTTGTTTGGGTCTTGCTGCTCTTTATAGGTAGTGTTCCCACCCCTATAGATGGCCAGAACAGCCCTTAAGTCCCACAAAAGTCCTATTTTAAGAGTTTAAGTAGTTCTCAAGTGCTCTTCATGCCTCTTCTGCACTGAGGTGAAGATAAGCCTGTGCAAATACCTACGCTGTGGAAGTGACACAGGCTAACTGTGCAAAAAACTCATACTTTCTTTCCTTCTTGCTGCCTATTTGGGATTCATTGCTGGTCACTTACTGATGTTCACTTTTTAAAGCGTTTCTCTGGTCAAGGGCCCAAAGCAAAATAAACTTACTTAGAGGCCAGTGATGTACTCCAAACAATAGGAATGCTATTGCTTATCTAAGGACAGTCTTGGCTTCATTTAACACCTGAAATTTTTCTGGTCAGGGCTTGCTCAAAATGCTAGTGCAGGAATGGGCATGAAAGTCATCTCTTCTGGATAATACAGACTTTACAGGCAAGCCACAGGCAGCCGTGGCTTCCCTAGTTCTCCAGGCAGTACTTATAAGCACAGTTGCAGGAATTATAAGCCATTTGCCAACAGCCGAGTATTATTTCTAAAAGCAAGTTCTAGTATTGCTCTTAACATTTAATGGCTATTCATAGAATGTTTAGACATGTATACGATAATAATTCTCTAAGGACTAACAATTATAGAATTGTTTGAATTGGAAGGTACCTTCAAAGGCCATCTGGTCCAGATCCCCTGAAATGAACAGGGACACCTACAGCTCAATCAAGGTGCTCAGAGCCTGTCCAGTCACTTGGCAAACAATGATGGTGTACACTACGTTAACATTACTGTGATTAGATGAATATTTTAGTTTCCATTTTTTAGGTCGAAAAAACTAAAGCAGAGAATTTCTGTGGCTTTCTCATCACCGTTGGAGAAGATTGATTCAGAACTGGGAATACAGCGAAGCTACTTTATTCCTGTTAGCTTTGTAAATCTTATTGGAGAGTCATGGAAGCTGAATAGCTCTGTGTTGAAAAGAACTTGAAAATCATGTAGCCTGACACTTGATCAAAAAAGGGCTACTTTAAATCAGGTGCCTCAAGAAGTATTCTAACTGAGTGCTGAATATCCCTGGGGATGGATATTGCACAACCTCACTGGAATGTCTGACTACCCTCATAGTGTGTGGTGTTTTGTTTTTTTTTTTTTTCCTATTATCTACCTGGAATTCCCACAGTTTGAAGCTGTTTCTATGGCCTCTTGCCCTGTGTACAACTCTAGAAACAGTTCGACTCCTTCACTGTATCGTCTTCTCATAAAAATGAATTGTGGCCAGTTATTTCACCACCTCTTAAGACTCTCAGCTTTATTGCTGCCATTTTAATAACTATGGTAAATTCTTCATTTTTAAAAAGATTACTTCTGATGACATGGCTGAGTATTACCCAGAGACTATAGAAGAGAGATTGTATTTGGTGAAGTGAGTCATTTCACTCAGTAAAGTGGAAAATCAGTGCAATGTATACATCTTGTTAGGCTCTACACTTGGTTACGATTTCCTGATAAACCCTGGCCATACTAGCACATCACTACAAAAGGAGTTTCTCCTGGGATGCATCCTCTACAATCTGTCATCACCCTATTAAGTCACTGGGACTATGATGACAACACTTGCTATACTACATTGAATGACATTTCACTCAGGAAAAATGCATGAAAGTATATGAAAAAGGATGTCAAGAACACCAGGGAACCTGCAAAATGTATATAGCTTTTTCTTGGTACAATAAATTGATGCCTGCTAGCTATGGTGGAGCCTAATGAATTATTTCATATTAAATTTATAAAGCTGCCAAGTAAACATACTAATGTTTACTTAAAGAAATGTATTTACCTACTGGTTCCTATACTAACTCAGTACTAACTGGCAGCTATATCTATATAGGCGTATGCTTGTTATAAGCTTGTAGATGGCTGTAAGCTAAGTAGATTACATCTGTCTTGTGTGTTTGTGAGAGATGTTTAATTGTGAGGGATACTTAATTCTTATATAAAAACACCCTTTTTGCTTGAAGGATGAACAGAAATTTGCCAAGGTCATTCCATTAATTCCTAATCATTCTCTCACTGAAGACCAGGCAAAAATTATATCACAGTCACATAAAGCAATAATGTCATCCAAGATCTCAGAAGGACATAAAATAATTCACAAATTTCTGATGTGATGCAATGAATTCCAATGGAAAACGCTGGCAGAGACTGGCTGGTTTGCACTGTCATTCCAGAAAATAGCATTCACGTTGGTGTAGTGGGAGGACTGTGTGGCAAAAGGATCACATCCAAGACTCAATAGTATTTCTCTATAAGTCATGCACTATCAGGGCCAACTTAACAAACTAAGACTGGCCCTGTGCCTTTTTAACTCATCCTTCTAATGCAGGGAACTGTTCTGGCATAAATATTTCTGTGTCTGCTGTGGTGAAGTGGAATCCTCCAAATGACTTTATCCTGCTGTTAAAAATCAGTGACACAGAGAGAAAGAATAACTGCAACAAGTTGAGCACTTTATAGGAAAAGTACCTCTGAGAAAATGCTTCTAATGGCAGTTTCATTCCAGCTATAAAAAGCTGAGCAAGCTAGACCCCTCTCAGATGTTTGCAACATAGTTGCCCTTTTCTTTTTAATTTTTTGAATAGCTTTTCTTTGGTCCAAGAAAGTCATTTATTGCAACTGACGTCCTTTGGAATAGGAGCAAAATTCCATCAGGCTTCAAGTGAACCCTAATTGCATTGCAAGTAGGTGGCAGAAATGGTCCCATGTTTAGTGCTATGGCTCTGCCACTGGGCAAAGAGCAAGACAGATTTAATTTCAGTCTGAGCATGGATTGTCTGGAGTATTTTTCTTATTTTATATTACAGCTATTTCTAAAAGAAAGAAGGAGAAAAAAATCATAACTTCAAACACATCTGTGTTACATATTTTCCTTTTGTGACACTGCAACAGCTTCAGTCCATGAAAATTAATGGACTGTAACAATACGATTGGAATTCAGATACACAGTTGGCCAGAACGAGGAAATGGACAACACTCCGTGGTTGTAGAAACAAGCAGATCACCTTTTCTCACTTATGTAACATTACAAAGAGCAATAATCCTACTAGTATCCTCTTCATATTACCACCAATAAAACTGTGTGCATAGTATAGTGTTTCACTGCCTCTAATAAGATACACCTTCATGACTCAGATGATTATATGATTTTTCCTCAATTACTAAACATGAAAATTTATCCAATAGTATTATTTCCACACAAGAGAGTCTGACACAATGGGAATTTCAACAGATCTTACAAATCCAAGTTACAAATTGTAAGTAGCAGTCCCAGGGGTCTCATGCATGATTGGTCTCCTGACCTGTGCTACAGGTTCAGGTCCTAATAGAAGGTAAGACTTCTATCTCAAAATAATAAACATAAGAATAATATGATTATAACAACAATAAAAGTAAAAAGAACTGCTTTACTTACAAAAGGGAAGAGGAAAGGCATACATGAAACGGATGCTGCACAATGATATAATTTCTTCAGAACTACAACGATGAATATGAAAAGGTATAAATTTAAATTTGGTCAAGACTATGTATATTTTCAGGTTAAATTTTTTTTTTTTTTTTTTTTTTTTTTTT
>JACDJE010000450.1:424532-472811 GCA_016647715.1 Pavo muticus
CTGCTAGAATTCTAATCAAACTGGCCCATTCCTTAGAATTCCTATCGTCTCCTTGTTTTATCTTCCAGCAATACTGCTTCTAGCTTAGTGCATCTTTCTTCCCCATGACACTAAACCCATGACCCTTACCTCTACTGGGGTTTGCTCAAAAACAAGCCCTAGTTTTGATCTTGCAGATCACCTCTTAGGACACAGAAATATGTTTGCCTTTACCCTGAGGTTCGGTGAAAAAAAAAAAAAAAAAAGAGGAAATCTTGTTTTTGTTGTATTTTTGGAAAATAATAGCTAATATTTTGGCTTGATGACATTGATACTGCTTTTCCTTGATGGAAAGCCTGGCTAAAAGTGCTCATGAACAACATAACCAAAGTTTCCCACTTTGATCTAAGTTAAGCTAAACATTTGGGCCTCTGTAGTTATTTCAGAGTGCTTGGTAAAAGATGTCCTGCATGGTCCCCATCACAGAGGTGTGACCATGCACCTTACTGAGTGCTTTCTCAGCCACTGAGTCACGAAAAAGTTTTTCACTTAAGGCCAGTTATTCATTGACTTCAAATACAGGAGGGGAAGGTCTAACTGGGCAGAGACTCAACAGCCTTATTAAGCATAGAGAAGGCGTGGCTAAAGGGCTGGATTTGCTCTACAGAAGTACTGGGGTTCTCTCAGTGCATGTGCACACACCCACATGTACACACATTTGCTCACCTGGATAAAATGATTCAGGGAAATACTTAAAGGAAGAAGAGGTATTTCAAGCAAATTGGCAGAAGAAAAAAAGAGTACAAAATGGCTGTAAATAAGCTTGTGTCTGGAAATTAGAAGACTTCCAACCATCTGACCTTTGAGGTTTTTCAACAGCATCCCAGTGGAAAGAGCAAAGGCACACACGTTGTTGGACTGAGACTGTATTATGGGATGGCAGCAAGAGCAGAAGGCTGCGCCCACTTAGACAAAGAATGAGTATGAGAAAAACTTAACTGGTGGGCAATATATTTGCCACTTGATTGAGGAAATGTTAAGCCCTAATTTAGCCTCTCAGCAGCTGAGCTCATATTTAACGTAACTATATGACTAATGCCCCGACTGCACTTCATGCAAAGCTGTGCACACCCTGGAAGGCTTTGCAGGAATGGTTCTGGGCTTTTCCTAGTCTAGCAGGGACAGAGCCATACATTTGAGGACTGTTTTCCAGTCAAATAGCAATGTTTTTTTTCTAGAGATAGAAGACCTTCCAACAGCAAGACCTATATCAAATCTGTGATGCCATTTATCCCACACTGGGCTGATTGATGTCACACTGCACCTGCTGTCTGTCCCATGGAGAATTCCTTCCCTTCGTATTAATGCACCAGGAAAAGGGAGAATGGGCAGGGGAAGAACCCAAAGCACAGCAGAAGCTTACAATTAATTGCCCCTTGTCCTCACTCAGGCAGGCAAGAGGGGCAGTGGAGCAAGACAGCTGTCTTTCAATGTTTTCAAGATACGTTTCAAGCTCTGCACAGCTGGAGCTATTCAGTAGCTTGTGGAGGAACTCTGTACCCTTGCCAAGGCTTTGCAGCTGCCAAATCCTCCTTTATTAGCAGCAGCGCTTTCTGTTCTCCATAGCCAAATGCAGAACAAGTCTAACATTATTTTTCACCCAATCTTCCCAAGCATGCTAAGATAATCACAATAATCACTTAGTGTGATTATTAGTGTGTATGCATGCTTTTCAAATGTTTTCTCCTTTCTGTATTCTTATATGTACACATACATACACACAACTGTACTTACAATGCTTTGGATGCAGAGTCCTGTAGATCATTGAACATCTCTTTCCTATTCTGGTCAGCTATACATCTCAGCTACATTTAAACCCCTCATTTCTCATTATCTGTGGGCTCACCCGTGAACAGGTCTTTGTTTGGGTCTTGCTGCTCTTTATAGGTAGTGTTCCCACCCCTATAGATGGCCAGAACAGCCCTTAAGTCCCACAAAAGTCCTATTTTAAGAGTTTAAGTAGTTCTCAAGTGCTCTTCATGCCTCTTCTGCACTAAGGTGAAGATAAGCCTGTGCAAATACCTACGCTGTGGAAGTGACACAGGCTAACTGTGCAAAAAACTCATACTTTCTTTCCTTCTTGCTGCCTATTTGGGATTCATTGCTGGTCACTTACTGATGTTCACTTTTTAAAGCGTTTCTCTGGTCAAGGGCCCAAAGCAAAATAAACTTACTTAGAGGCCAGTGATGTACTCCAAACAATAGGAATGCTATTGCTTATCTAAGGACAGTCTTGGCTTCATTTAACACCTGAAATTTTTCTGGTCAGGGCTTGCTCAAAATGCTAGTGCAGGAATGGGCATGAAAGTCATCTCTTCTGGATAATACAGACTTTACAGGCAAGCCACAGGCAGCCGTGGCTTCCCTAGTTCTCCAGGCAGTACTTATAAGCACAGTTGCAGGAATTATAAGCCATTTGCCAACAGCCGAGTATTATTTCTAAAAGCAAGTTCTAGTATTGCTCTTAACATTTAATGGCTATTCATAGAATGTTTAGACATGTATACGATAATAATTCTCTAAGGACTAACAATTATAGAATTGTTTGAATTGGAAGGTACCTTCAAAGGCCATCTGGTCCAGATCCCCTGAAATGAACAGGGACACCTACAGCTCAATCAAGGTGCTCAGAGCCTGTCCAGTCACTTGGCAAACAATGATGGTGTACACTACGTTAACATTACTGTGATTAGATGAATATTTTAGTTTCCATTTTTTAGGTCGAAAAAACTAAAGCAGAGAATTTCTGTGGCTTTCTCATCACCGTTGGAGAAGATTGATTCAGAACTGGGAATACAGCGAAGCTACTTTATTCCTGTTAGCTTTGTAAATCTTATTGGAGAGTCATGGAAGCTGAATAGCTCTGTGTTGAAAAGAACTTGAAAATCATGTAGCCTGACACTTGATCAAAAAAGGGCTACTTTAAATCAGGTGCCTCAAGAAGTATTCTAACTGAGTGCTGAATATCCCTGGGGATGGATATTGCACAACCTCACTGGAATGTCTGACTACCCTCATAGTGTGTGGTGTTTTGTTTTTTTTTTTTTTCTATTATCTACCTGGAATTCCCACAGTTTGAAGCTGTTTCTATGGCCTCTTGCCCTGTGTACAACTCTAGAAACAGTTCGACTCCTTCACTGTATCGTCTTCTCATAAAAATGAATTGTGGCCAGTTATTTCACCACCTCTTAAGACTCTCAGCTTTATTGCTGCCATTTTAATAACTATGGTAAATTCTTCATTTTTAAAAAGATTACTTCTGATGACATGGCTGAGTATTACCCAGAGACTATAGAAGAGAGATTGTATTTGGTGAAGTGAGTCATTTCACTCAGTAAAGTGGAAAATCAGTGCAATGTATACATCTTGTTAGGCTCTACACTTGGTTACGATTTCCTGATAAACCCTGGCCATACTAGCACATCACTACAAAAGGAGTTTCTCCTGGGATGCATCCTCTACAATCTGTCATCACCCTATTAAGTCACTGGGACTATGATGACAACACTTGCTATACTACATTGAATGACATTTCACTCAGGAAAAATGCATGAAAGTATATGAAAAAGGATGTCAAGAACACCAGGGAACCTGCAAAGTGTATATAGCTTTTTCTTGGTACAATAAATTGATGCCTGCTAGCTATGGTGGAGCCTAATGAATTATTTCATATTAAATTTATAAAGCTGCCAAGTAAACATACTAATGTTTACTTAAAGAAATGTATTTACCTACTGGTTCCTATACTAACTCAGTACTAACTGGCAGCTATATCTATATAGGCGTATGCTTGTTATAAGCTTGTAGATGGCTGTAAGCTAAGTAGATTACATCTGTCTTGTGTGTTTGTGAGAGATGTTTAATTGTGAGGGATACTTAATTCTTATATAAAAACACCCTTTTTGCTTGAAGGATGAACAGAAATTTGCCAAGGTCATTCCATTAATTCCTAATCATTCTCTCACTGAAGACCAGGCAAAAATTATATCACAGTCACATAAAGCAATAATGTCATCCAAGATCTCAGAAGGACATAAAATAATTCACAAATTTCTGATGTGATGCAATGAATTCCAATGGAAAACGCTGGCAGAGACTGGCTGGTTTGCACTGTCATTCCAGAAAATAGCATTCACGTTGGTGTAGTGGGAGGACTGTGTGGCAAAAGGATCACATCCAAGACTCAATAGTATTTCTCTATAAGTCATGCACTATCAGGGCCAACTTCACAAGCTAAGACTGGCCCTGTGCCTTTTTAACTCATCCTTCTAATGCAGGGAACTGTTCTGGCATAAATATTTCTGTGTCTGCTGTGGTGAAGTGGAATCCTCCAAATGACTTTATCCTGCTGTTAAAAATCAGTGACACAGAGAGAAAGAATAACTGCAACAAGTTGAGCACTTTATAGGAAAAGTACCTCTGAGAAAATGCTTCTAATGGCAGTTTCATTCCAGCTATAAAAAGCTGAGCAAGCTAGACCCCTCTCAGATGTTTGCAGCATAGTTGCCCTTTTCTTTTTAATTTTTTGAATAGCTTTTCTTTGGTCCAAGAAAGTCATTTATTGCAACTGACGTCCTTTGGAATAGGAGCAAAATTCCATCAGGCTTCAAGTGAACCCTAATTGCATTGCAAGTAGGTGGCAGAAATGGTCCCATGTTTAGTGCTATGGCTCTGCCACTGGGCAAAGAGCAAGACAGATTTAATTTCAGTCTGAGCATGGATTGTCTGGAGTATTTTTCTTATTTTATATTACAGCTATTTCTAAAAGAAAGAAGGAGAAAAAAATCATAACTTCAAACACATCTGTGTTACATATTTTCCTTTTGTGACACTGCAACAGCTTCAGTCCATGAAAATTAATGGACTGTAACAATACGATTGGAATTCAGATACACAGTTGGCCAGAACGAGGAAATGGACAACACTCCGTGGTTGTAGAAACAAGCAGATCACCTTTTCTCACTTATGTAACATTACAAAGAGCAATAATCCTACTAGTATCCTCTTCATATTACCACCAATAAAACTGTGTGCATAGTATAGTGTTTCACTGCCTCTAATAAGATACACCTTCATGACTCAGATGATTATATGATTTTTCCTCAATTACTAAACATGAAAATTTATCCAATAGTATTATTTCCACACAAGAGAGTCTGACACAATGGGAATTTCAACAACAGATCTTACAAATCCAAGTTACAAATTGTAAGTAGCAGTCCCAGGGGTCTCATGCATGATTGGTCTCCTGACCTGTGCTACAGGTTCAGGTCCTAATAGAAGGTAAGACTTCTATCTCAAAATAATAAACATAAGAATAATATGATTATAACAACAATAAAAGTAAAAAGAACTGCTTTACTTACAAAAGGGAAGAGGAAAGGCATACATGAAACGGATGCTGCACAATGATATAATTTCTTCAGAACTACAACGATGAATATGAAAAGGTATAAATTTAAATTTGGTCAAGACTATGTATATTTTCAGGTTAAATTTTTTTTTTTTTTTTTTTTTTTTTTTTTTTTGAGGAAAAGGATGGAATTGTACTGATTAGGGTTGTTTGGGAAATCTGTATGTATTCTATCATTAAGAAAAGGTGAGACAAACCTGTGGCGAATGACCTAGTTATAACTGCTTCTGTATAACCAGATATGGACTAGTTGGCTTCTTGAGGGCCTTCCACACTCCAGGGTTCAACAGTGAAGGATGTCGCTAATCAGTGTTTGTTTTGAAAAGCTGATGAAAGCATCAGCTTTTAAAGGTTTTGAATGCATCAGCACTAAAGGTTTCATTATTATTTCTGGTAAGAAGTTACCAAGACACAGTCTCTAACACCTGCTCTGAATGGAGCATCACAGCATCACAGGTGCACATTGTTCTGATACAGCTGAAAAGGAGATAAAGCACATGAGCTTAAGCTTCAGTAAGAGTCCTAAACCAAAGTATTCAATCTGTTATCAACAGCAGCAGCCTTAGAAAGACCACACCACTCATTACCGTGGCTTGGCTTGTACCACGTGACAACACTGCATATGTAAAATCAATTTCAAACCCATCATATGCAGATGGCATCCTATTTCCTTTGCACAGGGAAAGTGGGAAGTGCACAGCTCATAGTCCATAGCAAGGACTAACATTAGTTTTCAGGTGTGTCTATATTAATTCAATTTCTCCTCTTTCAGCCCAGGAAAAAAAAAAAAAGAGCCTTAACCATGCCTGATTCTCACCAGAGGAATAGTGAGGCTCTGTCCGTGGAGGCTGTAAAGCAGGAGAAGACAGACATGAAGCAAGAGAAATGAAAACGAGGAGCCCACTTATCTTTTGGGATATTTTGCTTTTGGTTCAGAGCATTACTATATTATTTTTCCAAACTTAAATAACACAGATATTGGTAAGGACAATCTAGTTCCTATCAGAGTGAGTATCCAGTGATATAGCTCTGGCATTATTGTTCATACTGCTTATTTTACTAATTCCGTGTCCTAGCCCTCCCCTGCTAACTTCAGTCACCTGTGCTGTCTGACTTAACTGAGATTCCTGAGACAGGTACCCAAGAAGTGAGATTTGTCAGATCTCCCATATGGATTTAATTTAGCATATTTTACATGAATAAGTGCTTCCTACCTTCTGATCAGGACCCTTGTGAGACACCCACTCTTATGAATAAGTTGGTCTCCAGCTTTACAAATATGGCCCCAAAATCTTGTGGGTGGACAAGAATCACATTTTCCAGAATACTGCTAAGGGTTACAAGGTGTTGGTTATTTTGGTGCTTTTCCCATGATAATTAATCAATAACCTTCCCATGCCAGTTCACAGCAGCGCCTTGTACTCAGGCCTCTGGGAGCCATTGGCTGTTGGACTCATTTAATTGTGAGTACAACTGATGTCAATTTGTTGTTTCACTAAGCAGGGCACCCTGCCAGTTCCTTCTGTGACAAACTGATTTTAACGCTATTAGATTCTCATTGCTACTGCAGTGCATTAAGTACTTTATTGTTGAAATATGTGCAATGGCACTAATGATGGATTTACTGTTCCCCTGAGGTGTGCAAGTGGGGAAAAATACCCAGACCTTAGAGAAACACAGCATCTCTCCTGTAGCTGGGTACACAAGTATTTTGTCCTGGAATGGCACATTTGAGCCTTTAGGTACAGTGGGGTCCAAAGCCCCAGTTTGAGATACTACTGACAGTGATGAGGAGTAGGTAGTTCAGTAAAATGAAGGAGGAAATGTACATGGTCTGGCAGCTCAAAGATAGCACATATTTTGATTCATCTGTCATCTCCTGGACTTAAATATCATGATAGCTCCTCAGCCAACTGAAGATGAACAATAGCGGGTGATCTACATTTGTCAGGTATCCTCACCTGTGGGACAGGACGTGGCAAGGATTTGTCTCACTACAATGATATAGAAGAGTTACACTGCTATGGCACACCCTAAGTGGAAAGGTGGCTCTTTTCAGGAGCGCTTAACATTTATGAGCGTCAAAGATGGCAAATGGGAAAGGCAGTGGGTATCTCTTTCCCTACTACCTCTGCTACATTCAATATTTAAAATAATTTTTTGTTTATTTTTCCTATTCCTTTTGCTTGTGGTAAGTTGATACACAGTTTGGAAGTAAAGCCTCAGCTTCTTCACAGTTTTAATTTTAAAATTTAGGTACCTCAAGACTCTTACTATGTCTTCCAATGTTGATCAGTCAGCGCTTTGGCATCTGCCATAGCAACACTTGATTCTACATGGCTGAGCTAGGAAGACACCAAGCATCCCCAAGTGCATGACAACAAAGAGAGGGCTTCTTTCAGGAAACAATTTTAGCATAGGTATAATTCACAGTGAAGCTGAGCTGAGCACACACTTAAATGATTTTCTGAATAAGGATGGACGCATGACCATGCTTAAGAGATTTCCTGAATCATTCCATAGGATGGCTTTTTACTGAGTTCTATAAGATTTGACTGGAAACCAGAAACCCTTTTCCTAAGTTTTTGTGGGTTGTATATTTGTTCAAACTTTCCCTGTGTCGGGGGGTAGAACAGCATTTAAGCACGAAGAAAATGAATGAAACAAGATACCAATTGAAAACAGAGACTCCATCATGGAGAGAACGATCATTTAATTTTTCTTTCATTTGTTATTAAATTCAAGAAAGCAATAAAGTAATAAAAAATAAAACTACCCAATTTCATTAGGTGGTTGAAGTAAGTGTATATCATCAATGGAGATATTAGGTTGCATGAGTGCCATCACCAAAGCTTTTTTAATGGCCTTCCACTACCAAAGGGCTGAGAGTTTCACTCTGGGTACACAGCCCCAGCTCCATTTAATTTCAGTGGACACATGCTCTCCATCTGTGTGTCTGGGATACTTCCTACCAAATGTTTCAAAAAGGAACATTTCCCACATGCGTTCTTCTGAGCTGTCAGAAACAGCCCTGTAATTTATTGATTTGACCTGATCAAGTAAAATGGGTTCAGCTCCAACCAAAGCAGTTTTAATAAAAATTGGGTACAGTGCACAAGAAACTTTGCGGAAGGCTTCTGAAATAAGGTGCAGCAGTAAAATGCTTCTGGCAATGTGCTCCCACTGTCTCAAGCAAAGAGAACGGTGCAATGGAATGAATTGCTGCCTGGAGCAAAGCTGCAGAAAGTGACTTTTAGGGCACTCAGCCTGCTCCAGAGGCAAAGCCAAACACCTTTAAGTCCATGTAGGAGCAAGCAGTATCTCCTCCTGCAGCTCTGAAGGGAAGATTTGCTGAACTGAGCTTGTAGAATGACTTGCAAAGACATGACTGCTTTTGGACATTGGGGTTTGGCTGGGTGCAGGGCAATTGTGCTTTATGTGTATATATGTGCTGTTTATAAAAGAACTCACTCACTACTTTCTGTAGCAAAAACACACGTGGCAAAAAATTCACTCTGATGACGAAGGTTGCAGCAGGGCCTAATTGCACCTTATAATGGTTCTTTGTACATGAAGTGAAATCCCAACTTGTCATTTCTTACAGCATTTCCATGGGAAATGTGTTGTAATAGATAGTGTATAGCAAGGGAACTAAGCACTTTCTAAAACCATAAGGAATTATTTTTTAATTCATATACAGGTACACTTTACATATTTTACTGATATGCTTTTTTGGCTCAGAGTGTTGCTCTGTGGATGTGCCATGGCAATATCCATGTCTAATTATTGAATATTTTTAATGGGAGAATTATGCCCACGGCTTCCTTCCTGGCAGGTACAGGGGTTTGGACATCTGTCTGGGACATCTGTTCATTTCTAGCTGCAATTTTGAGCATGATGCTTTGCTATCTCACTCCAGAGTCTACTTGAACAGGTCTTTTATGTAGACTTATCTTGAAAAAGTAATTTAAAAAAATTAGGGGAAAATGTTTTTAAATATTAATGTAAATAAATTTTTCTTCTGTGTTTCAAAGAGGCCTGATCTAAACTGGATTCCTTTTCTTTATTGGCTTCAGTGAAGTTGCTCTGGGATTACATCACTCAGCCTCATCTGGGAAATGGATGTTTCATGCACTCTGTTGGTAGTCAAAAGCCTCTGTCCTAGGAAAGGGATGAAGAAGACACATTTATCTACAAACACAGGCCCCTGCAAATCTGTCCTTTGAGGACTGTGGGAGCTGGGGAACTCCGAGCAGAAAGGAAGTTGACTTGTTCTGGAACGTGAGGTTAATAACTTCATGAGGAAAGTCCAAAACTGCTTTATATATCATACTGAAGTGCCTGGTGGAGTGATTAGGAGTTTGGTTGCCCCACATGGACCCTCTGTAATTAAAGAAGAGATTGAGAGGAACATTCAAATCCATCTTCTGCACTCCACAGTCTTTATCAACCATGGTGAAAGCCTGGGATTATTAATATATTAGTGTGGGATTATTACTATGTTATTGCAGGCACTTCTACATGGATCTAAAACAATTTAACAGTGTGGAAGAAACCTTTATCTATATTTAACTTATGTTCTTGAGACAAAGCCTATTCAGAGCTGCCTTCAGGAATTCACTGTAGTACAAAATGATGAGGCTGTTGAATTTAATAATTTACTGACAGGCATATTTTGATTCCAAAGCTTGGATTTATTTTTATTAATTAGCTCTCCCTATAGACCAGCAAGGAGAGAATTCTCTCTCATGTAGACACCAGTAAAGAATCTGCACATAAATAGCCAACATGGTCAGACCTGACAGGCAGTGGCTGGGAGGTGCAGAGCTCTAATTACATTAGAGATGATCTGAGCCTGAATTATTGTTATTTTTTGCTATATGAATAGTCCATGAATGCGATACTTATATTTACTCGGTGATCTCATGAAAGAATTACTGTTCTTTCATTCTGGCAGCACTGCCAGGGGGCTCAGTCCTGTACAAAGATGAAGAAACATGCAGCTCCGGTCGCTGAAAGTAACATGAATTCTGAACACATTCCACATTTTAAACTTGCAAATTTGCTTTCACCAAATAGCTGAACGTTTGCTGTCAACAATCTTTCATGCTTAGATAGTTCAGCTCTTGAATATTCACAAAAAGTGGCTGTGGTCAAGTCCAAATTCATGTTTCAACCTAAATGAATGTAAAAAGTCTGGTTTTCCTCCCACCCTCACCCTGCATATTCATGCACTGTGCACTGAAGCAGCACACTTCCTCATCCACCTAATTTCCACTGAGTTTCAGGTATGTGCTCATGTTGAACAGCTACTTACATATGTTTTTCTTGAATGAAGGAGCACGGATCTGGCCCCAGAACCAGGGAGAGTACAGTTTGAGTGGAATTCCCAGTGTTTTCTGCCTATGCATTCAGTGGACTGTTGTGATTTGGCTCCCTGCATTGCCAATGGAGGGGGATGAGCTGCCCATAGACAGGTATATCACACTGAAGATCACCTTCTGCCTCTTTCCAAGCCTACAATGTGAGCTGAAGGAACCAGCTAGGAATACGTACTTGATTTTGAAGGAAACTGAGTTTAGGGAGATGAACCCCACCCTATACTTGGTTAGAACTCAGAGCAGAATTGGCTGGAGATATTCCAACTCCAGCCCAGTTTGAGTTGTATCTATTTTCTATATTCAGTTATTAATGAGAAAATACAGAAGCTGTGATGTTTGTATCTTATACTGTCATTCCTGAAAGAGAATACCATATGCTGCAAGTTCCAGAAAGGGTTTATTAAAAAAATAAATAAATAAATCTTTGCTTATTCTTGACGCTTTTCATAGAAATGTACATTTTTATTTACCTGAGTTAAGTTCTGGATTCTGCCCAGGTTTTTCTCTTTGGCCTCACTAACAGTGGGTTTCTGTCTGTCCCTACAATCCATCTGTGTTCTGTCCAGAGAAATGCTTTCCCAGAGCAAACCCCATGTTTGTGGAAGATCTTGCCTTTGGAACAGGGGTCCATGATTTCTCATGGTTGAGTTCAGTGATTAAAACGGCATCTACTTCAATCCACCTGTGGAAACAAACAGAGCTGCAGCTGTGGGTTTGCTATTAAAATGAAACACCACACTCTCTGAAATACAGGCCAGGAGGCTGGATGTTCGTGATAACACTCAGGGTGGGTAGTTCCTTCTGCACAGGGAGTCCATCCTGCCTTCCAAGCACTCATTTACCAGACACACCCCTGAGACAGACATCACAAGCTCCTGATGCACAGGTGGGGCAGGGGAAAATCAGAGTTTTGAGTTATATAGGTGCTTATGCTGAGATCCCTCTAATGTGGGGAACATTATGCCAACCTAACACCAATTCCCAAAAATTGAGAACTGCAGCTGGCTTATTTCTGCAGCAGTGTCTCCTCCACCTTGTCCATTATACCTATGATTTCACCATGACCACAGTACTAACTGCAGGAATATTTTTGGCGTCAGTATGTTCCTACATTTGAAAGTGCCTTCAAAATCGAGGACTCCTGTGGTTTTAGGATTCCTTTTTCCCTTTATAATGGAGATGGACAGGAACAATATGTGGGACAAGTTGTGTGGGAGTCCTTGTTTTCTATTCTTTTTTTTTGCTACAAGATTGCTCTGCCTGCCCATGCCTGCTGCACTCATGTGATTTGCAGACACCTTGTGACACAGCATAGCAGTAAAATTCAAATAGTGATCTCTGTTATGAAAACTGGTATTGTATTTTTGCAATTTTACTTATCCAATGCATGATACAAGAAAGAGGAGGTACACTACTTGGAAATGCCCAGGGAAGTGGTGGAATCACCATCCCTCTAGGTGTTCAAGAACTGTGGAGATGTAGTACTTAGGTACATGGTTAGTGGGCATGATGGGGATGGGTTGGTGTTGGACTAGATGATCTTAGTGGTCTTTTCCAACCTTAGTGATTCTATGAAGAGGCTTAATGCCATCCAGTTGGGCTGCAGTTTTAAATTACTTCTTTTTCTTTTTTCCCATTGGGCACCACAAGCATATCCAAAATAAAAGTCAGCCTCTTCTACATTTCAAGGGCCTGGTGAAACACTCAAGCCAAGAAGAAAACCCTGTTTAGTAGCAATCAGCTCTGATTTGGGATGTTCAAGGGATTTTATATCTCTTACGGTCTGAATTAGCCAATTCAAGATGAAAAATCAGTGAATAAATGCATTTATTTTGACTCAGATTAGCTGATAAACTTCAACACTTGCAGTGAATCAGGAACTATAGCAAAAAACCTCAACTACCACCACCAACGACAACAGAAAAAACCAACACAAAACTGCCTTTTATTAATTACTCTTTCAGACTGACTTAATTCCCGTGGCTTTGGTAACCTGGTTTGATAACAGAGCGAGTAAGGGAAGATGGGTCCAGCCTGGGAATATTCTTCCCACATTACCAGCTGCATAAGCAATGATAAATCTAAGAAGTGAATACCTAAAGGATGCCCTGCTGGCAGAGTACAACTTTGTTTTCTTCGGCTGGCAAATACAAAAACATGAACCCTCTCCTCCTCACATGGCGGGCAGAATGCAGAGCTGCAAACAGGAGCACCAAGATTAGCCTTGTTAAAAATCAGAGCCTGGTGTGCAAACCACTGGTAGGCAAATAACTCTCTAGTTCATGCATCCGAGAAAAATGATAGAAGGCCAGAATTAATTAGTAAAAGGTATTGACTATGGAAAATGGCTAAGTGGCATGCTGAAAGCTTGAGAGTGAATACTTTATTAGTCTGTTCTGAGATGTTCTGCACTGAGGCTCAGAGATGGTCACAATGTTGGAACAGCTGCATCTTAACTCTGATTCTTAGGTTTACTTGAATAAATATCACCAGGGCTGAGACCTATCATAAAGGGCTTTAGAAAGCTGACAAAGTAACAAAGACGCCTCACAAAATAGGTCTCAGGCTGAATGCTGGGCTAATATTCTCTAATCCCACAGGACTTTTCAAACAAACATATCCCCACAGAGGTCTATTTACTCAACAACTGGCTTTTAAAATAGGTGTATTACCAAGATCCAGCATTCTGTGCCTCTGTTTATATTCTGAAAATCAATATCACAAGAAGAGGAAAGGGTCTTTGGCTGTTATTATCCTTGTGACTTTATAATTCCTTCTCCCCCTATTGCCTCCTGAGATGTCTGTGAATAGCTAGGAGTGAATAATGTCTTAATTGCCCATGAAAAGTATACTTAACTGCTAATATAAATATATACTCAGAATGAGGACTTCAGGCTACAGAATGTCTTATTATTTAGGAGCTACAATTATTAACTCAGAGGGTAAATGAACTAAGATATGCTTCATTTCTCAATTTTAAGACTGTCAGATTGTTGATACAAATAAAACTCAAGTTTTACTTTGGTTTTAGTTTATGTTTGTTTACCTCTTCCCTCTGATTCTAAATGAGCTTGTTAAATGGAAAATAAAGATCATAAAAGGAAAATAAATATATCCTATACTTCATTATGCCAGCCAAAGTTTGCATATTTGAAAGAAAGATAGTCAGTCCATAGATGATTATAAAGGAGAAAAAAATACTTAAATCACCAGGCATTTCTTTTCATATTCCAGCCATTGCTCAGGGGCTCATCTCTCACAATTTTGGAAAGTTGAAACTTTCTAAAATTCAGTTTATGCTTGCCTTTCTTTTCACCATGTCTCCTGGCAGGACAGAATATCTCAGCTGCAGCACTGAAGGCGCATGCACAAAACGTGAAGGTGTCCAGGGGACTTTGGCTGCTGACTCCTGCCATACACCTCCAAGCTCAGCTCCGTAAAAAAACACTATGCTCACAGGACAGCTGAACATGAATTTGCATCTATTTTTGGTGTCTGTCAATAAGCACCAGCGAAGCAGCTCCATACATCTTATAGAATTGTAGAATGGCTTGGGTTGGAAGGGATCCTAAAGATCATTGAGCTTCAACCTCTGGACATGGGTTGGTTGCCCCCATACCAGATCAGACTGTACAGGGCCCCATCCAGTCTGGCCTTGAGCACGTCCAGGGATGGGGCATCATGACTTCTCTGGGCAACCTGTTTCAGTGCTATCTTCTCATCTTAACACAGTGCTCTGGGTTTCAGCATAGCCCTCTCTACAGGGCAGAACCACCTGTACTGGTACCCCACCAACAGATGGAATGGTGGGTAACAAACTTTCCTGTACTTCTCTCCCTCAGAGAGCACACAGATGCCAACTGCTCGGTAATCAGGCAGTATGCACTGTGCTGCCAGAACATTGCTTTTTTCTAATGTAAGAAATTTATTTATAGGGGGTTTGTTTGTTTTTATTTGTCTTCCCCCAGGGATGTGTTTGAGCAACAAAGCTCATGGTAACCATTCTATCCACTATTATCTAGTTCTTCTTGGCAGTAGAGTTCAAAGGAGCTCACAGAGCTGGAAAGCATCAGTACCCTTGTTTTTGTCTGTATGGAAAATGAAGTATGGAGATAACAGCATCCAGCTCAACAAACACCATTCCCAGTGCAGTAACTATGTACTATGTACTTCCCCAGAAAACCATAGCACTGTGTAAAAGGAAAATAACTTTACTGATTGTGAAAGGCTGCTGAAATGTCCTCACTCAACTGATTTGAGCAGATAATACAAAAACTATGAACACCTTAAAATAATCCTATTGCAATGTCAACCCAACAGAGGAGTGGTTGTCTTTTGTGCTAGAGATCTGGAGTGATCTGCTTGAGGAATTCTCTGCTTTTGCACATTTTTGTGCTTATATTGTTCAAGAGGTACATGAAGCCAAGGGGGCACTTCAAGCATATTGCAGTGATATTAATAGTATGAGATATCATAGCAGGTTATACAGCCAAGCCCCTGTTTGTGTGACATAAATACAGGGGAAAGGAACGTACCAGAACAAATCAATGTAATTCAGTGTTGCCCTGGTGCTTTAGCTGAAGGGACAGGCTTCCTTACTTTGAGTTTGAAGCCAAAAGGCAGCATGGTGACAACTGGTGGGAGCCACCCAGCCCTTGAGCTTCAAGCCTGAGCTCCAGCACAAAGTTTCAAAGGCAGCAGATACATGATGATCTGCAGACCAAGCCCATTGCTTTCCATCTGTTGACACAGTTCCTCGTGGAGCCTCGTGGCTTGCAAGGCCAAGCTGAGTGAGCTGTGTACATTCAGATAGCTCCATCATGTGCAAACATGTACTATTCTGGGCTTTTACTTCCAGATGTGAACAGGGCTTGGTAGTGCAGTGTTTGGGAGCAGTGGGAGCATAACTCTACGAGTAGCCTTACATGGGGAACTACCAGCCATATGAGCCCTCTCTTCCTTCTCCAGGTGGATGCATGTATGATGCTTTGTAATTCAAGGCTGTGTATACATCTTCATAAAATCTCCCCTCACAAACAATGGGGACTCATTGGGGATGAAAAAAAATTCACAAAAATGTTGCCCCTTCATGTTGTTCCAAGGCGAATGATCTAACAGAGGGGAAGGTCTGTTTTGTCTCGCGGTTTAAAGAGTCTGCAATGAGGTTTTGATCCTCACTATGTGGATTAGAAAAGTTCCTTATAAATAAATGGTTCTTTGAAGAAAGCATCCCCTCAGTTCAGTTTATACAGCCATACTGTACGGAGGATGAGCTTGATTTCTCTCTGATTGGATCAGACTTCCTCTCCAAATCAAATGTGGATGGGATAATTTCTTGCAGATACAGATTATCCAAGCAAAATAATGAGAGAGAAACCTGGCACAAGTACAGAACAGAGGAACACCCAAGATCCTCCACCTCTGCCCTATTATATCTGTGGATGTATGAATGGTTTTGTGGATGAAGAAGAAGAGTGCAGTGCTCCAGGCATCCAGTAACGCCTTATAGCATGGATGTGCATGTCTGGAAGGTATAAAAGAAATCAATATTTCAATAGCAATATTTCAATGTTCTCCCATTTTAGTTTGAAAATCTAATGGAAAAAAAATCATAAAATCAACATTTTGTGGGTTTGTTTCTTTTTTTCCATTCTTCCCCCTAGGCTCTGTTCCCATTTTTCCTTGTTAAAATTATAATTACTTGATATCCAAGCCTGGGGTTTTTGTTTTTACCCTTCTTTTTCTTTTCCCCTCTGTGCTTTTCTTAAAAATTCTTTTACCATAGTAAAATTACAATAAGACAAAATAGCAAACAAACATCAGCTCTATTACTGTCAATATTCAAAGCTTCCTCAATATATTAGAATTTATAGAGTGTAGGTTATACATCATTTTGTCTGTGCATTTCCAGTGTAGAGACCATTTTAAAAACCACAGACCAAAAGAAGAAAGTCTGGGAGAGGAGGATGTGAGATGTCTCATTTTTAATCTAATGCTGAAGTGACTCACTTGCATCTATCACTGTATTTTGAATTTCATGAAAGAAAAGTTCCTTTACCTAACACTGGGGAGTTTGTTCAAGCAAGGTATACAGGATTAAAACCAACAGAGAAAACATGAGCATTATGAGGAAGGTCCAGATTCCCTAATGAAGCCTGGACATCTTCCAATGGCCATTTTTGTAATACCAGTTTCCATACAAAGGATACTATATGACATTTCCTGCCATAGGCTTTAATTGCAGGCAGATGATAGGTAATTTTATGTGTCAGTGTGAGCAATATAGATGACACAGCATGCAATCTGTGGCACCAAATACTGGAAAATACTGGAAAATTCAGATGAGGCAATGGAAACCCTTAGTCTTTGCGTCTTCATGCCTGGGCACAAACCAGAGCATCCTCTACTTTGAGAGTCCCAGATCATCCTCAGCTCTGTCCACATGGCCCTGGAACTTGGTATCCACACTGAGCTCCTGACTTTGGTGCACACAACAGCTCTCTGCATGCAGCCTGCCCCAAGGCAACAATTTGTTTGTGGGGCAGCAACTCATGCTGTCTTCTTGGGACGTCTCTCAAAGGACCATGCAGAAATTCCCAAATATGCTGACTTTGACACAACAGCGGAGGAATGAAACAAAGCTACAAAGCCCATTTTATCCATCAAGGGTTTTGTCAGTGGCTCCTGGTGTTCAGCATTCCTTCTATTAGGGAGCAATACCCCCCTGCTACACTTCAGCCTTCTTTTTCAGGTAGAGCTGAACAGAGTCAGCAATGTGACTTGTCCAAGGCCACCCAGTATGAGCACTGGGCTTGGGATAAGATTCAGTCTTCTTGCTCCTGAGATCAAGGGGGGCTTGGGGCATTTTTTTTTTTTTTAAGAACAAGACCTTCCTTCCTGTAAGTTGCTGAGAACGCTGGCATTGGCCATAGCAAACAGTACCAGCTTCACCTCTATGCAGGAATGAACTGGGCATAATTTCCAAGCAATCTGAGGGCTGTCTGCTGGGCGACGGTGAAAGAGGCTTCCAATCTAAACAAAGTAGGGAAAATGTTTTGCAAAATCACTTCTCCATCCCCTTCCTTCCCACTCTTTCTCCTTGTGTCGTGTTGAGAGGAGATGTTTCTCCTGGCTGTAAGCTAGCTGCTCGGACACCTTCCACGTGGGCTTCTGCAGCCCCCAGGGGCTGAAGTTCTGTTTCACAGAGAATTTCAGTATTTTGTTATCTGGCTTTGCTCCACATGGGCATTAAGTTTGGCCTTTTCTACAAGCTACCATGAAGGAAACTGTCCCTCTTCTATTAAAATAAATAAGACATAAATTGTTATCAAACTAATAAATACATAAATACATTTCCTTGGACTGCTCCTAATGTTTTATTTCAAGGAATTATGATATTGAGTGTATACACAGGAGTCAGCTGTGGGTGAGGTGATGGGAGAACCCCGTGCAACACCAACCTTTGTCCACGTGTCCTAACACTTCTCCACCAGCCTTGTGATGACCACAGCCACTTTGGTAACAAAGCTTATGACAAGGGAAAGAGAAACTGTAAATCCAAAGTTACTTCCAAAAGAAATGCAAAAGCAAATCTAATTCCAAAGTGTCAAAATACAACATTTTAGCACTCTCAGAGCTTTCCTTCTATTTTTCAAACCATTTTGCAAAACTTTTCAGATGAGATGACACTCAGAACTATGAAAGACCCTCATCACATCTTCCCCAAGTAGCCTCAGAGGAGTTCCATTTCCTAAAGAAATTCATTTCTAATGGATTAAATGTCATTCTCTGGATTTTTAGAATGCAATTATGCAAAGGGAGACAAGTGGAAAGGAATGGCTATAGGTACACACACACCAGAATCCTGATCACAGCTTTGCCATTCATTCTGTTGTGCTTAGGGATGTCCCTTGGTACAGCCACTTTTTCTTCTGAAAAGCAAAATAAACATCTTTTGCAGGAGCCTGTTCATGCTGCCGATAGGAAGCACAAAAATAACCAGAAATACGCATGTGCTGTATGGCAACAGCACAGCTCACCTCTTTGCTGTGCTGCAATTGCACTTCCCAGTTCCAGAGGTTCTGCTTTTCCACTGATCTTATTTATTTATTTATTTATTTATAATATTTTTTCCCACATGAATGGCTAGGAATGCTGGGGACTTGAGATATGTGGATTTTGTAAAAGTTGAGTACCCCATCCCAAAAATCAAGCTGTGCTCTAGGGTTTGAAATTTGGTATCCAAAGAGATGACTGCTATAAATCATCAGCCACTTCTGGAAATCTCAGCCACTTCTGCAGAAAATGGGAAAACCTTCAGCTGGAAGTTAAAAGAACAATCCCTAAGTGGTTTTAGCAGCTACTGTGTGTCCCTGCCGCACTCGGTTATTTGAACTGAGACTAAGTTTCTTCCCAGGCTCCTAGCCCAACATGGCATGTTTTCTCTGCTGGAGATTCAGTTCTTGTACATCATGTAGTAAATATCAAAAAGGAGGTTTACAGCTCAGTGAATAGAGAAATCTCTTTCCAGGTCAATGCAAGAAATTATAGAGCATTGGAAAGCCCTAGTTTTATCTCCTGCCAAAGGAGGGATTAAGCTACAATGATTCCCAGGCCCAGGGTCCTTTTTTTTTTCCTTTCCCTCTGCCTTCTTTGAGTGCAAATTGACAGAGACGAGTTTTCATTCCAAACAGCTGTCTGTTATTTGAATGGAGTCAGTTCCTAATCCTGCACATGACTGCCATCAGAGGCTGCTGTAGTGGAAATGTTTCTAGTATCAAAACAAAGCCTCTGGCACAAAGATCTGCTTGAGAGGGCTCTGTGTGTAACCTCTCCTTTCGAATACTATCTTTTCTCTGAAGGCACTGCTCTGCTGGCTACCAAACTAGTCATTATCCATTTAATTAAGAAAAGATGCACTCTATTTTGCATAATTATAAAGGAGGAAAATTAGTATAAGATGTTCAAATGAAAATCAGTTGTTGGAATCCTTCTATTTATTTTTTTCTTTTAATGTGTGTTTATCCTCCTTGAATTTTCATTTGGAAATCAGAATTTCAAGTGAAGTAGGCTGAGATAATGAATGGGATTTCTCTGAGAATCGTTATTCCCAAAGCTCAGCTGCTGGAAATGCTCATACCAATCACTAATACTAAAATGTCTAGAAGCTGAGGTAGTATAAATATCCCAAGTATTTCTCTAGTGCCTTGCCAATCTATATGTGTTCTTCAAAAACAACAGAAGTCATACACTGCTGATCTATATAACACTTCATTCCAAATACCATCACCTTTGCTTGCCTCAAATTAGGGAGAAATAATTCCAGCAGATGCAATAATAGGGCTCAGTTCATGGTATCATGGAAGTGAGAAGTTCTCTTAGTGATCCCATTGACAATTTTCTTCAGAATTTTGGCAAAAGAGTTGCTCTTTTTGCATCCTGCCCTACCTATAAAACCATGACATAAATTCTTCTGGTGTTAAAAAAAATCTACTCATTCTTTCAGGCAGGAAATTCTACGTGTTTGTACAGCATCAAGGACACTGCACCTCATCTTGATCACACTTCTTATACCTGGAGGGCCTGCCATTGACAGAGACTCCAGACTGGGAATAGATTTTAGAATTGTAGAATCATTAAGGTTGGAAAGGACCACTAAGATCACCCAGTGTAGCCATCAACCCATCACAACCATGCCCACTAAACCATGTTCCTCAGTGGATGCAGGCACATGCCCAGGCTCCAAATCTGAGACTGTCATTTCTAAAGTACACAGAAATAGGAGATGCATCCTCCACAGCTGGAGTTATTCTGTTGGGCTGTGATGCCTCCAATTTCCTCAGAACATAATTCAAATCAAAATCCTACTTCACTCCTTGCAAGAGTAGATTTGGTTCAGAGAGGAGTCAAAAAGTTCTTCTCACTTCTCTACTTCAGCTCTGGTTCTTGAAAGATCAAGAAGATGTACAAATCTTTCTGATTTTATCATCTCTCTGCTTTTGCACAGAATCACAGTGAACCCATCAGTCTTCTTGATCTTTCAAATCTGCAGATACAAATGGTATGGGACAGACTTCATGAATAGATATCCAGATTTCTATTGAGATGGAAAAAAAAAAAAGGAGGTTAGCTAGCCTGGAGAATGTTCTATCTCTTCCTGAATGGCAGAATTTCAGGAATTCAGAAATTAAAAAAAATTTTTCCCATATATTCTGGATTTTTCTAAGCATAGGCAGGTAAGGTGAAATGAGATGCTGTTCCACCTCCAGGGAGAGGCACTGCTGACAGCAAAGCACTAAGCTACAGGAACACCTCATGGAGTAGTGAGTACTCAGTTCACCCAGAAAATTCACACTGCCAAGAATCATCTCTTTGGCTCCAGAAGCCAAGGACAGGATGAGAAAAGCAAATTTCACCTTCTAATTTAGAGTCATATTGAGGTGTTGTAAGGACAGAAGGACAAGATCATAGAATCATAGAATCACGGAATGGCTTGGATTGGGAAGGACCTCAAGGATCATCAAGTTCCAAACCCCTGCCACAGGCAGGGCTGCTTTCCACTAAATCAGGCACTAGGTCAGGTTGCCCAGGGCCCCATCCAAACTGGCCTTGAACATCTCCAGGAATGGGACATCCACAACTTTGCTGGGCAGCCTGTTGGTATGATATTGGTATCTTCAGGAATGGGAGAGTTTTGGATGATGAATGTAAGTGTTGCAGGAGAAAAGAGCGAAGATAGAAAAGTGGTGCACAAATTGGCAAAACTCACACAGAAAGAGGGGCTGGAGCTTGATGGGCTTTGACAGTCCTAGCACAGTCCTCATAATGACATGTCTAGTGCTTTAGATAATGAAACGTCATGTGCTGAAGCACATCTCTCTAATTAATTTCTGCATTTGGCACAATAAGTCCAGACAAACTAACTTAATGTTCAGTTCAAGAAGTGCTGGAAACCTCTGAGTTGCCTAGCTGGCTATCCCTGCCTGCTAGGGACAGACAGCATTTGGTGGCAGTCACACCAAAGGCATAGTCTGTCAAAAAGAAGGGTGCAAAGAGACAGCTCAAGAGCTTGGCCAGCAGAAATGGCCTCTGGTGATGAAGGCCTCTAGCTCGATCCATTTTTCTGTGGATCAAATGCTGGGAGAAGGCTCCTTGGAGGCAACAAGGGGCAGGAGGCAAGAATACAGAGTGGGATGACTTCTGCACAGCATGTGCTTTGGTTCTGTGCAAAAGCAGAGTGATGATAAAATCAGAAAGATTTATTTACGTCTTTGCTCATGTACGTAAATAGAAATTCCTTCCAGCACTGAGGTAACCAATCCTCTTGGAGGCAGGATCCATCCTGTTTTCAAAACTCCCTGAGTGACTTCAGCCCAACACCACTTTCCTGGAAGGCAAGGATCTGGTCTACAGCATCTGCCTACAGCTGTCTGTCCAGACACACAAGCTAATGGTGCACAGGGGCAGGAATGAGTGAGTTTGCCAGGAAATCTGGACGTCTCAGGCCAACCTCTCCTCCAGACCATGCATTTTATAAAGCTGCTAATATAGGCGATAGTAATGGGAGAGAATCTTCATATGGCAATGGAAACTTAAGATTTCACTCAATATCACAACTTCAGGTGTGGGTGATTATCTTACACAAATGCTTTTTTCACGGACAGGAAGATTTTCTTTCCAAGTAAGCAGCAATGCTCACTATGGTAATTTATTTTACAAGTAAATTTGGTGTGTTTATGTTGCAAACATTTTTCAGAATTTTAGAAGAGGGGGGTTAAAAACAGCAAAAATGTTTGAGGAAGAAGTTTAAACAAAGTCATTTTTGGACTTTTCTCCATCTGCTCCCCAGAGAAGATCTACCTTAATCTACAGTGTTTCCAGTCAGAAACTGAATGAAGCATTTGACTTTCTGTGTCACTTAGAAAAACAGAAAATGATCAAAGCTCTTTACAGAGTGGGTAGGCAGAGAAAAACTGATCTATAGTGCCTGAAATATATATTTCACCATCATGAAACAGTAAAGAAACATGTTCTGTTCATCCAAGTGATAGACTGAAAGACTGGCTTTGTGTTTCCTTCCAAGCAACTGTATTGGGACGTGATCCTCTACAGATCACATTCAAAATGTCTGTAACTGATACATGAGTCAGCCTATAGAGCACTTCCCAGGCTCAATGTACAATGCCTACACTCCTTGAATTTTGGCCCTTCCTGAGCCTTGCCAGGAACAAATATGTGGACACAGAGAGGAAAAAATCATAGAATCATAGAATCATGGAATATCTCAAGTTGAAAGGAACCCGTAAGGATCATAGAGTCCAATTCCAGAAAATGAAATGCTTTTAACAACTGCTTTGGTTAATACACATCCCACAAGCCACAAATGCTCCAGAGGACCTCTGCCAAGGGTCGCTTAAATATATTTTCTGAGAAAGAGCAACTCTTCACCACCCTGGTCTCTCACCACCCAGCAAAGTGTCAGGGAGACCTGGGAGAAACCACGCTCCTGATGGCACCAGGAGGAGGAAGATGAAGGACTGGAAATAGATGGTTGGGTCCTTGGGTGGTCACGCATGAGCAAGGGGAGAAGGGATGACCCCCCTTGTGAAAACTCCTCCAAGCATTCCAGTGCTGAAAAAGATGCATTGCTCTCACTGGGTACATGAAGAAGAATAGGTTTCTGCTGCAGGATCCACCAGGTAAGGGTGTCCTGGCTCTGCTTCCCCCAGATTATCAATGAACCCCTCAGCCATGAGCCTCTCCCTTACGTTCCCTTGCTTTGAAACAAAAGGTCTGTTCAGGGTATGCCAAAGTACAACTGGATAAAAATGCAGAAAAGCCATCCTCTTTCCCTCTGCTCCTCTTAGGGTGTCTGAAAGGGTATGCTCAGCACGCAAAAAAAACCTGCTGACTTCACACTCTGCTGGAGAAGGCGATTTGAAACCAACAAAAATAATTGTCACTGTGTTTAGCCAGAGTCAATAAACGCACTAAGGGCCTGGCAATGTCAAACCCAGGAGAAAATAAATTGCTGGTTCATGAGCACTCCCTACAATGTATCCTGAAAAGACGTTTTCTTTCCTTTCTCCTCAGAAAAAAAAAAAAATGATAGGGAGTGAGAGGCAGGGAGCTGAGGGGGGGGGGGGAGCCTGGCAACATATATTTCATGTCTAATGATATTGTTTTAACAGTGAGCAATATACTGTAGGGTTTTGAATGATGGCATAGGAAAGAATAAATAAAGGCCCTGCTCATACAGATTGCCTGTTGGCTCACATAGTAAATCTGCAGGGAAGTGTCTTACCCATAGGGACAGGAAAAAGAGTTGCAAAAGCAATGGAGTGACTCAATTTACCTTTTCCAAAATGCTTGTGATTTTGGGTGCTCAGCCTAACACACAGAGAAGGGGCTGAATTTCAGGGAGGGAAACTGCTCAACACAGTTTCAAAATTAGTAACATGCTTTAGCTTTGGTAAATGAAGGTGCCTTCTGCTACAGCTACAGCAAATCAGATCTGGGGGGCTGTGTCCTCATAACTATGCCTGGTTTTATTCTCTAGTTCTGCCAATCTGCCACATAGCATTGCCCTCTCCACAAATCTTGCTTCACCTAAAGCCACCAGCCCATTTTGAAAATTGGAGCCAAAACCAGAGTTCTAATAGTTTCCAGAGAACATGAGAGTATGAGGGAAAGCCACATCCAAGTGATCTTTTATTGAATGTTTAAATAAATTTAAATAGATTATGACAGAATGCAGAGAAGAAAAAGGCAGAAAATAAACAGCGCTATTTGCGTTTCGTTTTCTATCTTGTTTATCCTTACCCTGGTAACCTTCTTCTATTTTAGCCTTGTCTGTCTTAACGATGTTAGGTGCACCACATGACTTCATTTTCAACCTGAAGCGATGTCCTCAATGTTGTTAGACATCCAGGCAGACCTTAGGCTTGCATTTATGGACCCAGCCCTGAATGGCCCACTCAGTGCCTGAAAGACATCTCCACAGAGGACACAGCAACCCAATGATACTGACCTGTGTCATCTTCCAATTATTCTAAGCACAAAATACACATTCATTGAGTCCAGAGTGATTCAGTGCATGTGAAGGTAGTATCTAACCTGGAGAGCTGAGAAACCCCAGAAGAAAATCAGCAGCACTCAGAAACAGGGCTGGGCTTGAGATGAGACAGCTATTGAATAACAGAATCATAGAATCAGTAAGGTTGGAAAAGACCTCTCAGATCATCCAGTCCAACCATCCACCTACCACCAATATCACTCATTAAACCACGTCCCTAAGTGCCACATCTCTACGTTTCTTGAACACCTTCAGGGAGAGTGACTCCACCACCTCCTGGGGCAGCCTGTTCCAATGCCTCACCTCTCTTACAGATAAGTTTTTCCTAATATCCAAGCTGAACCTCCCCTACTGCAACTTGAGGCCATTACCTCTTGTTCAGCTGACCACTCTTTCTTTGGAAACATCCCAATGGATGGAGAGTGGTAATCTGCAAGCAGGGAATGGATGTTTTTATGTGTAATGTTGGCCCATGTACAACAGAGATTCCCAAGAAGGCAAGACCATCCTTACCACACAAGCAGAGGTAAAAATAACACCTTCTGTCTCCAGGGCAAGAGACCTACGTTGCTCAGACAAGGTGGCCACCATTTGCACTTCTCTCCTGGATCTGTTCTGAAGAAGACGGGTCCAAAAAGCAGGCTGTTTTTCTCCTGCTCACCTCTGCCATTCCTTGGCTACCAGCCCAGGTGGGTTTCACATAGGCAAAATGAGTTTTCATAGAGAAAAGCAAAGGAAGGCCCTAATGAACACACAGCTGCCCAGCACTGGAAAATACCCACTGCTGTATGCAAAGCCTCATACCACATTTTTAATTAGATGTGACAGCTCAGGGTTCAAGCATCTGAGGAATTCCAGGCTAGATGAAAAGGGACTGGGCAGAGATCAATGGGGATAAAGAGGCAGTGATAAGGAGAAGGACCTGCTTAATCTTGTTTTTATCTCTGTTTATTTATCCTCTGTCAGCGGTGCTCTCCTGATCAAATACACAGGCATGTAGAATCCAGTGTGCTTACTCTTTACAACATGACAATAACAACAGAGCTGGTGTTCCCATCCCTGCATGCCCCAGTGCTGGGCAAACAGGGCCTTCTGCTTGCTGACACACAGCAGTTGCTGCCAGTGTTTGCTCATCAGCTCATCAAGGCACTCAGTGCTGCCATGTCTCCTTTCTCTCCCCTTGCAGCTGATAGCAAGTGTTGCTCCTCTCTGACACCTTCACATTTGACAACTTGCATAGGGCTAGAAACCAGCGAGACACGTTCATGGGGTGTTGAGGAATGGAGGTGCTTGGCCATTGCCTCCCACCACCTCGAGAAGCCTAACTCTTCTCAAGATGTTTTTACTGCACATCTCCTTTTATTGTTTGTTAAGGTGGAGAAATCACAGTCTGCATCCATACAGAGGCACTGTGCAAAGGAGAGAGCAGGGTGCAGGGGGCCTCATGGGGCTCCAAGGGGAGCACTGCTTGGAAGCAAGCCAGGGCTGGGTATTTGCTCATTAGACCTCCTTGTCAGGGTTAAGTGGGGATTCTGTCTCAGATTTACACCCTTTCTGGTGGCTCTGTTGTACATAACTCCAAATTTGGGCCCTGAATATATTTCTCTGCTCCTTGGGGTTTCATTAGCCTGTTTATACAACGCAGGGGTGCTGGGCAGCCTGAAGAAACTTGTAGGAAAACATGGTTAGGATTTTCATGAAACATGGGGTCCAACATTCCTATCTGTCCATTCCCTCTGCACTGCCTGAATACACAATCAAACTACACCCCAGGGCAATTGCCTGATTTAGAGCAGCTGGGGGTATAGTTAGATTTTTGGAGAGCACACATGCTGTGACTCCTGAAGAGAAATCTGTCTCTAAAGCATAGAATATATGGCAGCCCATACTTAGCCATATATTCTCTGAGCTATTTCCAGCCCTCCAGGCTTGTTGAACAAACCTAATCCAAGCAAGGCTATTTTAACATATCAAGTCTATTTCCAGGATGATTTGTCTGCCAAAAGTGTAACATGCCTCGTCTTCCCTACAAGGCTTTTCAACTGAAGACTGCAGGAGGTAAAATACTTCCAGCATTGTCCTAATTACCAGCAATCCCTACCTGCAAATTAGTAATTTCTGTAAGGCACTCAACAATATTAATCATAATTACCATTAGCACATCACAGATTTAACATCCAGTCTAGGTCAACATAGAGAAAAGGTGCTGATGGCATATTTAAGTACCTGCAATGGCTGTGACACTACTGAGAAGCAAATACAGCATTTTCACATAGATTCATTTCCTTCTAAAATTAGCTACTCCATTGAAATGCCCAAGGTAAATCATGTCAATTAACATCATTGCTGTGGTCTGCAGAGATGGCTCAGAAAGTGAGCGGTCTTCCTTGCATCTTCTGGAGGTTCCTCATTCCTGCTGTTGTCTAGGGAGGAGATCTTAACTGATAGTTTCCCTTGCTTAAATAACTAAACATGTAACAGATTCATCAGGCCAAGGCATTTTTACAAACAATTTATTAACCCTCTCAGCCCCTTTGAGATAAGCAAAGGCTTCACGGGTGTTTTACACCAAGAGAGAAATGTTTGCTTTACATGTGTCTGCTGTGACCCAAGGCGACTTTGAGATGGGACAACCAAAATGTTTTTGTTTGCCTGTCCAAAATGGGTTACAAAAATCTTCTGTCAGGATCACCAGCCAACAAACAGCAGCATGTTTAACAACACAGAGCTCGCGTGGTTGCTCTCATAGGTGGCGTTTGCAAATAACTCAGAGGCAACTATAGTGTTTTCACCTGGGATTGTCCAGGTATCTCCACTACTATCACAGTTTTAGGCGCACCTTCATGGATTACCTAAGCAATGGGATGTAAATTCTCCAAATGTCTTTCACCTTTTAGTTTAGTTTCTTGTTAACTGGCTTTGACTTTTTTTCTGTGTTCACACCTGGAAGAAACTCCAGGTGTCTCCTTCAAATCCTTCCCCTAAGTCCTGCCCTTACCTCGACCTTATCATGACCCATGTAGGTATCAGAGAGCTGTTGACCACTTCTTACCATATCAGTCACAGCTATCTTAATACCGCTTTGCTCTCTGGTGTCTAGTTAGCTATCTCTATCTCCTGCCAGGTAGACACAAGAACTAAATGTCTTAGATGTCACTCTGGTACAGATAGTAATTGTGATTTAAAGTGTGTTTGGAGCTTGCAGTGGATTTACAACAGTGGATGGGGTAAAGGTACCGTACCTACCTGATGAGCTACTCATGATCTAAATGGGCTCAGGTGGAACTGCTTTATGCTTTAGCTTTTTCACACCAAGCTGCCCTTTCTGTAGCCCAAAAACTTCAAATGAAGCAATTAACAGTATTATTTTCCTCTGGTCAGAAGAGAAATACAAGAACTAGAGCAGGCACTGAATCCTAGCACACAGGTTCAGATGTAGTTTGTGTCTCTTCTCCCCCACCAGTTTGAGAATATTTGCACCTGGAGCCACATGATAGAAAAACAAAGAGGGAAGCTGTGAAACAAAGATATGAGTTAAGGTTTAGATTCAGAACTATCAGTGTATTTAGATGTGAGTATATAGAGTGGGGAACTGTGTTGCTTATGCTATTTTCAAGATGAAGAAAAAAAGGGGGGAAAGAGAAAACGGAAAAAAAAAGGTGAGCAAAGGAGAAAAAGCAGGAAAACATATCTTACAATATCCTGAAGAATGCAACGTAGGGGAAGGCACTTTAAATGTTAATTGTATGTTAATTTTTGGCTGAATTTTCTTTCAAATATTTCTTCACGCTCCTTAGCCTGTATTGTTCCTTCACTGGAGCAAGCTGTCTCTCAATCTGCTGAAGAAATAAGGCTTTATTACATATTCATTACAGATGAGTGGTGCAAAGTGTTCAGAGCAAAGCACAGAGCAGACAAGAGTCTGTATGCCCATCCCTCCTGTGGAACTGGTGACAGATGCAGACTAAGAAGTTGTTATGAGTCTTTTGAGAAGTTCTTTGGATTACTGATGATCTCTTAGAAGTAATAACTGTCCTGGAACATTTCTCCTGAATTTAGGTGAGCTGCTTTGCATTGCACATACAGTTTTTGGAGAACCAATTTCCACATTTTCCTAGGAGGTCACACTCATTCAACCACCTGTGCAATTAGAGTAAGGGATTTTTACTTAAGACTGCTCCTCCCACCTGATGCCCTTGATGAAATTAGAGTTTTATAAGCTGGTTTCTGAAAATCAGACCTATTAATGATCTGCCATCAAGACTGCATTCACCTGCAGCAACCATGATTTTCATCTGAGAAAGGGAGTGCTCATCTTCACACTGTACCTCCAAGATAGCTGTCCCCAATCCCAGCTTCTGGTAAGATGAGAGGGAATTGATAGGGTAAGAGGGAATGGCCTCAAGTTGCACCAGAGGAGGTCTAGGTTGGATATTAGAAAAAACAACTTCTCTAAAAGAGTGGTCAGGCATTAGAACAGGCTGCCCAGGGAGATGGTGGCGTCTCTGTCCCTGGAGGTATTCAAAAAATGTTGAGATATGGAACACAGAGACATGGTTTAGTGGGTAATACTGGTGGTAGGTGGACAGACAGACTAGATGATCTGATAGGTCTTTTCCAACCTTAGTGATTCTATGATTCTAGACTGGGCAGCATGCTGTCTGGTGCTGCCTGGGCAAGGATTGTGACCCTATGCCAGCATTTCTTCATAGAGTGGAAAGCTGGTGTAACTGTAAGATGTGGCATCCCTTAGTGTATGGTTCACTTGCTGTCATGTGGACACTGCTTTAGAGAGCTCCAGAGGTGTTCATTGGTAAGCGTGAGGAGGTAGATCAGGTACAGGTATTTCTATTGCAAGAATCTAAAAGAAATGTGAGATTGCTCCTACTTCCTCCACTGTGACTGTTACTCTGATGAAATATTTGCTTACGTTTAGATTTGGAGTTCCCAAGATAGGGATTGCTGATAAATTCTTTTTCTACTTAGCACCAGTGCCTGATGGGCATCAGACATCTATGGGAGAATGCCAGGCACAGATTACACAGATTCATTAAAGAATAAATAAAAGTACTGTTAAGGCTGGCTTAATTTTTAATTGCTCGCAGTATTTTTGAGAGGGCTCTCAGACAAGAAAAGCAGCTTTGCCTATTATTGTACTGTGTCTACAATGAAGGCAATATTTGAAAAACTTGAAATTGAGAGGTCAGGGTACCCAGACATGTAAACTGGGCACAGCACTCTGATAGATGATACTCCAGCAAGCAGACTGATTTTGGGAAAGTGGACTGATGCAGAATTTAAGAACTGTACAGTAGATATAAGAAAGGATCTGCACAGTATTCAATAAATTTCAAACTCCTTGTGATCCAGATGGTCCCTTTGCTCTCTTACTGATGTGTGATCATTAGCAGAGATGTGTAGCCCATCAGTAAATCAACCTAAATACTTTGTTATAATGATCCTCATTACAGAACATTGATAGATTAACCGTGCTCCATTTCAGTTTATGAGCAAAGCTCTTTGCTCTCTCTGGCAGCGTGATTAATGTGAGGTTTGCATACTTAACATTAGAGACCAGTATTTATGGTCTTAAAAACATCAAGAAAAAAGGAAAATGTCTGCTGTGACAGCTCATATAGTACAAGTGTCAAATCTTATCAAGGATCCTCTCATCCATTTTAGCTTCAAGAGGTGCTATCATTTACCAAGCTGACCTGGCAGACCTCGGAGCCTCATTGTAGCATTCTTTGTATGGTAATCCAGTTAAGAGCAAGACACAGGCTAAGTGAGACACAGCTTAACACACTCATATTCTCAATAAAACTGTTACTGTGAAAGAAATCATCAGCAAGACAGCCAAATTCATTCTTCTCTAATGGGAAAAGATTCAGTCAAACTTTGCCTTAGCCAAATGATTTTCTCTCTCCCTTGCTGTACAAACAAACCGAGCAATGATGCCATGGTAGTATTGGGTGGGTGGAGCAAATTCTGGGGAGACCATAGGGTAAGACTGAGGTATGGCCCAGGCCAAGACATCATTAAGTTTTGCAATGTAGAGTTGTTTTCAATGTTTTAATCAAGGGGGATGAAACTTAACAGGGGCTTGCAAAAAAGATTTGACTGCTATTCAGCTTGAAAGCTTCAAGGAGCACAAACCCTGCTTAAGCTTACTAATTTTTTTTTTTTTTTTTTTTTTTTTTTTTTTGTGGGATTCAAGATCCAAAATTCTGGGTGAGAGAAGCAGATCAAATAACTCAGTTTGGACATTCTCTTGTGAAGTCAGGCCTCTCAAAAAGACCTGAACTGCCCTCTACCTCCCACACATCAGGGATGTGACTATAATAGGCACTGCCTGCTTGAGGAGCTGCACTGCTCGGTGGTTGCCATCACAACATGTTTCAGAGATGAGCTAAGAGGCAGCTTGACCTGGATGATTTATTAATACTCTCCTGTAATAGGTGTTACTGAATGACTAATACTGGCCCTATTCGAGGTAGTTAAGCACTCAAAGGCACTTGAACACGCACATAATTACTGATAGGTGTCAGTATCATTGACTTCAAGGAGATGTCAACATGAGGTTAGGGTAAAACACATGCTTAACTGCTTTCGTGAATCAAGGCCATCATTTGATTAAACTACTTGTGATATTTGTGAAAATACTGACAAATTGCGGAAGTTTCATTGGTTGCATGATTATTTGTCTACAGATATCAATGACTATCATCCATCTTTGTCTGAACTGCTTCAAAAGACACATCTCTTCCCTACCAAAGGTGAGCGTGTACCAGGAGCTCCAATAAACTTCAGTGTCAATATACATTGCAGTGATTTTTAAGGCATACAATGGCAGTCAGGTTCAGAGATTGTCATTTCATTTCTGAACATGCTTTATCACATCTAAAAACAATTAAATTATGTCCAGGATCAGGTTGTGAACCAGTAACGTACAAAACAATAAATAGGACTAAGTTTGGAAGGAAACTGAGTAACATTTAATGATTCAGTCAGCTTTATCTGCAGGGCTCTGAACTAAATGAGCAGGCAGCTTTTTAAAGAGGAGACCTTAACTGGCTGCTGAGGAGCCATAGTTCCTGGCTTCAAGGAGAGAACACACCAGTGGGACATCTGAAAACACGTAACTTGCATACGCAACTTCATGTAGAGATACACTAAGTAGAAGTGAGAACATCTGTAAAAGACAACACTGGGAGTTTTAGCAAAGTATGAAGATATCACTGTACCACACAATTTACAGACAACAGCAGATTCCAAGCAAGAGCTTGAAGGCAGTGGTGTTCCAAATCATTCTCACTATTTGAAGGCCAACATGTTATCTGCCACTCACTGGGGAAAGAAGTTTGGAAGAAGTTTGGTGTGTTTTTTTTTTTTGAGGAAAGGTTTTTGTTTGTTTGTTTGTTTGTTTGTTTGTTTTTTAATGATAAAGAGCTCTCAAATTCATCAGAGACTTGTAGTTAAATCACTGCCTTTGAGTGCCTCTGAGGTCAATGACAGCTCTCCTGAGTCATGCAGAGACGGAAGCTTACAAAATCTCTCTACTTGATGTAATGGGAAGGGCTTACCCAGAGATTTATTGGGGAGAGGGCGGGTTTGTGCCAGACTTAAAAGAGAACATGCTTCTACGAGATAAATTCATTTTCATGTTTATTTATTTAGAGTAGAAAAAACGGTGCTGCCTAGTAGAGCATATGCTGGGCGTAATGAAAGACAAACGTCAGCTTTTGAAGGAAAACACCCATTCATCAAAGGACACAGAAGAACAAACAACTTCTTCATTAAAACACAATTGAAAGGTGGCTTCTCCACTCCACCTGCTTTCCCAAGTTGGGGGTTGCATGGGAAACTGCCGCTCACTTAGCTTTCTTGTTACTTGGAGAAGATGAAAGTCTTTTCCCATCTCAAGAGTTTCATAAATCTCAGAGATAGGAAAAAATAATAATAAAAAGTGGTCCACAGTACTTCAACAGCTTTTTCTTCACTGTTTTGGAGATGGTGGCATCTGCATTCAGTCCAGCCCTGTTGTGACAGATCCCAGCTGAAGGATGGAGTACATACCTGCCAGGCATTCTGTGCTCTTAACGTGAGTCCTTGTGGTAGGCACTGGAAGCTGGTAATACGATACATCCCCCAGATCCTACTAAATAGGAGGAAGCAATCAAAATCTTCTAAATTTTCCCAGGATGGAAAAGCAATTTCCTCCTCCAGCTGTAAGAATGGGGGAGATTGAAAGGTCTCAGGGAAAGCAATTATGCCCCTTTGATGAATCCATCAGGAAGCCAAGACTGGTTCATTGGTGTGAATAAATATTTTCATCTTTGACCTAATTGTCTGTGTGAATCTAACAAAAAGAAATCACCAATTTAATGTGCCTAGCGTCTATACTCCTATGTGCGATGCTGATTTGTTTCGTGAAGTGTCACAGGGATATATGGAGATAAATAATTAATGAAGAAAAGAATAAGAACAATTGCCAACTCATGGTTGCTATCCCAGATAAGTCCACCCAGGTCTGGGCTCCGGCTGGTTTACATTGTTGTTTCCTACCTCTCTTTCTGTGCTTCTTCTGGCCAGTCCTCTGTGAGGTTTTTGATTATGTCTGTAATAATATCAGTTGTCTGCATCTCTGGAAGCTGCAATTAATTAATTTTTAAAAAGATGAAATATGACAGAGAAGTACAAGTGTTGCTATAGTTGTCCCTTGGATGGTCTTTTGCATAGCAACAGACATGAAAGCTAGAGACTAGAAGATGACTAAATCACTGCTTGATTTTTGCAAACTTTTAATATGAAGTCTCACTTCAGTTCTTTAAAACAGAGGGTCAGCTGAGCCCAAAAGATCATGTTTACAGTTCACAGTTGTCAGCAATAACTTGCTGCTTAAAAAACAAGGGAGACTTAGAGACTCCTCTTAAAGTGTAGATTAGATATAAATAGTAATGAGTAAAAGAGAGAAATTCTGCTTTGCACTTGAAATCTGAAAACTGGACCTAAGAAGGAACAATACAGCTTCAATCCAGGAACACCTTGTAAAACCAAAGCCTAGAAAAACGTAAGTAGTTAGAATTACTCACCATCCTGATCACATAACATTGGTGTTGACTGTTCTTTGGATGTAACTGGAAACTTATTAATGATGATCCACTTTAGCTGGGGATTTTCTTAACCTATAAAGTTCAAGTAGCTGTTTCTTCTCCCCAAACCACTGATCTGGCTTTGCTGTCTTTGAGACTAAATAGACCCGTTGTGCAAGTGACCTTATTGACAACACTCAGAACACAGGCTTTTATTTTCAAAATGTTAGCAAGCAGACACCCAGGTTTAACTTGTGACCTATTAATATATCTAGCTGGGACATAGCAAGGCCACAGGCATCTCAAATTGGACATTCGTTTGAATAACATACTACTTTGTGCCCAAGTACAGCCCAACCCAAGGAGTTTTGTGGGCCAGGAGGGAGAGGCAATGTAAGCTGAACCACCTGGGGAAGAACTGGGACATGAGGAGGCAGAATTCTCAGTCTTTCTTTCTTTCCTATTTTTTTTTTCTGGTCTTGATCCAGGAAAGAGTAACCTGGATGAATCTTCCAGCTGTACTGGCTCAGCTGTACTGGCCATTGTGTGCAGGGCCATAAGCTCACGCCTTTGCATCCATATGGAAAATAGCAACAGCCCATTCCACACCTCCTCTTCCACCTCTCTTCAGGTCATCTGCTGGTTTCCCAGTATGCTGTTAAGGAGAGGGAAGAAATTGCAGCTTTTATAATTGAGAGTAAGTGTACTCACATAAGAAAAGGTTACTGCACTTACCTTTTCTTCCATATCCTATAGCAGTTATGTAGGATCTGTACCCGAGCGTATATCAGTCAACTTTCATGCTACTTATAATTATGTTGCCTTACATATCTGAAGTTTCATAAAGCTTGTGCAAACAGTGACTGAGTGAGTGGAAAACATCTCACTTAGCTTCAGCAACCAAAAGTCTTGACATTTGATCTAAAAGAGACCCTATGATCAGTGGAAAGTAAGACATTTTCCAGTAAATGGTATCTTCCAGTTCTCTAAGGGTGGCACAAAGGCACCAATCTCTTTCTAATAAATAAAAAAAGCCAGAGAACAAATCTCTTCCAAGAGCAGATTTTTTTATTATGGTCATATTTTGGGAGATTAAACTCACCAGGGTTAGCTACACTGCTAGAAAATGCATTCTCTCATAGCTACTTCTACCAGCCCGCTGCCAAGGGCAACAAGGGCAACCTCCCAGCCCCATCTGCAGGGCAGTTAATGTGAAAGCCATGTTGACCACCTCTAGGTAAATTAGCCAAGGTAGCTGATCCAGCCCTTTGAATTGGTCTCAGCTAATATGGCTTATCTTGCTGAAGTGACAGGCAATATTTACACGCTCCAATCTGCTGGTAGAAGCCAGGGCATAGCCATAGCACAGAGACAGAGACATGATCAGTCAGGAATAGGAATTTCTTCCAGAGACACAGCTGGGGCCAGAAACATGTGTTGGAAAACAGGATAAGGTAAAAGACTTCCACTTTTTTCTTCAGTTTATCAAAAACTTAAAGCTATTGCAAGTCCTCAAATGATTTGAGGATTAAAGCTTGTCTACTTTAGTAAGTGTTCTGATTTTCTTGTGCCAAGCAAAATGAAAATGGCAATCCTAGATATAACTAAACAGTCAAAATACTCAGAGATCTGTGCACATAGGAACATATCTAGTTTTCAAAGCAAGCCATGAAGTTCCATTGCTTGGAAAAAAGATTAAGAACACGTCAGGCAAAGGAAATGCAGTGGTTGAGTAAGCCACTTAAAGGCAAATAAATGAATGAGAAAGGTCCTAGGAAGTAAATAATACACTAAAAATTACTTCATTGTAAAGGACGGGGTATCAGAGGTCACCATTTCTGCTGCTTGTCAGGAGTCCTGCACGTGGAGCACAGCACTGAGATGGCTGAATGGTACTTGCACTGTGTTGCACCTGGGTCCAACTCTAAAAGAAAAACTGGATACATGCTAAAATCAGTGTAGGTGAAGCTACTATGTTTGCAGAATTTTCTTCTTGCTGCAAGTTATCATCTCCTCTGTCATGTCCACCTGATTGTTATCCCAGGTTTAAAATGGGTCAGTAAAAGTCCAAGAGAATCAAGAACTGATCATCTACCCCTAATACATGATGTGATTCTTAGAGGAAAAGGTCAAATTCATGTTTACCTTTCTGAATCACCCTGCTCCCTTTGCTCCCTAGGTGTCAGCAGACTAGAGGACGTATTGTGAAATATTTCCAAAGCCAAGTGGAGCAGAGATGAAAGGTGGGCAAGTTCACAAAAATTTTGGATCATATTTCTCACCAGAGCTGAACAGCTGAGATCTGGCCATTACAGTTGAAGAAGGAAAGGATTCAAGGATTTATGTGGTGTTTTGGCAAGCTAAGAGCCCCCTGTCTTCTAGAAGAATGCTGTATGAAAATATTTAGCTCACTTAGTAAAGTATGTCTTGTTCCTTGTTACTCCTTCACAATAGAAAAAGTGACACGCTCCCATTGAACCTCTTGTCCTCAGAGCGTGGCTTTAGTGTCATGACTCAAAATGAAAGACTCTCGAAGTGGTGATTTCCTCAGTAATGAAGGTTAAACTCATAACAGGTGAGCCAGGCTTGAAACAGCAGGCCCAGGCTTTCTCCTGCAGGGCACAGCAGATGTATCCCCACCAGTGAATCCAAACATGCCAGCCCCAGTTGCATCTCCCAGGTGGCTTTCCTGTCCTGGAGGCCAGGAGAGGCAAGATGTGGGCTGCTTTTTGCCAGCTGGTGGTAGGGCCTGGAAATGCTCCCAAACACATCAATCACCACGGATAAAAGTAACCAAAGACTTCAGAATGCTGCCAGTTCCTCAGTTCAAAGTAGGCTACTGAAAGGTATAGACCTGTAGTTCAGGTAACCCTCTCTGAGCAGCCTAGCAGCTGTGGAATTTCACCTGGACAGGGCACGAGGACCAACTTCTCTGCAGATTTCCCTTATCCACCTTCCTTCTTGATAGAAGAAAATTCACTTTTTCACTAAGTTTTATAGGTGGATCTCTTCTATCAGGAACGGGACACAACTTGAAGATTAAGAAAATAACTAGGTACTCACATAGTGAGTATCTAACATGTGGAGCTTTCTAATCTCCCACAGAAACAGTTAAAATCTGCAGCATGATTTAGCGGCATAATCATAGATGTTTATTGACCTTTGAGATGCTGTGGAGCATCAGACATCTGTCCAGGGTTGGCACAGGCCACTGAGACACATATTCCAAGGGTACAAAAAGACCCATGCAGCCCTGTGGGGCAACAAGAGCTACTGAGGCACCACGCAGTTGAGAATTGTGCCTCCATTCCATGCTTTGACACTTAATTTTTGTGTTCTCTCCTGCGTGCTAAATCCCATCCCAGCAGTCTGGTGAATCCAACCTGGCATTTCAATGCTTGGGATGCATGTCACATGGACATAATATATGCATAATATAATTCCAATGAGAATATAACGCTTGTATATCCCAATTTAGAGAAAATCCTCTTCAGTTTCTTCAGCTCTGGAGTGGAGGTAATGTTATGTATTTTTAAAGATTATAGAATCATAGAATTGTTTGAGTTGGAAGGGACACTTATAGGTCATCTAGTCCAACTCCCCTGCAATGGACAGGGACACCTACAGTTAGATCAGGGTGCTCAGAACTCTGTCTAGCCTGACTTTGCACGTCTCCAGGGACGGAGCATGTACCACCTCTCTGTTCCAGTGCCTTACCACCATTATTGTAAAAAACTTCTTATTTATATCCAATCTGAATCTCTCCGGTTAGTTTGAAACCATTTCCCCTTGCCCTATAAGACCCTCATATTTCTCCTGTAGTCCCTCTCCATGCTTTTTCCTCTGCACAGTTCACAGAATCATAGAATCATAGAATCGCTCAGGTTGGAAAAGACCTTAAAGATCATTGAGTCCAACCACAACCTAACCATACTACCCTAATTCTAACAACCCTCCGCTAAATCATGTCCCTGAGCACCACATCCAAATGGTTTTTAAACACATCCGGGGATGGTAACTCCACCACCTCCCTGAGGAGCCTATTCCAGTGCTTAACAATCATTTCAGTAAAGAAGTTTTTCCTGAAACACCTCGTTAACCTGCTAAACCTTGTTTTCTTGTGGAGTTGTCCTAGAATGTGTGACACTGCTAAAACACTTCAAAGAAACTTATCAAAGCCCATTTGCATGAATGTAAACTTCAGAAAAGACAACAACAAAATGTTGTGAAAAAACGTATTCCCTTGAGGAGAGAGAAACTCTGAGCTCAGTGGGTGTGTGTGGCGGGGTAAGTGACGGCTGAGTTGTCTCCTGCAAACAACGGGTCTTTCTGGAGCAATTTTCTGCAGGTTGAACATAGCTTTCTTCCTCTTTCTGAGTCTGCAAGCTCAAATATGTCAAAATTTCAATATTATTTCTGTCATTGCTCAAAATAATCAATTCAAAGAAACAAACAGTAAAAAGAACTTAGTAATGGTGAGGCACCTTGGAAAGGCCTCTAAAAGATAAAACTTCATGGTTAAACTGCCAGCATGTCTGTTTATTTTATTTTATTTTATTTTATTTTATTTTATTTTATTTTATTTTATTTTTTTCCTGAGGTTTTAGTTCTCTCTCTCACACAGGGATATCGTGTGGTAAAGGGCTGTCAGACTGTATGTTTTCACATGGGAAGAAAGAATGGTATTTGCAACAGCTAATGAGAATTGACATCATATTGTATTGTGGTTATTCATATTATCAGTATTACTGTACCACAACATACATATACACATTAGATTAGGATTTGGGCCATAGCAACTCTTTCAGTAGAGCCTCTAATTTCAGCACAAGTCTTCCTATTTCAAATATCTCAGGCTAGTTTTATAAAATAGAACAATTTTTAAAAACTTTCTTCATCATTTTTGAAAGGAAGTAACTCTGTCAAACTGCCACACACTTCACAGGACACAGGATTTTCCCCTTATCACCTCTGTAGCACTTTGAGTTGTTACAAAAAGAAAAGTTCATTACTATTTTGAATTAAAACTGCATTATTGTGTATGAGTTGCTTCCTCCAGGTGGAATAACGTTAATGTGAGAGCCACTATGAGGACATGCTGTCTATGACATGAGAGCAACAGGGGTGGCATTTTTCAGCTACCTCCCATATGGGTATCTCAAACCACTTCACAGATCTCATAATCACTGTCTTTGCTTATCAACGAGAGCGTTTGAGTAATGGTAGATTGATGATTTGTCCTATTAAATAAGGTTGATAAAGCCATGCTAGAATCACTTTCTCAGGACTCATTCCACTCCTTAGTGTTTGGCCTTCCTCCTTTCTTTGTATCACAATATCCACAAACACACAGTGAAGGGTGCCCACTCTGCAAACTCTTGGACACTTGTATGCAATTTTCTCTTTCCTTCCCATCATGGCAACACAGAGCCTTCCTGAGTTGGTAAGAAATAAATCTTTTTTCCACCAGTCGTGATGCTGTGGTTTACTTTGTACAGTCAAAGAGAGGTTCAACTCATTATTTCCAGTATAAAGTTTAATATACACAACTGGCCTGAGTTCATAAAGTCAGAAATGTATGGAATGAGACCAGAACCATTACAAAAACGTGAAAAATATACATTCAATTATAAGTGGATCAAGATGATTTATTTGTGCAGTAGTGTTGAGAATATATGTTGAAGAATATTGCAATACAGTTCATTTTGCTGCTAGAGGTGAATCTGTGTTACCATGCTTGGCTCTCAGTCTGAACTTTCCCAGAACTCAGGAGGAAGTCTTTAGATCTCACCGGGAAACACTAACTTCAGCTTGTTAAAGTTTTATTTATTTATTTCTAAGGTTTTCTACCTGGAAACATCATAAATGTCAATCTATGCAGACTCCTGTTGGGGCTTCCGGCTAGTCTCAGTACAGTAATTCTTCTTACTCTTTGTCTTGTTGCACCAGGAAGGCTGGAAGGAAATTAAAGAATCGGTTTCTTGTCCTACAGAAAGAGGACTTGACTCTCCATCACCTCTCTTCATGTCTAGTCACCTACCATTAGCCTACAGCACCTGGAAGATCTTCTTACCATCCCAGTCATTGCTGGTGTGGTCATTCAGACTCTGCAGCAAGAGGGAACCTACCTTTTCTGTGAGAACTAGTCCAGATGTTCTCAAACTCTCATCAGACTTCTCCAGCTGAGCCAACATTGCTCTCAGCAGATAAGCTTGGACTCTCAGTTCATTGTCTAGACAACTTCTGTGGCCACTTCCCTGTCTCCCATTTCTACATGTTTGAACATGGCAATCTAATAATTTGGAAGACAGCCTCTAATGGTGTAAAGCAAGCTGCTCATCTCATTTCCAGCTGCCAGGCATTTCCTCCATCAGGCACAGTCGCAGAGTGCCAGATAGCTACCAGGAGGAATTAGTCATCAAGTAACATTTGCTTTGGCTTAGCATACATTTGTTTAAATGTTAAAATCTCAGCCTGTTCTTTATTCTAACATGTTTTGTCATTTGCCTATAACCACCTCCAGTATGCTTTATAGCAGTCTCCTTAGGACTCTAGGAAAAATCTCTTGGTGCACACTCTGTTCTGGGCTTTTGCATGGTGTATAAGCACGAGGCCAGGACCCAGTTCATGAAGGGAGGCTCATACCATGTGAGTTTTGCTGGGTGAATTCAGTGGAGAATGCCCTAAATCATGTGCAAACACAGCGTTTGTAAGCTATAGTTTCTATAGTTTGTGACAGCGTGGTGCCAAGAGTAATGTGGTATTTGAAGATGGCCTTGTGTGCATGTTAAATTACTGCAATCAGACTTTAAGAGAATTGTTGACCATGGGAGACTTAAATCTTACCGTGATTTTGCCATTTAGAAGAAACTCCTGCTTCACACCATGATGAACAAGAGATCATTCAGAGCAGTGAAAAGCAGAACTTTGTCTACAGAACAAGCCTTAGTCTGGCATAAGGGTACTATTATGAAATGCAGGAGCCCAACGCACAAACTCTGCCTGAGTTGATCAAAGGTGTATAAACTAATCCCATGTGTTTTCTGTCTTCTCCTTAACTACTAGATCATTGGGAGAGTACAATGCATGAGCTATTCTGCTTGTGATATAAGTTACCAAATGCGTACTAGACAAGAGAAAATCTGCTTCCAAGCCACAGAAATAAATCTATCCTAGGATAGGTAAAAATTCAACCCTTTTCCATCTGACCCCGAATTCTATCTTTGTAGGAATTTGTATATTTCTACAAAAAGCTTCAGCAATCTGGTGTTTTTATACAGAAAGAGATATGAAGCTATTCAGCAAGCACTATTAAAAAAATGTTAAATGTATGTAAACTGTTACTGTCAGCACTCAGGACTTGAATATTTCATTTTCTGTCTGCCCATATTTTTATTTAAACAGTACTTTTTCAAGATGTGGAATATTGTGGCTAGATTCTCATTTATTATGTTTTCTTCCACCTTTAAAAGTAGAGTGGTGTTTCAGAGAAAGCAGTTTTTTGGCTTTTCTAACTACTATAACCAGAGGGCAGTAAAAAAAATAAGAAGACAAAGCATTTTCAATCTCCTGATCATGTAGGCACAATGACCATTAGATTAAAATGATGGCATCGCTGTTATAATTGCTACTATTGGAGAACATGTCTTCTTTTAAGATTCTGCTTGCTCTAGCAAGTGTCTTGTCACAACAAGGAGTGTGTTAGTAGAATGACCAGACAGTGCTAAGGACTCGACACGCACAGCTTCAGGAGGCTTCAATTTCGACCAGCTCCAGTCTGTGCCTGAGCACTCATCTTTCCTTGACTGCTGAAGTGCTTGAAATGTGCTTCTGACCCACAGCTTGCCAAGCCATGCCCAGCATTTACGCAGAGGACAGCTCATCACCAGGGCTATATTAGAGCTATGATACATGAAGGCTGAGGCAGCGTTTTGTGCTGTCTCCAGTGTGGTATCTGCTCTTTTTGCTTTTTCGGCATTTCTGTTGATTTTACTTCTTGTGTTTCTTGAAAGCCCTGCCGATGGGCTGTGTCACAGCTGCCATAATTCTTTGCAATTTGGAGGCAGAGAAAGCTCCAGGGAAGCCATGACCTGTGGGGTGGGTGCCCAGGAATGTCCTCCAGGTCAGCGGGCTGAGCCATACTGTTGTGTTATGGCAAGAGAAGGCCAAAAGTCTTCCTTACGAAACCCAGAGGAGACTGACTGAGCTGTGAGAAGCAGCTGTTTTTGTTTGACGCCAATGAATATTGCACAGAAAAAGGTTCCTGAGTCTCAGATGAGCATTTTTCAGTTGTTTTTTTTTTAATAACTGCAACCTCAGCTACATAAGCATAAATGAAAAATGCCAATGTCTGCCTATCTTATAAATAAATAAACAATAAAATTAAAATCAACCTCAATATACACAACAAAGACCAATCACGGGACGTTTCTCTGTAAAACTTACACGCTGCCATAACTTCAGGCTAAACAAGTCTGAACCAAGAAGGGTTTTGTCCCAGATCTGTATATTTTATGGGAAGCTGATGCTTATTTTCCATGGGAAACTAATTTTTCCAAAGGACAGTTTCAGCTTGGCGGCTCAATACTGTGCTGCTGTGACAAGCTGCTCTTTTAGCAGCGCTGACAGATTTTTTCAGAAATATTTATTTTCTCAACTAAGCCATGAGGCCAATGACAGGTACATTCTGGAATGAAAGAGAATGCAGAGAAGCACGCAAGAAAATATGGAATTTGGAGCACAGCTTTTTACCAACATAGCCAGATAGGGCACAGGTTGAAGTCATCTTTGTGTAGCTCTCAGCAAAAAGGCATTAATTATGTGGTAGTTCAAGTTTGTTCACCAAATTAAAGAACCCAAGTGGAATTTTTTGTCAGGTAGACGCAAAAGTTTGGGGATTTTTTTGTTTTCTTTCTTTTTTTCTCCTGCCAATATGTAAGATATAAATCATACTGCTTGATTCAGACCTACATTTTTAGGCTAAAAACAAGAAATAAATCAAATGAAAAATATGTTCCAGTTCCAATTCTGACCTTGATGAGGAAGAAAACTTGACGCTAGTGAAAAACTGTTTCTGTTTAGTTCTTAACCAGTGATACTTCTGAAGTTTTAGTGTACATTAAGAGAAAGCATCAAGCAGAACACGATCCAAAAGGCACAAACATGGAGTTTTCTCCAAGTTAAATGTCGTCTGGAACTAATGTGTTTCAAAATGCCTTTCTTATTCATTCAGGTAAGAAATTAGACGTGAGCCTGGATATCTACTCACAACAGTGCCTAATAAAATGGATTTCTCACATGAATTAGGCCATGAGTATCTTATAGCGCATACAGTGTTGTTTTGATTCCTTGCCTATCATGAGACTCCAGCCAGTGTCAGCTGTGGTGATGCTCTCTGGCACATGATGTCTAGCAATTACTTTTTTTGCAGAGAACTTCCAAACAGATGGTTATCAATCACTGAAAGCTGCACAGAACATACAGAAAAGGGACCTGTAGGGTTACTGGTCAGAAAGTTCACTTTGGGATATCAGCTTGTCCCAAATCCCTTCTCATATGCCATCAGTGACCTGAATCATTACTTTCCTCCAAAATTCTTCCTAGTGGATGGAAACTGGCATTTACTCTCTTCTTGCTTTTGTTACTGAATAGAGACAGTTTGCACACAAATATCTCTGTGGGCATAATAGAATAATCGCATCCAGTGTTATACTTTCTTCATGTATCGCAGATTATTTCAGCACTGAAAAGAGTTCATGCATAACCACAAACACTCAGGGAATAGAATTCAAGAGATACCCAAAGACGATGACTTTCCAGAAACTGAGCTGACTTTTGAATTGTTGGCTTTTAAGATTACATTTTGTTTTAAAAAAGAAAACTTTTACAACCATTCTATGTGAATGAATATTTATAAAAACAGCTCTCCGGTTTTCTCTAATTCTAATTTTCCTTACATTTCTAGAAGTTTTGCAAAAAGCTGTCACTTGTCAAAACAGGCAAACATGAATGGGATAGACTACAAGGTCAGACAATTTTAACATATAAAGCACTGACCATATCAAGCAGTATCTCATAAACTGGTTCATATCACACTGTTCTGACTTCATACTGCCATAATTTGGAAGGTCACGTAAGCACATTGGAAAAACAATGAAGCCAGTAGTTGAACATGATGTAAAGTTTTACATGAAGCATTGACTATGAGCAGCCAGTTCTGGCTCTTGTGTTCTGTCGATAAGATACCTGGAAGCAATTGACTTCACTGAGAGATTAAAACATTCATCACCACTCAGGAAGCCTAATGTGCCTGACATAGTCAAACTTTCTATTGGTAAGAGTACAAAAATGTTTGCAAGGACGCCTCTATGCCTTTCAAATTCAGGTAGGACCCTTTTAACTGAGACAAAATAATCCACCCTGTAAAGTCAGCAAAATGGTCCTTTGCAAACTTTCAACCTGTGCCAGCTAGTACTCTCCTGGGTAGTGCCCAAGCGAGGCTGGAATGCTCCAGGAGCCATTCCCAGCAGATGGCTGGTTGTAGGACCACGGATGTTCCTAAACACTTTTATTCTACTGGTTTAGGCAAAGCTTCAGCATAAACGTTCCCCAGTGACATAGAAATTTGATGAGGATCTCAGGGTACTAGAACTGTAAAATAATACATTTTCTACAGAATGATTTCTGCACTTTCTCCAAGCTTGTCTGGTTGTACCAGGAAACATGGCAGGTTGTCCTAAGTTAAAACATATTATTACTGTTAGAGTGACCCCTTGGGAGCTCTGAAGTGCACAGCACTCTGCAAACACATTACCAAAAAAAGCGCTCCCCCAAGTATGTATAACAGAAAGAGAACAAGAACCGACTGGGGTGTAGATGGAAGGAAACAATGCGATGTTCCTGGGGAGCGCAGCAGGAGACGACTCAGCTGTAAGTGCTGCTGCGTTTTTTAAAGGTATGACTGGGAGTTTTAAAAAGTGTGAAGAGACATTTTCACATCTGGGCAACAGTATCAAGATGCTGCAGATCAATCTTCACCCATTTTGCCCAGTGAAGCAAAGCATGCTGAGGGAAGACCTGCTAATGCAAAACCCATCTCTCCTCCAAACGGTAACTGTCAAGGCACCTCTCCTGGGACTCCGTGTTCCTTGTTTTTCCCTTCATTTTATAGCAGATGTTTTACGTTTACACATATTTTTCCTATCCTGGCAGTTCTGCAAACTCCCAGCTGGATTAATTCCCTCTTTGCCTCATCACCATCAGCAAAGGAAGCCAAATACTCATCGTTATATGCAACCTCATGATGTCCAGATTCAGCTCTTTCTGACATTTTATTTCTATTTATTCAGGTTGGCTTAGGCAAGTCCAGAAAATTAAAACTGTCTCTCTGAACACAATCATGACTCAGAGTATTTGAGAGGAGAAGACTCATAGCCAGAGTTCTTGGAAATAGGTAATGAGATCTATGGCTGTTTATTTTAATTATATTTCAAACAAGTTTGCAGAGCAAGGCAAATCCTTCATTTTCAAAATCTTATTGCTTCTAAGCCAACTTCATCATCTTTGAAGCCCAACTCTGATCTTTTTATAGTTTAATAGAAACTTGAGAACCTTTGAAGTTGTAAATTTTACTGTCTCAGGAACCATCTCAGAAGCCCCAGACTCAGATAAATGTCTGTGACCTGACAGCAGTAGAGTTAGTCTCACTGAAGCTCACACAACCAAATCTTCACCATGGGAAGGAGTCGTATTTACTCACAAGTATTTCAAAGTACAAAAGCATTTTAGATCAGCTGTCTGGTTGGTCCTCCAGAAAATTAATCTGCAACTAATTGTGTCTTTAGGATTTTCATCATTGTTCAGGTACAAAGAGTTTCAGTTTTCCCATTTCTTTGCTCAGGAGCAGTAAATACAGCTGTGAGACTTTGCTGAAACCAGTATCAACCTCAGTGCCTTCAACAGGGCTATGGTGCTTAAATGAAAAACAAACAAATAAATAAAGAAAACAAACATACATCAAAAAAACCTACCACAAACAAAAACAAAAATAAAAAGCAACACACCACCATAATAAATGTTGCAAAGGATGTCCCAAAGCCTTGAGTGAGTCAGTTCCACCTCCTCCACTGCAAGGATAAATGACCATGTTTGTTGCAGATTTTGAGATATTGTCTAGCAGATACTGCTCCAGAGCAGTTACCCTTGCTGTGTAGCTTCTCCTGCCAAGGTTTACAGCATGACTGAACTCCCTCACAAAGAGATATCTTGTGTTCCTTGTGCATTTTTGCAACTTTCATCCCCAAATATTCCCTTCTTTCTCTCATCTCCTTGTTTTGCTCAAAAATAAGAATTTGTGATGTTGTTTATCCTGAATAAATAAGAAATAATCTTATGTGCAGCTTTCCAAAAGGTGTGCATTTTTTTTGTCTACTTCTTGTTTGTATAATTTTTTATTTCCACATCTCCCGTATGAGGAAAGACTGAGTAACCTGAGTCTGTTCAGCCTGGGGAAAAGAAGACTGAGAGGGAATCTGATAAATGTTTATAAGCATCTAAAGGGAGGTGGGAGGCAAATGGATGTGGCCAGGCTCTTCAGTGTGTAGCAATAGGACAAGGAGCAATGGCCTAAGACTTTAACATAGAAAGTTCCATACTAACACGTTGAAGAACTTCTTTGCAGTAAGGGTGACAGAGCACTGGAACAGGTTGCCCAGAGGGTTTGTGGAGTCTCCTATGGAGATATTCAAGACTCACCTGGATGCCTACCTGTGTGACCTTTTGACCTATTGCTTTAGTAGGAGGGTTGGATTCAATGATCTCTTGGGGTCCCTTCCAACCTCTGCGATTCTGTGGTTCTGTGGTTCTTCACAGAATCAGAGAATCATTTGAGTTAGAAGAGTCCTTTAAAGCCGTATGTTCCAGCTTCCCTATAGTGAACAGCTCAGACTGAATCTCTGATGAATTCAAAAGAATACTTACCAGGAGTAGGAGGGAGAGATAGCTCTGGGCAAACAGGAGCTGTGAAGGTTGGTAAAATGCACCAAAGAAGCACAGGTGGTCATTCTTAATGGAACAGGATAGCTCTTCCTCAGTACTTCCCCTCCTTCAGGGAACAACATGGATCAAACACTATAGCTCAATCTATTATTGAACCATGAAGGAAAAGAAAAGCGCTGAAGGTCATCATGGTAAGCAATAACACAGTGGAAGGTCTAAAGATCTGCTTTTAAGTTATCTATTGAAACCTTCTTACACTCTCCCTAAAAAACCACCCAAGTGTTCAAAGAGGGCACCTAGGGAAAAAGAATGAAAATCACATGAACAACAACGAACTGGGGTCAACAATGCGTAAACTAAAAGTGAAAGGATTGCTCTCCACCCAGATCATCTTGGGTTGCTGGTTCTGCAGCAGCTGACTGTGCTACTGTGTCTTATTTAGGATGTAGTACTAGGCAAAGTTGTGCTCGCTCTGAGTTACATGACAAGTCAATGTTTTTTTCACTGAAAGGCAAGACTGGAACATAACTACCTCCTGCTCCAACTCTCCATCTTACTTTTATTCCAAAATAACTTTCCTAAATGACATCTTTAATATAAAATAATGCACTGATTTCTTCTGAATTTAATCCGGGATGCAGGGTGCCTTCATCTGGTTTCCTCCCAATCTCCCTTAAAGCCCAATAAATCTGTGACTACTTCCTCGCTGAAGCCTCAGAGGATATAGAATTACTTCACAACTCCTCAAGCCCAGAGCCCTCAGCATGGCTGATGGAGAGCCAAGATCAGAAGGGAGCTGCTGAAATTGAGATGTGAAACAAAAATAATCCCCTGGAAAGGAGCAAAGCACAATGACAAAAGCAAATCTTTACTGGAATTACATCATGATGATAATGAGAAATCACATTTAAGTGTTAGAAGGAGAAAGAAAGAGAGAAAGAGAGAAGGAGAGAAGGAGAGAAGGAAGGAAAGAAGGAAAGAAGGAAAGAAAGAAGGAAAGAAAGAAGGAAAGAAAGAAAGAAGGAAAGAAAGAAGGAAAGAGAAGGAAAGAAAGAAGGAAAGAGAGAGAAAGAGAGAAAAAGAGAAAGAGAGAAAGAGAGAGAGAAAGAGAAAGAGAGAAAGAGAGAAAGAGAGAAGGAGAGAAGGAGAGAAAGAGAGGAGACAAGGAGAGAAAGAGAGAGAGAGAGAGAGAGAGAGAAAGATAGAAAGAAAGATAGAAAGATAGAAAGAAAGAAAGAAAGAAAGAAAGAAAGAAAGAAAGAAAGAAAGAAAGAAAGAAAGAAA
>JACDJE010000450.1:473099-614734 GCA_016647715.1 Pavo muticus
GAAGGAAGGAAGGAAGGAAGGAAGGAAGGAAGGAAGGAAGGAAGGAAGGAAGGAAGGAAGGAAGGAAGGAAGGAAGGAAGGAAGGAAGGAAGGAAAATACAAACCACAACAATGATTTTCTATGCATTTGCCTCTACCAATTGTTAAAACAGTAGCAACTGTCATATGTTTCCAGTTGTAGCCCATCATTAACAAAAACACATGGTGGGGATGGGTTGATGATTGGACTAGATAATCTTAGTGGTCTTTCCAACCTTAATGATTCTATGATTCTACAATTCACTTGATAAGGTCATGGGCCAATGCAATTTAGTTTTATCATAGTCAACTAAATATCAACTACAGTCAGTAGTTCCTTGCTTTTCCTGTAAAGGAATAAAGTACACTTCAGCTTTAATTTTATATAGTTCTATTTTTAAAAAGTCTCTTACAGTCCCTATGTTGCTGTTTTACTGCTTGATCCATGTCATATTAAGCTCCGTGTTCGCATAAATTTTATTGAGCATTGTATTACTGCTGGCTTTGAAGTACAGTTTCATATGTACACATAGGTTCAGTTTAAAGGAAACAACAGATTGCTTCAGTTACCACTTACATTAAAATGCATAGTTCTATGACTGTGATACACAGCACAGTGTGAAGGATTTCAGTCACCAACACTGAAAGAACAGACTTTTGCCACTCCTTGCCCCCAACAAGAGAGAAATAAAAGCAACATGTTTGGCCACTATTTCATTTGTATTTGCCTGGGGATCAAAGCGCAGTTGCATAGATCCAGAGCCTCTGCAAAACCACCTGCTCCAGTTCCCCCATGCAGGGAATTTCCAAGGGCAGAGACTGTTACCTGTAGATTTTTTCTGCACATAGCAAGAGAGATGGAGCTTACGGCTGCCCTATAGTCTGTGGCAGAAACTGCCATGTACTTTTCCTAATGGTCCCTATTTTTAAAAGCTTATTGCCCTGTATCTTTTTGCAGACAGACCCTTAATGGGATTCTGAGGGGGGAAGGTTTCTGTGGTATGCTGATGCTTCAGACTCATCAAGATTGTGAAACTTGATAGGGATGGGTGGTCTTTGGTATCACGAGAATGGCTCCACAAATATCAGAATCCACCCCATCATCACTGAATATCCTACAGTTACATCAATGGCAATATCACACTAGGGACTCTTCAGACGTTTCAGAGTCTCACCTGAACCCCAGATGATACAGATTTCATGCGGCCCAGGGACCCCCTTGCTAGGCTTAGCTCTGAAGGTCTTTCTCCAATTGGAGCAAAATTCTCTTAAAAGAATGAAGTCAAATTGCTCAATCTGAGCATGCTCTTATCAAAATGACTTTCCCTTCTGTCCTTGTAGTTTCAAAGCAAGATTTGTAGGCATGTCACTGTAATTTAATGATCTCTCTCCTTTCTGCTGAGTGCTTCTAGCATTACAGAAGCTAAACCATTAAAATATGTGTTTCTGTCACAGCATGGACACTTGGCTCTAAGTATTACTTAAAAGACATGGGTAAACACAGGAAAAGACGTCCCAGCAGGAGGGAAGTGATTGTGGGGACAGTATGTTCTGACAGCAATTCAAAATTACAAGTAGGCTGCAGAGTAGGAAGTCACATACAACAAGTTGTTTTATTTAAATAGCCAGCAGGTCTCAGCCCAGAGAACAATAGCGTCTGCTCCTACAGATGGTGCCATGCTCTTGCTGGGAACTTCATTTGGTCAAGCTGATAAAGGCAAGAAAAAAGCAGATAACATCGCAGGGGGATGCACTGGGCTGAGTGGTTGGCCCTGATTCTCCTTTTGCACACAGCAGAGAAAGTCACATAAGGTGAGCAACGATGTTCCACAGTGAAGCTGGCAAGCAACAAGACATGTCTGGGCCTTTCCAGCCCTGGGATGGTTTGCATTTTTCCTTTAAACACCTGTGAGTTTCTCAGGCCACTATCTATAGTCATGTTGGGTTGGAAGGGGGGATGTGGCACAGAGATTGGAAAGGGCAACAAAGCACCAATGGGGACCTCCCCCTGATCCACACAGGAGTACAAAAATGGCACAGCAGTAGATGGGCAAGAAGAGGTGTTCCTAGAGAAGAGGAGGGCTATTTTGTTTTAAATACACCTCTTTCTTGTGGTCTTCTTATTTCTTTGTTGATCCCATCTTTGTGGGATCTCCATCTCCAGTTTCTGCTTCTGCATCTCTCTGCGCTCTCTGTGGGCAGCCCACGGCACTTACCTCTTCCTCTGCAAAGAATGAAAATTTGGAAAAAAATCAGCTGCATAATTCTGGTTTTAGGGATGGTTCAACGCAACAGGTGCAATTTTGCTGTGTTTAAAATAGGTTAAATAATGTGAAAGTGATCTCCATTTCACAACACTTAAAGGCATGAATTTAACATACCGCCATTACTTGCAGATTGTTGATGTTGCTGAGAAATTTCCTATTTGCTCCGATGGGTCCACATCTCACACAAAGATGCCAGGGCTACATACAAGAGGCATATATATCTCATTTCTTCCTTCTATTCATCTCTTGTAACACACTGAGCGAAAGTCTCCATTATCCATAATTTTATATAGCCCCTTATTTCCATATGAAGTCACTTTAAACTGCTACTTAATGCAAACAGCAGTGATTTTGGTTCCTCTGACCTTCAGAAAGGTAAAAGTCATTGCAATAAGTAACTAAGGATCACACTTTCACTTACTCTCTTTGTGGTAGCCAGCAAAGCTCATCTGGCATTTAATTAGCTACCATAAAAATAATTTCTTCCTTTAATAAAGGAAAAACAAACAAACAAGCAAAACAAAGCCTAGGAACCTGCTCTGGCTGTCTGTGCTGCAGGGGATGTGTGTGTTATATTCTCCTAATCATGGGTAAGAAGTAAGCATTAAGATGTCCAATGAGATGCATGATTGCCAGAGAAATTCATATGTGAATCTCCTCCTCAATGGGAGCCTAGGTTAATAGGGGACATGGTACAGTCTATGAGACCTGCAAGTTTCTAGCAACACTAAGGGGGGCTGGCAGCAGACTGGTTTAGTTATCCTCATCAATAAAACAATTTGACATAAAAGGATGGTTGGTAACTGTGACTGTTAGCTAGTGAGATGGCAAGTTCCCAAGTCTTTGTGGGATAGACAAAATCACCTGTGGAAATGAGAGGAAAAAATGGAGAAGAACATCGGGGAAAACTGAAGATGTCAGAGTCTCTATCTCCATGGAGTATGTAATTTTAAGTATCTAGTAGAGTTGTTAATTCTATTTCATGTTAATGAGCTCCCATATTGATTACATTAACTTACAGAAGTAGTACAACCATGCCTGTGGTCCAGCAAGACATTACACACACAGGAGTGTAGCAAATCATTTTCCATCATTATCAGTTCACCTCAGACTGAAACAACGGAGGAAGGCAATAAACCATTGTCTGTGTCTCTCTGGGCACAAGAACAGTGCTGCTGACGCAGCAAGATTTCATTTAGACATTAGAAAAAAGGCTTTCTTAGCAGAAGGCCAGTGACTGAGTTTGGGCAAGTCATGCAATTCCCATCATGAGAATAGGCACATCTCTGTAATGGGTTGGCTAGGTCTAAATGATCTTGCCTTCACAAGCTCTCTTCCAGCCTAATATTCCATTTTTCCATCTACAAAATATTTTCAGTTTATTGGGATGTCTTCGTTTCTTATTTTCCCTTAAGAAGCAGTTGGGAAGCTGTCTGTCCGCTCAGCAGAAAGCTTTCTGTTCAAATCCATTGAACGTATGAGCTGGCTCCCACCAGTTTTGACTAAGACTCTCAAAGAATGGCTGGGTAAGTTGAAATCCACTGAGATTACCAGTTCCCAATGGTGTTTTTGGATATGGAAAGCATGCTCCTCCACTTGGGGAATGAGAAACTTTCATGTATTTCACATATACTGCTGAAAAAGCCACCCGAGGGAAACAACTGTGATGTTTATGATTGGGTGATGCTTATGATCAGTCATAATTGGGGTGGTGCTCAGTGCAGCAAACCCAAGATGAAAGATTTCATATCACATTACCAACCATCCAACCCAAATACGCAGAATTAACAGAAACCCTTTGGAAACTCGTAGAATTCAATTATTTTGGCTAAATTACCACATCCATAGCAAATTACAGGCTGTCTATTGGAAAATATCTCCTCTCAATCTTGCCATTTTTTGTTCTTCAGTTCTGTTTATCTTCCCAGCATTTTCCCTTCCTGGCAAAGGCCCAGTGTTTTTTGGGAAGGACTAAAGATAGGCTTTTGATCCACAGAACACTATTTAGTGGTTGGACAAGGTTGCAATTAGTCAGTGTGGTCTTCGATTCCTCTGTAGGCCCATGATATCAAGCTTGCGGTGTGACCTAAAATACTATATTCAGATACAAACACTGCCAGACCAAAGCTGCACAGAAAATATAACGAGTGTTTAGAGCAGAATAAGGGTCATGCAGTCACAGGCTATCAAAAGCTGCTTCTTATCTGGATTGTCTTCAAGGGGTTTGGAGAGAGACAGAGGAATCCACTGACTTTAAACATCAAATGGATGAGCTTCACATCATCTGCTGCAGATCTTGTTTCTGTCAAATGGTGCACAAGGAGCCCCAGGGAGAGAAAAACGCGAGTGCCCAAACTTAGCAGTGCACTGCCCAATGGCACCAGCTTGGACTTCAAAAGCAATATACTCATGCAGAAATCGGAGGGGCTTCAAAACACTCCAACTTTTCCAAATAGTGTCAAGAGGCTAGAGATGGAGCCAGGCTTTCTCTCCAATATTTTAAGCATAGGTTTAAGTATACGCTCCCTTTCTTGTTTCTTGGGGGCATTTGAGATCTGATTTTCAAGCATGCTTCAACCTGTAGGAGGTCTGTATGGGCAGAGGATGCTCAGCGTCACATTTCACAGTGTGAGCTGGAAGCTCACATTCACTGCTGGAAATCATCAGCCTCCCTATGCAAAATTGGGATATCCGAGAGTAAACACTGTGCCACTAACTGAGTGTCTGAGCTGTGAGTGGTTTTCTGAGTTGTGAATCAACACGTTTCGCAGTGCAGCAATGCCTAGTCATTTCCCAGTTTTTAACGTGTTTATCACCACATCAGGCCTTTGAAATATGGGATTACAGGTGAGAATTTGAAGCACAAAAATCTTGGATCAAGTTTAAAAAAGATTATAAAGGCTTAGGCATATTATCTGCAGTTTAAAAAATCTATCTTCACAACAGTGACCCAAGATGACTGTGGAGGAGCTGGGACTTTTAATCCCAAACCTCTCTCTAAAGGCACAGCACTGTTCCTGCCCTTAAAAAACTTTTTCTTAATTTGAAATCATCTCCTTTAAGGCACTAAAGAGAAATAACAATTCTGGACTTACAAATGATGTAAATATTACTGAATCCAGTGACATCCATAATCAAATTAAATGGAGTTTTCTGATATTGCTGCTAAACTTTCCTTAGAGCACATGGCACTACGGTATCTGTCTCTCACTGCATACAGAAAAGTCTGTAGAAAACCTGACAAATTAAACTAGAGCCACTGAATTACTTCAGTAACATTTATACACAGTTACATTACATATTGAGAGACTGCTCCTTTTGTTTCTTTTTTTCTGCATTAGTAACTAGGTTGTCCAACCTCCTAACAAGGGTTCCCTATAAATCAGCATTGCTACATTTCCCCGTGTAAAACGAGGAAGAAAGGAATTGATCAAAGCTGTAAAGAAAGACAAACTTTTGAATCCATACTCTGTGCAGGCTCTATAATTTCTTGATGGCCACTGGTTTGTCTTGAGGCATACAGGAGGGATGAATGTACCCCATAGAAAAGTTTCAGTTCAATCGGTTCAGCCTTCAAAGCCAGATGAAATCTGAAAAAGTTTAATTTACCCCAGGGAATTTGGGAGGAGAGAGATTCTCACCCATGTCGGCGATTTTGCATTAACCTCCAGGTCAGGCCAAGGTTGTATTATGAGCTTTAATTAACAAAATTCATTATTTAATTAACAAAATTAATGCTTTGAAACTTAAAATATTTGCAAATTCACCCCCTATAATTACTTTCATTCATTATTATTTATCTAGGTCTGGAGTCAGCCTGTAGCAGCTCTCATTTCCCGCAGTGGGAACAGCCAGGGGAGACAACCCCGTCACTCTCTGGAGGTGTTTAGATGGGAGCCGGGCTCCTCCAGAAATCTGGCTCCAATTACGAGCACTCCGTGCTTTGAAAACCTGACCCTCGCACCCAGTGTCGGCTAGACATTTTACAAACAAGCCTGATGATAATGGCATAGTTACACAGGCAAAGTGCTCCCAGCGTAGACGCAGCCCAGGCTTGGGGTTTTGCCAGTGCAGCATTTTGGGGATGGGCTCACACCTTGTTGTGCTGCCAGCAAGTGCTTGAGAGTGGGGCTCTGCCACCAGGCAAAGCCAAAGTGCCCAAATTCACCATCACACCTACGGAAATGTGCATCAGAAAAACTCTGCTGTGAAATAAAACCTCAGGTTTCCCAGATTGCACTGGGAGAAAACTAGACATTCACATTTGTTGCTTATTTTTCAAAAAATCAAAATATTTTTCTTAACCTTTTTTAAGGAAATGTTAATTTTTTTCTGATTCTTCTCCCATCTAAATTGTTTTCAATTTCATATTTTCATTTAATAAACTATCACACTCAAAATACCTCATTTAACTCATAGTATTTTCACCTCGTGTTTGCCAAGGGCTGCTCAGCCTTTGTCATCATCCCAATGGATGGCCTGAAGAAAAACACATCACCTCCTGCTCTGTTCTGTTGCTGGTTGAAGGGGAAAGTGATGCTGACATGCTTCGTAAGTGCTTGGAGATTAAAATGCTCACACTCCTGATAGACGGAGAGAGTCCATGGGTGTATACATTCAGTACGGCACTCTGCCACCCTGTACCTATGACACTGGTAAAAATATCCACTGATGTACTTTACAGCGCTGTTTCCCATACCCATCCCTCTACCTGTCAAGCCCTCATGACCATGAAGTAAGTGAAATGTGCACGACTGGTGCTTGTAAGTCCAGCAGCAGCAAGGAATTATTCTGAACAATGACATCTACTAAATACTCGTCCTGGCACCAGCTCAAATTGGCCATTTCACTCTTCCTTCTCTCTGGCTCTGCAGTGGGACACAATGGCAAATTTGGAGAAGAGTCCCATCTTCTCTCAGTCATACAGTCTAATTTTTGAGTGGTTCTGTGTGGAGCCAAGAGTTGTACTTGATGATCTTCATGGGTCCCTTCCAACTCGGGATATTCTATGATTCTGTGATTCCTTCACAGTGTGAGCATGGCTACACTTTAGGGAGAACCAGAAAAGAGGAACAGAAAGCTTGGCTCCTCACTGTGCTGCAAGGCAGGGGCAATAGAGCACCAGGACTGGGTGACTATTGCATAAACTCAGTGGGAGCCATGGCCATTATAGGCAGTGGCAAATGTGGCAGTCACCTGAATATGCATCGCTTCCTCTGATGGATAACTGTGAAAGCTATGCTTCTCCTTCGGGTTTTACTGAAGGACTCCCAGACTTAGCACTCATGAGATGGGCCTGCACTTGCTCTTGCCATCAGCGAAGCTCACAGGTAAACCTGGGCATATGTTCACATGCACCAGCCCCATCTCTGGGTGCCATCCTCTAGTGGTCCTTGGCACCTGAGCTGTTCCTGCACCTGCCATTGCCCATGGCTGTCCATACTGCACCTGGAGCCCCTGAACCCCCTCTCTAAGATCTTTCTGTTGAAGCATTTCAGTGGAAAGTACAAGAAACCCCCTAGTGGACAAATAGAGGGAGTGGGTTTAGCTTCCAAAGAGGGAATATTTTCATTGCTTATTGGATTTAATGCCAGTCTGACCTTGCAAAGACTATTCTTCTATAGGGAAACTCCTAGCTCCTTTTATTTGGTATGTTTTTCTCCTGGTTTTGGCCATATCTCAAGGCAACGTTCTGAGCTCAGCAAGAATTCTCTTCTCACAGGTGTTGGAGGCTTTGCCATGGGTAGAGAGGGCTAAGATATTGCACAGTGCCTGCACCCCGGTGGCAATGTAGGGAATGAAGAGGCCGGAACTGCTCTCTGTAACTGCAAGCAAAGCACTGGATTTTTAGAGGTAGTCAGGCATGTAAATACCTAAGTACCTAAGATTTCCCCTCAGCATCTTTGTAAATCCTGAAAGTCTTTGGGTAGTTTAAGCTCCTCTATAGCTCATTAGGCATTAGGTAAGAGCCTTGCAAGGGTCCCAGGGTAAAATGCTGTCTCTCTGAGCCCAGCATTAAGCTGAATAGGGTAAAGATTTCATCACATGAAGTTTTTAGGGTTGCAAGTCCAGATTTTTCTGGGCCTTTGTATTCCTCAGGATTTTTTTATTATTATTATTTTTGGCTAAGCAGGAAATCTGTTCTGATGTATGACTCTACTGCCCAAGCATGACCTCAGAGAGCTGGCATTGAACGTCACTGAAGCTTGGCCCTCTGACCCTGTACAAGGGTGCTGAACAGAGCCACTCTCACTTGGACACTGGAGGATGTGCACAGCTGTGGTTAGCTCAGTTTTAATTTGGGCTACCTGGGCTGATTGCTCAGCCTGTCAGATGACTGCATATCCAGTTCAGGGTGAGCACCCCATTTTCAGCACCAAACTAACCAGGCCTGGAGCCCTCAGCACAAGAAAGTTGTGGAGCTGTTCCTTTTCTGTCTTAGTAAATAGTTTTTATCTCAATCTAGAAGTTCCATTTTGTTGGTTGTTTTTTTCCAGTTTTCTCCCTCATCCCACTGGGAGCCGGAGTGAGCAAACAACCGTCTGGTGCTGAACTGCTGCAGGGTTAAACCACAACAGGTGGCATGCAGAACTGTGCCTTCCACACGCCCACCTGAAACGTGATCTCCAAAACATGGCTGGGAGCACTCCCTTCAAAAAGACACCTTTCCTCCTCTGGACTTGCGGCCCATCCTTTGTGCAGCCACTGAACCCCTTCTCAGGAGTCATGAAACCCAAGCTCCATTCGTTCCTTTAGCTTAGAGAAAATGAATATTCATTTTCCCATCTCGAGGTGCAGTGTGAGGGTGACAAGGGCTCATTTCAGCTCTTCTGGATACAACTGCTCTAGTGTGGAGCAGAGCCTTCACACTGCATGGTAGTGGAGAGAGCAGACATGGTACGGTACACACCTCTGTTCTCTGATGGCTAGGGCTCCTCTAGAGGAAGTAAAGCATATTTTTTCCTATTTGAGTTTGTTCCTGAATTTTATTCTATTCCTATTTAAAGCAAATATAAAGTTTAGTTCAAGTAGGTGAAGCAGTTGCTGCGCTGCAGCAGACTTCAACAGGGATCTCTCAGTTTCTCACTGGTGTGAAGGTGGAGAGTGAGCTGCCATGGCTCAGTGAGCACCTTAGAAAGGATGCTTGTCAAGTATAAAATAATGTTAACAAATTAAAGCAATTAAATTTAGGATGTGGTATGTTAGAAGAGGAAGAAAAATGCAGTCCCTGGCATCATGTTGGGGTGTGTTTGTCACCAAACGTCTGGGGGGATCCCAACAGATAGAGGGACCTTTCACTGGATGCAGAAAATGAAACTTTCATAGTCATCCTGGGTTATAAATGGGACTGTTGTTGATTTTCTTCATATGAAGGTCATCTGCTCCCCATCAAAACATTAACGGTCCCAGAGAAAAATTCACACAAGCAGATTTTCTCCCCATTGAGTTCCCCCTTTCAGATGCAGCCACGTTCGCTCCCAGCTCGGACCGCAGCTCAGCCATCAAAGTACCTTTTGTGCTTCTCTCCAAAATAGTTTATTCTTCTCTGGCAAACAACATCATTTAGCGCTAGCTGGAGGAGCTGAATGGGCTCAAGTTAGGAAAACCAGATGTATTTGAATCATCAGTCAAAATTAGAGGCCAGCACTTGATCTATGGCAAGGTAATGAAAAGAGTCACTCATACATTAATAGGGCTGAGCCATAGGAGCGCTGCAAATCACGGAGCGGGATATTGTATGAATGTGTCAATGTTACTGATATCCAGGGGCCCGTTACCGAAACACTCACTGATGAAAGACTTTGTGTGTGCACGCAAAAACAAGCCAATAAAGTCCTGCTCATTGCATGAAAACAAAAACAAGATCTCAAAAGGCTGCACACTGCTAAAACAACAATCTCCTGTTACTCTTGTTGCTGTCACTGGAGCAAGACACTGGGCTTGAGAGACTTTTTAAAATTATTTTTCTAAATGTTTTTTTTTCAGACTTAACAGCCTACCTCCAAGGTCATGCCATGAGAAGTGATGACTCAGATGCCATCAGTGGGTTTAACACCCTGTCCTGTTCTGCCGTTATTTATTGATGGTTTTAAAGCAGGGCCTCAGTGCATGAAGCTTTGTACAAACACACAGTGAGGACAGCCCAGGCTGAGGGCTCACAGTTGTTAAAAGCGGGCTGCAAACTCTGCCTTGTGCATTACCAGTGGTTTGCAGAGCATCTCCAGGACAAACGCCAGAGTATCTCCCTGAAGTCTTGGGAGATGTTGCCTTCAGATGCCAAGATAGCCCCAGAATGGGTCATCTAAGATGTTGGTGAGAGGGGATGCATTTAAGGTAGAGATCTGTGGGAGTGCATGGAACCGTTAACCTGAGCCATCTCTGACCTCTGGAGACTATGAACATGCATGTCTGGGGCAGATAGGATCAGGCACAGCCTTGTATTTGTGCGATGGTTTGTTTTGAGCTACAGTGTTTTTTGTTGTGAAGTTTGGTGTCTCTGGTCTGAATGTTATTAATGGTGGTCTTGAAGGACATGCTCAGGGTCACGCTGAACTTTAGGGATAAATATCAGGAATAAAACTCAGAGCCCCTCAGCCCTATCTAGATGCCAAGGCAAATGGGTTCTGGAGGATGCACGTGGCCCCTATTAAGCATCACCTTCATGATATTCTCATTGCATTTGAATGGCCTTCTGGTGAATAGATAAGAAAATGTGTAGAATCAGATCTGCAGCTAGCACCATCAGGAAAACCAGCTTCTTTTGACTTGATTTAGCTGTCAAAATTTGACACCAATCTACAACAACTGAGGATTCAGCCCTCTATTCTTGGCAAGTGATCTATAATGAAAGAATGTGGATACACTTAAGCAGCTTGCTCTTTTTTATTTTAAGACCATGATTCGTTCCAGACTGGTAATTAAATATAGTTCTTTCAGTGATAGGAACTGCTCTGACAGCTGCAAATCATAATAATATGCATTTGTATACGTTTGTGTATGCATGCTTGTGCATTTTTGTTGGTGAAACAATGAATACAGTCACTGACTTATGGACATTGCACTGTATCTTCAAATTGTTCTTGTGAATAGCCAGTGTTTGTGTTGTCAGAAAAACCTATTTGCAGGCAGTAACATCTCCACCTATGATGCTAGTTGGGTCAGCCCCAGATTACCCAGACACAAACTCTAAATTAAATGGTTATTTCTTCTGATGTAGCCATGAAGTGTGCACTGCTCTGTGCATCAGGGGTCTGTCCCAGTGCACTGGGACCACTCTCTTAGGTGCAGATGGACACTGGGGAAAGAGAGTTATTAGCAGCTGAGTAATACAATCCAAATCTTGCCAGGAGTGGTGGTAGATAGCTAGGTGAAAGTACATACAATGCACAAGGCAGTGCATCCTGCTGGGGCACCAGCTAACTGGGATCGTGTTGCCATGGAGGCAAGGAAAAGGCTGGGAGCAGCTCCCCAGATAGAAGTTGTGCTAAGCCTGATGTGAAGACACAACCAAGAGAACTGACCCCACTTCTCAAACATGCATTTGCAAGGCATTCGAATGGCAATCACAAGTAGAAATACCATCAAAATGTTGCTTTAGTTCTGGAAATCCAGTGTAATTCAAAGCAGTTTTTATGAGCTGCCAGATCTGTTTCCATTGATGAAAATTAAGGTTTCCCAAAAACCAAATGGCAGAGTGTTAGCCTGCCAGTTGTAGCTCTCTTAGGTGGTGGCACTGGTTGCTGAGTCTACTATCTGGGCATGCAGCATGGATTCTCCACAGCTTCACATTTGGCTCCTGTGGCTGATGGCCACGTTCTTGAACCCCACATAACCCGGTCTCCCAGTCTGCAATAGATCTGTATGATAAAATCCAGCCTCACTGGGATTTATTTTCATCCCTCTAATGAAAGTGTTTTGATTCATTTTGCAGCATGGTTTAGAGAGCAGGAAATTTAAAACCAGCTTTATGTGCGGTAGGCTTGAATGCAGAAATGTGCTTTCAGCCCACCCAATGGGGTGCAGGCTGGTGTGTGATAGAAAAGGAGGTTTGTGGGCTTCAGAAACACTTTCCTCACTATACCACCAATTCACTCCTTAAAAAGCAGTGAGCTATTTACAGTACCTCTTCCTGAGTGTGAGTGAAGGTCTGTCAAGCAAGGAGGATGTATAGGAACTGGGTCTTCGAAGGGCCGTCAGTTATCACATTGGACATGGATGTGGGTGCTGGTGCTAAGCTGATGGAGAGCTATGCCCGTGTGTCCCAGCTGACAAACAAGGGCCTTCCCCAATCTGGGCATTATTTTCTGAACTTGTTCTACTAGACCTAAAGGTGAACAAAGAACAGCCAGCAAAAAGAGGCAAGTATGCCCATGACTTGTTGGTTACAAACACAAGAAATAGGAGAGTGCAGTACAAATCCCTGCTCTGCATCAGCCATAGAAAGGATGTGAATTTGAACCTAGAACTGTGGGAACCACTAGGCTTTTTAGTATAAAGCAAGGAGTGAGATGACACTGCATGGAGAAGATCCTCCTGCCTCTGCTGCAGTGAGAAAGGCTCTTTTTAGGCTGAAAGGACTTGCAGCTGTGGATTGCAGGTGGTGTCAGGCATCTCCCTCTGGCCCAGAAATGAGCACCCCATGGCCCTTGTTTTAAGGTGCCCTCAGTGCCCTGGGACAAGCACATTCCTTAGTTCATTATGGGCAGGAGGTAAAGGTTGCATGAGAGTATCTTACTCTCCCATACCTTCACCAGCATCTCCTTGCCAGTTGTCACCACTGACAAATGTGAAATAGCTTTTGAAATCTTGTTTTTCTCTCTCAGAGAATCGGCTGAGTTTGAACAGCTTAGAAAGCTAACAGGAACACTGGTTTTAATTTTAGGGGAGAAAGAACAACCCTTCCAAGCTTGAGTTTGTTTTTCAACTTCCAAGACAGTGACCACATCCTCCCTGGTTTACTGCTTCTCCTTATCTGACAGACGTGGTCATGCTGCAGGGATAAAAGATACTTCCAACGCAGAGGTCCCAAGTGTTTATTGGGAACAGCTACATCCCTACCCAATGCGTTTCTTAAAACATTTTAAGAGTTTCTTTGATGGCTAGTACAGAGGTTGTATTCCTTAATTCTTCTGAGAAAAAATGACCTTTAAGCCTCCAATTTTGAAAGCTGTTCCAAACCATGGAGCCCCGAGTGCCAAAACCTTTTCACATTCAAATCTCTTTCAGGCAGAACAGGGAGAGGAGACCAGAGTTAGTGCACTCAAATGACCTCATTTGCCACATCAGAGCACAGAGCATTTATTCTATAAAGAGCATCAGTATGTGTGCAGAATCCAGGATGTCTTGTTAGCCAGTTGCTGCAATATTACTACTAATAATCCAGCTTTTATATGGTATGGTTTGGCTGAGAGCAAATGTATAAATTCTGCAACACACAAAATTTTGAGGTCTCGATCAGTAAGGCCACTTTAGCACATAGGTAGGTTCAAGTACATAAGTATGGCAACCATCAGAGCTTTCCACAAAAAAAAAAAAAGAAAAAAAAAAAAAAAAAAAAAAAAAGAAAGTTTTCCAGTGGGAAAGTAACTGTGAGATATTTGGGGGGTGAAGGGTATTTTTTTTTCTGAACTAATTTATTTGTGAAAGTTCTGCTGTTTGAGGAAGATGCCAAGTAATCCTTCATAATTCAAATACTTTGAAAGCAAAATGTTTAGATTCAGCTCACTTTCCATGGCAAACGGTGGCAGTTTCAGATCCCTTCCTTTGTATCCCCATTCTCTTTTATGGGCTTGGCCAAGTTTTATCTCCCAGAACACAACTGTTCTCTCACATCATGAGAGAAGACTGTGGTGTATCACTGGAAAGAGAATCTGAGCTAGTCTGGTTGACTGAGGCAAATGTGTGTATAAAGAACTTAAATGGCAGATATTGCAGGGTAGCACATTAGCATTTCCAACATCAAAAAAAGAGGAAAAACAGTCTTCAGCTGTACAAAAATTTGCCCTTTATTGAGAAAAGCTTAATTTTTTCTGCAAAGGATACTAATGAAAGCAATGCTGCTTTCATTTATGTTAAAGCACTCAAGAGGAAAAGATAGCATTTCTGAAGAATTTCTGAAGAAGTAAATTCTGAAGAAAGCCAAAGAAGAGGGATTATATCTGGATAAGGCCATCAGAGCTGAAAACAGTCTATTTTTACAATAAGCATCAAGCAGTGGCTTTGCCTTGCAAAATCACCCTTATAGAGCAGTAAGCCCTCATAAAGTAATGCACTGTACTTTGGGACCATAAATGCTCATGTCTAAGACTGTAGCCCATACCAGTGCAGGACTATTACATCTAGCTGTGCATTCACCTGCCAGTTGCAAGGAATAGGGCACATGATGAATAAACTGATATCTGCATGGGACATACTATGGGAGATATTATGGTTATAGATACTTCGCATTCAGTTAAATGCTGGTAGCCTGCTTGGTTCTGGCCAGAATTCTATAACAGAGACAGTGTCCATCTCCCAGGACTTGCACTGTATGTGTCAAGCCTTGGAAAGGCAGGATGTAGCTGCGGAGGGATTGGTTTGGAATTTTTCTAATTATTCAAGGCTTAACTCAGCCCTTACTCAATGTTTGTTGCTTTATAAAGCATTTCTCTCAGCAGAACTCACTTCAGTGCAGAGCTCCCAGAAAGTTCAGGTCACCTCAGCTGCCCTGAAACATAGAACTAGGGTAGATAATGCCCCTACCTCTTACCCACAGCTGCCCAGAGGTTTCTGTTGGACCCTGTAATTGGTGAAAGTGCACAGCAGTGTCATTGGTGGTGAGGAGACCTCACAGTCCACAAATTAGCAATAACAGCAGTGCCTTATGGGGTTGCTTAAAAGCTAAAAGCTCTGTCTAACCATCAATCCTTTGCTTGGCCATGAGATATGTCAGTGATAGCAAAACACTAGGAAAAATAAGACGGGGAGATGTGCTAGTGGGTCTCAACTGGACTGAGTACAGGCAGGAACATAGAATCATAGAATCATTAAGGTTGGAAAAGACCACTAAGATCATCTAGTCCAACCATCAACTCATCAATACCATGCCCACTAATCCATGTCCCTAAGCTCCATATCTACCCTTTTCTAGAAAATTTCCAGGAACAGTGACTCCACCACCTCCCTGGACAGCATATTCTAATACCTCACCATTCTTTCTGAGAATAAATTTTTCCTAATAACCAATCTGAACCTTCCCTGATACAACTTGAGACCATTGTCTCTGGTCCTAGAAGCTCATATCCCTCAGTCAACCTCAAGGAAGGAACAATGCAAATGACAAACAGTTCCTGTAGGGCCAAATGAAAGCCTGATTTCCCCTCAGTGCTGATACAGGATCTCCACTGCATTTGAGAACTTAAGATAGTTTGTCTCTGTTTCTACCAGTACTGTGATTCAGGACTTACTAAGTAGGGGTCATATTAAAATTACGGCACTAACGGTTTGCAAAACTGATAGGTTGAGTGAATATTATTTTAAGGGAAGAAAACATTGCTTGAAAAGAATTTCCGTTAATATAACAGCATTTCAGTCCCAAGGCACAGCTGTAACACGCACAGCATTGTCCACCGTGGTACCCCAGCCAGCATGTCTGACAGGAGGCCAGAAGGATGCGGTTCAGCTCTGCCAAGTGGATTGGGCAGCAGGTTTTCTTTTTCTTTTTGTTTTGTTTTGTTTTGTTTTGTTTTGTGTGTGTGTGTTTGTTTCATGGTGGGGAAAACATGAAGAAGTAGGTATCAATATTTGGAGTCTGCTGCCCTGTAAGCGGATGCACTGTTCCAGTTCTTCTGCCAAGGATCAGATTTTACAGAAAGAGAATGAATTTTCTAGAAGAGCTGATGTTTATCCCAAGCAATTCTATACTCAGCCCTTTCTTCTGAAAGTCCAGGATGCCTTATCTGACCCCAAATTCCCAGCCAATGGGGACAGAGGAGACAATGTCGTCTTTTACTGGTTACATCTTACTTTGCTCTAAGCTTTCTCTTATTACGCGATGCGTTAATCTTTGCACATCTCTGTACTGTAACAATTGTGCTGGCACAAAGCACTTGATTTAATCATGCTGTGAAACACAGATGCATGTAACAGAAGTTCTTCAATCCCATCAGCAATGCGAGCATGATGGGAACAGCAGGCAGAGCCCCTTGGGCTGACCCAGGGTTGTCTCCTTCCCCCCTTAGAGATTGATGGGATATGTGAAAAAAAAATACAGAACACAGGACCCAAACCACTCTACACTTCATTCCCATGGTGTACAATGACTGTAACAACCAGCTCTTTCAGAGAGCTACCATTAAAATAACCCCCCCCCCCCCCCAGATCTGCTGGCACCAAGCACAGTGTGTTCCAGGTATCGCTGATAGCCGGGTGACGTCTCAGCCCTCAGCGAGGAAACACTGGGCTCTTTTTCTTTCCATCAGGACTGCTGAAAGTTTATTTTGTTGTTGTTATCACTTTCTGCTAAGCAAAACTAGGAGCCAAACAGAGGGCGAAGTGCAAGCACCCAGTGCATTCCTCCTCTCCTGCTTGGAGACAAGGTGGGCGGGGTCAAGGGCACTTAGGATCATAGAATCATAAGATTGGAAAGGACCACTAAGATTATCCAGTCCAACTGTAGACCCATCAACTTATGAGGGACAAGCTGCAGAACCACATCCATCACTGCCTTGCTGCGTGGCTGCCATGTGCTGAAGAGGTACTGGGGCCATGGGAATGGGGGATGAGGGGACACCAAGGTAGGAAAAAATATGGCAGTGGCATGGTAACTATCCCCTCACTGACTGCCACCATCCTGCCTGGGGTAGTGCGGCAGCCCTTTCTTTCTTTCTTTGTATAGGGAGAACTAATTTTGGATCCCAAGTGCATCAGGCTGGATCCAGGCCTTGGAATTCAGTTCAGCACTTTGACAAGTGCCTGGTTTTGAGTAGGTGCTCAAGGCCCTGCAACATTCATGGCACTTCAACGTGTATCCAAAAGTGAGTGCACACTTTAGAGTTTTGCTAGACCAAAGCAAATGCATCTTAATTTGTCAGGTTTCGATTTAAGATGCCAAAATGTCTGGGTCAGCAGATGGGAAAAATGTCCAGAAAAGCCAGATTCATATTTGTGTGAAGTAATTCAGCTGAGGAGCCTAATTACCATGACTTCAGCACTATTTGAGATTCAAGCACTACGTGGGCATCCCTGCCCATGGCAGGGGTTTGGAACTTGGTGATCTTTAAGTCTCTTCCAACCTAAGCCATTCTATCATTCTACGGTTCTATGAAAGCCCCAGTATTGGGAGCAGAGAGCTATGAACCTGAGATGCTCTTAGGAAAGAAGCTGAGCTTTTTCTCTTGCTCCCTGCCAGAGAAAGCACTCTCAGAAGAAAAAGTGGTATTTTTCTAATTTCCTTTATGAATCTGCTGTCTCAGCCTCATCTGGGACCATCCTCAGGGTCCTGTTTGCGACTGTCTCTGACCACTAATGAAGCCTGGATGATAAACAGGAAGGGGAAAAAAAGCAACAAAAAAAATGGGGAATAAATGATTAACATTTGAGTACATAAACAGAATGCCAATGAAAAATGCCATTTGTTTCTCATTTTTTGCTTCTGGAATTAATTTTAATGTAATACATGTTCAGCTATGAATTTAGTTCTACCACAGTTAGTAGCCTGATGATAAAGATCTTTAGTGTTATCCCGGGGTTTGATCTGTGCAAGCTTCTTTATGGATATTTTTCTCAGAAGCAACATGATACTGTAAAAGAAATAAATACTATCTTTTTTTAATTCAAAGGAGACATATCTTGAGCCAAACTTATTTACAGAGGAAGGAGATAAAAGGCACCATTAGGGATTTCTTTATGCTATCAAGGACAAAACAAGTAAAGAGTCAGAATAGGGAGGAGAAAAATAATTAATAATGGGAAAGAAATGCATTTTGTCTGTACTACTCTGGGGTGTCCTAGTTTAGCAAGGTGTATGCTGGATGTTCAGGAACAATTTCAGGGTTTAAACATTGGCACAGACATTACTGCCCTCTGAAGGCATCAGCCATGGAGATTGGATGCTCTTTGCAAAGATCCTGTAGTTCAAACAGATATTAATAGTGTTCGCTTCTCGTGAGTTTAACTTCTGGTTAAGCTCTCAGACCTGTTGTATACAGGAGATAATTCACCACCGGAAAGGCATTGTGGAGGTGCCTTTTTGCCTTCAACCACTCCAAGAGGAGCTCAGATTTGATTTCTTTTTTCATTTTTCTTTAGCAAGAGTGAAAACAAAACAGACCACCATGACCTAGTGGAAATCTCACAGCATACCCTGCTCCCCTGTCTCCTAGGTGGGAGTTCCCTTTAGGACTGGATTAGGCTAAATTAGATTATGCTCTACAGACAATGGTGGCCACAAGCTGTGGAAAAAAGATGTCAGGGCAAATCTCTTCTCAGACCCACCAACATTATTCTGGAGCAACCCTGTGAAATGAGTCCCCTAAAACAGTGCTCCTTTTGTGGATAGGCATTGGTGTAGCAGATCACCAGCAGAATGTGTGTATTTACTATTAATTGAAATAAACCTTTGCCCACACACCTACATCTGTATCAAGTGAAAATGAAGTGAAAGTAGTATACCAATTGGCATCTACCCCCTGTTGAGCAGCCAAAGAGCAAAGCTGCAGGGCAAATGAACATTTTGAGCAAAGAACTAAATGCAGCCATCCCTCACGAAGATTCTCCCCAGCCTTTCAAGTCTCAGCACTCCTCAGAGAGCTCAACATTTTGGACGAAGCAAGGAGGTAAATTAAGCTCTCACCAGATTGGAGCTGGCATCATAATGCATGAATTTGCAGTTGCAACCCAGCAGTAGTAATGAAGAAGCATTTCCAACTCCCTTCTGTAAAGGGCTCTGTAGAGTTTGGTGATGCTGTAGCATCTCAAAACACCCATTAGTAGAGAGTTTCCATGTGCATGCATTTGTGCATTAAATCTTCTTTCTGAGGCTTCTCAGATAATTGCAGAAAGCATGAAGCTTTGTAGACCTTGCTGAATTAAAGCTTCTTTCTTTTCTTTTTTTCCTTCCTTAAAGCATAGCTGTGGTTTTAATAATTTATTGTTTCATGTTAAGATACTCATGAAGTATCTAGGCTGGTTTTTATGACTTAAGCCATTTATACACGTTCCTCCACTTTAAATCTTCCTCTCCCTAACAAATGACACTCCTGAGCAGGCCTGGGCTACCAGATTAAGCAGTTTAAAACCATGGTCTTTAGCAGTGCCTTGAGTAGAAAATCCCACTTGATTTAAACACTTTCAGTTGCCCAGTCATAACTGTTAGTATAAGAGTAGTTACTTTAGACTAACTCTTTAAAACAAGATGCCCTTATTAAGGCATTTGGAAGTCAGTAACGTCTTTTCTGTTCTCTTCCAGGTTTTGCACAGCTGAATCTTGACCTACATTACGTCACCAAGCCTTGAATTTGATGTAAGCCAGGGTGAAATCTGGCTTATCGCCTATATTATAAACAAGGAAGGTCTGAGAGCATTTTTCTCCTTCCAGCGTGGGATGATGTCACTGTATTGTGGATGTATTGCTCATACCAGAGACTTCTGCAAAGAAACTTCAAGTCCAGGAAACTACAGGGCAAAATCTGTGGTCATCAAAACTCTCCAGCTGGGCAGTACCAGCAAAGCACACCAGTAAAATGGTGAGACAGCTATCACCACCACAATGAAAACAATATTTAGTGGAAAACTGTGCAAGAATCCTCTTGGATTCTTTTATTACTTTAAAAAAAAGTCAAGTCAACAGATCTTTTGCAGTGCTATTTATGCTAGACCAAATGAGATTTACACGCAATATATTTTTATTAACAGATTCTGAATTTTAGTTGCCTCTGGAATAATGATGAGATATCTAACACTTTGGGGCAAAACAAATGGGGGGAAAGAATGGCTCAAGCAATGTGGCAAAGTCTTTTTCACTCCTTTTTCTTAGATGGGAAGAGGTAAATAGACCATAGAGGAGACATGAGCATGTTTCTGCAAACCCAAAGGACATACACCTGAAACTCTACAGATTCAAAAGCACAATGAGCAGCATGTTTCCAGAGACTTCCAATAAAACATTTTCACAGTTACTGCTCAGAAGTTTGGATCAAGCTAACAAAGTCAGAGTCAAAGGTGCTTAGCAGGGTGTGCAGCATGGGCGTGTTACATTCTTCTGTCAGTATTCAGAGACTGTTCAAGCAAACAGTGGCAAACACTTTAGCCATCAATGAGTGGACATGACATCAATGTCTATATACAGGATTTAGCTCACCCACAGACTTATAGCTCTATATATCGTTGGAGGCATGTGGGGAAAGTGAGGGAAACTCAAGATTGTCTATCTTCTGATCTTCCCCAGGTAGTCAGCACAGCGCTCTTGAAGAAGGATAACAATAAAAATGTATGTCCTACATGGTTATACTTCTAGTTGCTTTTCCAAGGGAGGCTGTCCCAGTGATCTCCGCTTTACCTCAGTTATTGCAGATTGTGATCATGTGGGCTGTTCCCAAACACTGGTGTAGCACTGGGCAGAGGCAAAGGGACCCCATTCAAGGAGCAGCATAAAGGCTGCTACCAGCCCAGTGCCTCCTCTCCAGATTGGTGTTGAACCTTCTGAGCTTCTCTAAGCAGCCCTACCACTGCCCTCCCTGACACAGGATGTTCTCTCAGTTTGGACATTTCCACCATGAGAGTACTCTATGCATTAATAGAAAATACTGCACTTTGGCAAAGAAACCGTGACATTTTTTTCATCACTATTTACTCTAAAACATGTGCTCTGGCAAGTACATAATCTTTATTTCTGTGAAATCCAGAAGATAAATGAGCATGTCTAATACTGAGCACAGTTTAGAAATATGGTCCAGTCTACCCTCTGATGCAAGACTGAACCATTTTTAAATCTTGGCTAGAGATGCTATATTATCAAATATACATACACAAAGGTCATTAGAGTTCAGTCTGATTTTTTGTCTCCTTCTTAGCAGTAATTTTATGTTGGTGCTTAAAAAAATTTATTGCTTTATGCTCCAATTATATTTACATTTGAGCACAGAATTTCAGCACAGTCCAGCATCGACAGTTTTTCAAAACACTTATTTCTTGGAAAATCTCCACACACTTTCCATTGTGATCAAGGGACACTTATCTTAAACCACTTAGGAGCTGACATGACTGACGGTACAGTAGGTCACTCTGACCACATAAAGAATAGTTACCCAGGAAGAACAAAGGGGAGGATAATGACTCTGTCTTCAGGACTTCTGACATGCCGACCCCAAAAGCTGTGACTGTACAATCTGTCCTTCAGCATATTTACATTCCTGAAAATATAGGCACTTTAAGATACGTTTCAAGCAATTTGTTGGAATTAGTAAAAAGAAAATCTTTTAGAGGGTCTGCTGTGATAATTCCTATTTATTTTATCTTTCATTTTCTTTTTTCTTTTTTTTTTAATTTCAAAATTGTGGATGTTGACACTGAGACAGAAACAAGACTTTATTGGGACTGCCAGTGGTTCAAAGATGAAAAGGCCTCGAGAGGCTTTTTGTTATCAAATTCCACTTACCCTCCCTGTTGTAACTTTCATCACAGCTGAAGGGATGGTGCCAAAATCTGACTTCACTTCAGAAAGTGCCAGGATACGCCGCTGGAGTTGCAACAGAAGAAAGACAGTTGGAAGGAGACAAAAATTCAGGTTATGGCCTGGGAGAAGGGGAAAAGGCTGGAGGAGAAAGAAAATGGTTTTGTGTTGCTTCCCAAACCTTCTCCAAAGTTGCTAGGCAGGTGGGGGAGATGAGGCCAGCCCAGCTCACCTGCTCCACTTTTTCCAGCGATCTCTTTTCACATCACTTCTCCTGCCACATGGGGAAATGGGAAAAATTTTCACCAAATCTCTGCAAAGTCTGCCCTGTGTTTCCTGGCAGCTCCCTCCTTTTCTTTAAAGCAGGAAAGAACCTACAGCCCAACAGCAGCTGAGCAGGTAGTATCATTCTCCCTGTATCTTGGAGGTGGACAACACTTATTTTGCTTGCCCCATTTTTACCCCAGTGATTATGTGTTGCTGTTTGGAGAAGTTTTTGGAACAAAGAACCATTCTTTGCATTTGTTTGACAAGCATGCAGAGCAGTGAGAATCCTCAAATCCATACTTGTCTGTAGCCACAATAATGAGGCTAATAATATCTACATGACCATCATATAAGCCAGGGGCTTTGTTACATCCTCCACTCTTGGGTATTGAGAGCAGACCCTTCAGAATATCTGGTTTTCCAAGTGTAGATGCTCACCGTTATCTCAAAGATCAGCTGACTCTGATCTCCACTTAGGTTTTGCCCAAAAGGAGCATTCCAGCTTACTAATCATTTCAGGAAATTGTACCTTATTGTGTTGGTTCATCAATTTTCCCTGATTGTGCAATGGAAATAAGACTGCTTACTCCACCATGATTTCTCAAAAATACTTTCAGTGACTCCAGCAAAAGCCATTTGTGTACAAAGCATTATTAATATTGTGAAATGATGAAAAATCAACATGTGCCAGCTGTTACCACATAAACGTCTGTCCTTGGGCTCCTTTATACTTGATAGGTCTCTCAAGTTAAAGACAAGGTGAATTCAGAGGGCAGTCATTACAGAATAACACATGGATAAAGGCTCATTTTTGAGTACAGAGAGCCATTTTAGATGCAGAAAATACAGAAGTTAACCAGAAGTAATGTCCACACATAGAGTTACTCAGAGACAAATGTCTCTGGAACAACTATTCCTTCAGCGTTACTCCAGAATAACTTCTTGTCTACCAGAAGTCCTTGTTTAATGTGAGATACTACAGTGCAGAGCATCCTAAAATCATCTAAAATCATTAAGACCAATCACCAACCTGTCCCCACCATGCCCACTAACCTCAGTGCCACATCTCCTTGTCTCTTGAACAATTCCAGGGATGGTGACTCCACTACTTCCTTGGACAGCCTGTTCCAATGCATTAAAACTCTTTCTGAGAATAAATTTTTCCTCATATCCAACCCAATCCAACATCCAAATTCCAGTATCCAGCCTGCCTGAGTTCTGCTCTGACCCGGACTTACCTGAAATTGCTGGGAATCTTCCACTACACTTCAAACCAAGCTCTTACCTGCTAACAGCATTTTTCCCACTGACTGCATGGAATTAGCTGTACAATTTGTGAAGGAACATAAATCATATTTAAGGCATATTTGGTGCTCAAAGTGGGTTCCTATGCCACGCTTCCTTGCTCCCTGCTACAAGATTTACGTGCTACTTCATATTTCAGTACCTGACAGACCAGGCTTTTTTAAGGCAGCAACCAGAGATAGACAAAAATCTTTTGTTCGTCACTTATCTTCTTCGCCCTTGCTCTCTCTCCACCCCTCTCTCTTGGTGGAGATAAGTTCACAGCTAATCATGAGAGATGTCAGATAAACTTACTGTGAATTGAAATCCTGAAAGGAGCTCTGTTGTTCCTTTCTCAAGCAGGTATTGTATTTATACAGCCAAGCGAACAGGCGATGTGAAAAAGATAATTCCCTCAAAACTTGGCCCATAAACTCCCTAGAGAAAGATAAATGATATATTTTTTTCTTTCTTTCTTTCTTTCTTTTTCCCCTCTTAATGTGCAGCCCCTGGTGCAATGCACCTATTAAGATCTGCCTCCCTGGATTTGCAGACGTTCAGATTTGGGTCTGCATGGTTCATCTTAAATACAAGCCCTGCTTTAACTCTGATAGAGTAACTCACTTTGGGAATGAAATCAACCCCCATGTTTTGTATAATGACCAGGCTGCTGTTAGGGACGCTAGGGGATGTTGCTAATGTGTCACTAATCAATCTTTCTCTAAACAGCCTCTCTCCATTGAAACTGATGAGATTTCATATCGTTGTTTGGGGTAAAACAATAATCTTTAGTTAATTAGTAATATGTGTGCATTTCCTCCTTTGAGCAGGGAGGAATTATTTAAACAGGAGACAGCAGGGTGAAGGACAGCCCTGCCCCATGGCAATCTGGGGGTACTCACCATATCAGAAGCAGCACAGAGCAAAGTGTGGAAAAGTAGAAACACAGGGGGAAAAGCAAAACTCACACCAGATTTACATGTGTCCAGAGCTGGCATTTGCTCCAGCCTTGATGCAGAAAATCATAGAATCATCTGAGTTGGAAGGGACCCTTAAAGGTCATCTAGTCCAACTCTCCAAAATTGCACTGCCACAGCGTCTAGCTCCACAGCTTTGTATGTTACCTTGTCATTTCTTTCAGCCATTGTCTGCCTTTCAGCAGCCACTTATTTTGCAATGCCAAATTCCTGTAAGCCTTACTAAAGTCAAAGCAAGTTCCTCTGGCATAAAATGATGCCAAGTCTCTACTCAGCTGCAGACAAGGATTCAGACACATATTGATTTTAAATTGCCCTTATCTCAGTACTTCTCCAAGTGCTGGATAAAGCTGCAGGCTGTTCTCTGACGGTAGATGGAGATACCACCTGGACAAATACCATCCCTGGATTGCATTGCAAGATCAAAGTGAACAGCAGGACTGAAAACATAAATATGGTCATATTAAGGAATGTGAGGAAAGACTGCTGAGATCAGATCTCTGCCTGCAGTGAGTATGAAGCCTCAGACATACGGTTTTTCAGTTAGGTACCCACTAGCTCCATGAGCAGGGACTGCACGGGCTGAGCATGGTCTCCTCCTTCAGAGCTGCCCCATGATGCTCTGGAAGCAGCAGTTTCAATTCCTATGAGTCACCAGCACTAACCACCACTTAGGTGTCTTATCACACCATGGCACTTTATTTAGGATGTCACTGCAGCTCAGCAAGAGAGCAGGATATAAATGGGATGTCTATTTTTGATCTCGCTGGAAAATCCCCTGTGACTGCACAGACTTACTTTCCCTGGATGACACAGTGTGATGGACAGATATTCCAATTGGATTGGAATATAGCCTGATACCGGTTGCTTGCAAATTATCTTCAGCAGCTGATTAAGATGTGCAGAGCATCTGCCCATCCCATTGAAGCCAATGTGCATAAGAGGCTCTGGACAGCCCCTTGGGAGCAGATCCTCCTCCTCCCTTTCCTCTCCAGGTGTAAAACTCAACTGATTGACCCTGGCCCAAATTTGCCCTCAGACTGGAAGCACTGACTGGTTTCTCATCAAGCATTACTCATTAAAACAGTCCCTTCTCATTCTGACCACACTTGAGACGTGCAACTAGCACACAGCAAGGGATCCTATTTATAAGATGTTGTGTCATATGGCTAATTTTAAAATGGCATTTGTCAGCGAAAGCAGTAATTTTTTCAACATGCTCACACAGGGCTCCTGAGCAAATAGCCCCGAAAATTACAGGCTTATAAACCTCACTTTAACTCAAGCAACTTGACAATGTTCACAGCAGAACTATTCGGGGGCCGGCTATTTAAACACAACGAGCAGTTCATTATCACTTGTGTTTTCCTGCTAAGCTTTCACTCTTTTGTCAGCCCACTCCAAGCCCCGGATTGAGACATTCACAAACCTGCCAGGTCACTCCTGCTTATCTTTCCCATGACACCCTGTCTCCCGACGCGCCCAGGGCCATGTCCGTGCATCCCCACACAATGCCATTCTTCTGGCTGAGCGGAGGCATTTCCCCCGTGCCTCCGTCCGGGGCCTGCACAGACAGCGTGACAGATGTGGGCTGCCTTTCCCAAGCAGAAAGGCGATGGAGGCTATGGGCTGAATGCTAAATGCACCCTACAGCAAATATAAAAACAGACCAAACATGCTTACGGAGATTTATACCAACGCTCGCTCTCTCCGGCTGGTCAAAGGTTCAGGCACTCATAATAGTTTCCCAAGGCACGTTGACTGTGACAGATTTTAAAGAAGAGACTCCTGAGGGAGTTCAAGGCGTAAATTGAATTACAGTATGCTTGGCCTGTGGTTGCTAGGGAGATCTCAGAGCCAGAGAGAGAGTTCCTGGTGATTTTTCACTGTTGTTTGAAGGCTGTGAAATTAAGGCTTTGTGCGGCACTCACCAAGACAAGGCTGTGGTTGGCGTTCACCATTGACATCAAACCGGATTGGCCCAGAGGGGGCAAATTTTTATGAAACAGATATGACAAAGCAGCATTTTGATCAAGTCATCGCCCTCTTTTAAAATGGCCATGCTTGCTTTTCTTTGCCCTGAGTGATGGACGTTCCTATTTAACCACTTTCAGAGGCCTGAACCTCAGCCTGGGAGCCCCAGCTTTGGGAATAGTGTGGAGTGGGACAAGAGCTTCGCAGCTAATCCCTTTACCACCGGCATGGGTAGAAGCAAATTCCCAGCACTGAATCCACCAGACTCTAAGGAGAATTCAAGTCAGAGGCTGTGCTTTGCAGCCAGAACCTGATTTCAGCTCATTACAAGGACTTCTGCAGGGCTTGGGAGGGGTGGATTTCAGCTCTTTGGTGCAGAGGGGAGTTCTCAAAGAGGACAGGGATTTTTTCCTCCAAGGGAACCAGTGCCCAGTGATGGGAAATGGATCTTTTGAGAGAAGATCATATAGAGCAACCTGCAGTTTCTCTCTCCCAATCATACACAGCCGCAGGATCTGTGCTTAGATAAGCTTTCATCAAGCTATGCTGTAACTTTTGTCTGTTGACAACAGCATTATCAAGGACCAACTTTAGCCAGGGGCAACCCAGGCAGTGGCCAAATGTGGCCCAGGGCAGTCTAATCCACACTTTCCTTCCCTCAGTGGTATGCTGCTGAAAAAGTCCCAAGTGTCCAGGAGGTACACTACTGAATCTTGGTAGAATCATATAACCTCCAAGACTAAAAAAGACCACTCATATCATCCAGTCCAACCATCCACCTATCACCAACATTTCTCACTAAACCATATCCTTCAGTACAGCATCTACACGTTTCTTGAACACCTCCAGGGAAGGTGACTCCACCACCTTCATGAGCAGCCCATTCCAGTGCCTGACCACTCTTCTGGAGTTTTTCCTAACATCCAACCCGAATCTCCCCTGGTGCAACTTGAGGCCATCCCCTCTAGTCCTATCACTAGTTAAATGGGAGAAGAGGCCAACCCCGATCTCGCCACAACCTCCCTTTGGGTAGTTGTAAAGAGCAATAAGGTCTCCCCTGAGCCTCCTTTTCTTCAATCCCAGTTCCCTCAGCCTCTTCTCATAAGACTTGTGCTCCAGATCCCTCACCATCTTCGTTGCCTTTCTCTGAACACGCTCCAGGGCCACAATGTCTTTCTTGTCATGAGCGGCCCAAAACTGAACATAGTACTCGAGGTGCGGCCTCACCAGAGCTGAGTACTTGGGGTTGGACTCGATGATCTCTGGAGGTCCATTCCAACCCCTACGATTCTGTGATTCTGTGAGTACAGGGGAGATCACTCCCCTGCTCCTGCTGGCAACACTGTTTCTGATACAAGCCAGGATGCCATGTCCTTCTTGGCCACCTGGGCACACTGCTGGCTCATGTTCACTGAGCATCAGCCAACACTCCCAGGTTTGTTTCTTCTATACTGTCTTCCAGCCACTCTACCCCAAGCCAGTAGCATTGCCTGGAGTTGTTGTGGCCAAAGCGCAGGACTTGGTCATGTTGAACTTCATCCCGTTGGCCTCAGCCCAGCAACCCAGCCTGTCCAGCTCCCTCTGTAGGGCCTTCCTACCCCCAGGCAGATGAACACTTCCTCCCAGCTTGGTGTCATCTGCAAACTTACTGAGGGTGCACTCAATGTCCTCGTCCAGGTCATCAATAAAGATATCGAACAGAACAGGCCCCAGCGCCAACCCCTTGGGAACACCACTCATGACTGGTCACCAGGTGGATTTAATTCCATTCACTACCACTCTCTGGGCCCAGCCACACAGCCAGTTATTTACCCAGCAAAGAGTGTTCCTGTCCAAGCCACAGGCTGCCAGCTTCTCCTCGAGAATACTGTGGGAGACAGAGTCAAAGGCTTTGCTGATGCCTAGGTAGACTATGTCAACAGACTTTCCCATATCCACCAAGCGGGTCACTTGATAGGGTAGTTCCTCCCAGCAGCAAGGCAAATACATTTCTGCATTCCTGAGATGGGAACAGTATCTCAGTGCTGCAGAAAAGCCAGGGACTGAAGAAATAAAACTACATAGAGGAAACTGGTCTCTCTTAGGACTCTTGAGAGATGGATTCATGTACTAGCTCTGCCATGAGTTTTCAACATGAACTCAAGTTAAGAACAAACTCTATGTGCAGTGGTGAATAACACAGGGCTGTGGGGCAAATGCAGACCTTTGACAACCAATCAGTCACATGGCTTCATGGTTTGCATGCTCCCTCATTTGATTCTGGGGACACCTCCCTGATCCATGCTGGAAAGACAGCACTGCATGGAACTGCAGTGGCACCAGGTCTGGACTCCACACTCCTCCAAGAACACTTTGTTCCCTAAAATACACCCTTATATCATGCCTCAAGGCTTGGATCACTCTATCTCAGTATCACACCAGGGTAAAGAGCTCTAAAGTATAGCTGGAGTCCAGCAATGTAGATGGAAACCTGTCTACCCAAACTGGCCTCAGGGGTAGTGACCATTACTCACAGATTTTTTTTGGCACTATGAGCAAAGGCGCACACTGAAAACACGGCTTCTAAAGCAGCTGTAAATATGGCTCTTCCTCCCGATTTCTGGCTATAGGAGTACTTCAATTAGAGATGGTCAAGTTATGGTTGGCACGCGGCAACCTATGCACCTGAGAAGTCTGTTCTGGCTATGTTTTGTGTCACTGTTAGGCAGTGGAGATGTATCCTCCTTCTACCATTATTCTGCCTTTCAGAAGATATATATATATACATATTTTTTTTTTTAAATACTCTCAGACATGAAATACTGTTTGGGTTCAGATTCCTGTAGTTCATTTGTCCATGTCACAAGATAATGACACTTCTTCATAGAGGTCATTCTTCCCACTTTCAATTTTCATATCATGCCAGTTTTGTATAGGGGATTGATGACCGGAGCTTTTGAGAGTAAGGAGCAATGGATGATCACACTTACAAAGCAGGTGATGAAAGCAAGGCAGAACTAAACAATGAGCATGGGGCCTAAGTCCTAGAGTCATCCCCAGAAAGCCCAAGCTAGTTCCTATGTCCTATGCTCCACAGGTCAAGCTTTCTCATCTCTACATGCAAAGGTGAAAGCTGCTAAAACAAGGATGCAAAGATCCTTCTCTTTTGACTATCTCCCAAGGAGGTAAAGAAGAGAAAATGATGAAACTGGGATAGAAGAAACCCACAGAGCTGAGCTGATAAAGCTTTGACTGAAGGATTGCTGTTGATGTCCCACAGATTTCAGCCTTGCCCTTCACAGCCGACTTTATGTCTCCTCACACACCTGGACTGTTTCTGGAGCTAACAAAATCCCTTTTCAGCTAAGTTATACCAAAAGTCTTTTTCTCAGAGAGACAGCACCTTAATAATTGGAAAAAGGTCCCTGCCTTAGATTAAGGTAGATGCCACCCAGAGCAGCACCTGGAGTGGCCAGGTGAAGCCAATTTCCAGGATTATTGTCCTTATGGGTATCAGATCAGTTATAATTTTGGATGACTCAAGCAAGCACTAGTTAACAGAGTAGATAGCAGCTACACATAATGGAAAGAGTCTTGGGATGAAAATAAAACAAGATTAAAGTAAACAATTTCAATTAATCCTTGATAGAAAATTTATATACTCCCATTTTTCAATTTTCCTTTGTCCTCTGACCCCATCCCCAAGGGATTGTTGCAGCCCTTCATCTGCAAGCTCTTTGGTACATCTTTTGGCATTTGAGGCCCATCTGGACTTGTCTTCATTTTATAAAATACTGGGAGGACTTTGCAAACACAAAAACCCTCCCAGAATGAATCCCTCTATTTCTTGTGTTGGCCTATTGTGCACAAAAATGTCATCTCTGTTTGCTGAGGGGAGCAAAGTGAGTAAAATACAGACGAGGAGAGCTTGCTTTCACTCCAGCGCTGTTTGCTTTGAAACATTATGCAATGCAGATTAATGTTTGAGCACAAGAGAGTTCAGTGAGGTCCTGAGATTATGCATTCTTCCGAAAAAAAAAAAAAATCCAAAAAAACAAAGGAGGAATCTTGTATGAAAGGGAGAAACCCCTGAAAAAAGCAGTCGACACTTTGAGAAGTTGAACCTGCTGCAAAAGGAAGGAAGCTTAGTGGAAATAAAGGAAGCAGATGGAACTATACCAGAGATGAAAACACACAGCATCAGCAACACACAGGGAAGCTGCCTGGTGTAAGCACTTGGGAATGAACTGAGTTCAAGTTTCATGCAGGTCTTGGTTTGCCAGCATCCACAGTCCAGCTCTGTCCCTCAGTGTAAATTAATGCTGACAAGACTAGGCAGATGTGACAATTCAGTAAGTTCTTAGCCATAAGTTCACACTCTCCTGCACAGCTCAACGTGCACCCACCTCCCTGCTATGGAGCTGGAACCAAGCTCTGCTCTTAACCTTCCCATGGCACAGGTGTTGGCAGGCAGGAGAGATCGTGTTACACACTGCTGGGAATGGCTAGTGGTGGAGTTTCTCAGTGCTGTGACACAGATCTCTCCCTCTTTCATTAATTTCTCATCTACCCCTTCCTCCCCCCAGTACAGCTCTGGATGGGGGAACATCTGCAAATAAAGAAGGGATTTTCTCTTGTGTCTTAGAAGACAGCTTCTCATTCGTTTTCTCATTTGCTTGTTATTGTTGTCGTTAAATGAGACAGATGCCATGCATTTATGTTTTCTGATCCAGAGCACATTGGGGACAATGAAATGACTTCCATTCATTCCTGCACACACTGGACAACTGGTAATACCTACAAACTCCAGCCCCTTATATACGCCTCAATTTACACTATTTCTTTTTCCAAACCTCCCAAGTGTTCTGTGCAAAAAGTGAGCAATATATAATGCACCAGGGTTTCTCTATGTTCCCTTTGGGAATCTTCATCTAAAATTTAAAAGCTATTATTAACTAATGCTTTCACATTATTATATGCTTGAAAATAATGAAGTCTAATAAAATCGATTTCCAAAGCCACTCAGTTTTAAATGTAATAAATCAAACTGTAGAGAGATGCTGTGAGTGCATGGCTATGCAAACCAAATGCAACTAAAGTTCATATCATAATGTTTTACACTATTATAAAACGTGGTTTTATATTTTCTAAATGCCAACTTGATTAATTGGTCCCCTAACTGAACATTCAGCTGCTACTGTGATGAAATGTTTTGTGGGTTGACTGGGCGATGGATTATTATAAAGAGCTGAGTAATTAACTCTATTGGGAGCCTTATATCAGGCACTGGGGTTCAATCTAAGCCACGATGACTTGGTGCTAGAAATGAACCAAATGCCAGGGGGTGAATTCATATCTGGTGTAATCCATTGCACAGCCCAGTGGAGTTACTGCAGGAAGGGGTTTCGTTTGTGCCTTATGTTTTCACTTGCACGGTGCAAAGGTTAAGGTTGTCAGGCCAGGCTGTTTGAAAGCTTAACGATTAAGTATTATCACTGTTTGCAGAGTCATTCTTCAAATGTTTTCAACATAAAACAGTTTATTAAATGGCTGGCAGGCTTTCACTGAGAAATGCCAAGATGTGATTTCTCCCCTTCCTCGCTGTTATTTTAATACTTAGCACCTCTGCAAGCAGGGGGAGAGAAAGAGAAGAAAATCCCCAAAATAAATAAAGTTTCAAGCTCCAAAACTCAGCTACTCGAAACTCCAGGAGGGACCCAGAGGTTTGCACTGAGAAGGGCTGTGGGGACCAAGGTCCACCAGATCCCACACATCATGTCCCCTCTCTGTGCCCTGTTTGATGACCACCCAGGAGCTCTCTGCTGGTGCATTTGTCCTTTGCGTTACATTTGTTTGTGCTTCCAGGATTTTTTTTGGAAGGGACTCCATCCATAGGGACCTGAACAGACTTGAAAAGCGGGCCTAATGAGGTTCAATGAGGCCAAGTGAAAGGTGTTGCTCTTGGGTTGGTACAGTCCCAGATGTGCGCAAAGACTCATTGAAGGCAGCACTGCAGAGAAGGACTTCGGTGTTCTGATGGACAAAAAGCTGGACATGAGCCAGCAGTGTGCTCTTGCAGCCCAGAAAGCCAACCGTACGCTGGGCTGTATCAACAGAAGGGTGGCCAGCAGGGCAGGGAGGGGATTGTCCCCTTCTACTCTGCCCTTGTGAGGTCACATCTGGAGTACTGCGTCCAGGTCTTCCCTGGGCAGCCCGTTCCATGGCCACCACCCTCTGGTGCAGACCCTTTCTGGGTCTGAGATGCAACTATTTTTTTTTTCTTTAAAAAATAAAAAAATACCAAAACCTTTGGAAATTAGAGAAAGAGCTTTAAAAACTGGAGAAATGCAATATCAAACAACATATGCTTCAAGATTCATTGGGTAGTTTTCTGTATGGAGAACTGTACAGCATTTGGCCATGGCTTGGAGAGTATTTTCTTTAAACAGGGATAATTCTATAAATTAAAGAACAACTCAAAATACTTTATATGACAGCATGCTGCAGGAGATAAAACAATTTTACAATAGTTAGTAAATTGAATAAAATTATTCTAGGCTAACCTCCTATTTCCTATCATGAAGTAAAAGTGAAACACTGGACACTATAAGAGATCCTTGCTACACTTATCAAGAACACAGAGAATCGAGCCCATTTTACTAGCTTTGTTGGGTCTGTTTGAGACAGATTAAAGGAAACAGTGATTTCTCATGCAACTGCCTATGCTTGTTAAAAAGGAGAGACGCTTCATCTTTTCTCAGAAGTATACATCATTAGGGAAATATCCTCTTCCTGCATTAGAATAAATTACTATGCAGCAAACATATGTTACAGATGATGTGCCGGAAAAGAAGAAAGCATCTACTGCCTTTCACGGCTAACATGTGAGAGTGGATAAGGGACATGAATTAGCTTCAGAGTCATCCTTTATATTAGGTTCTGAAAGAATAGATATACATATTGGGTTTACAAAAGAGAGAAAATGAATTTAGAGGAATTTTTTAATAAATCCACCAATGCTTAAGCTGAAAGAAATAACAAAGAAAGCAGGATATCTGATTACTTGAAGGGAGCATATAAACAGGAAGGGGAACGGCTGTTTACGAGGGTGGATAGAGATAGGACAAGGGGGAATGGTTTTAAACTGAGACAGGGGAGGTTTAGGTTAGATATTAGGAGGAAGTTTTTCACACAAAGGGTGGTGACGCACTGGAACAGGTTCCCAAGGAGGTTGTGGATGCCCCATCCGTGGAGGCATTCAAGGCCAGGCTGGATGTGGCTGTGGGCAGCCTGGTCTGGTAGTTGGCGACCCTGCACATAGCAGGGGGGTTGAAACTAGATGATCATTGTTGTTCTTTTCAACCCAGGTCATTCTATGATTCTATGATTATTTGCTTAGCCTGCACTATGATAGATACAGTGTGTTTAGGATGTCCAGTCCCTAAGGTCAGAATCAATTCACATACTCTGCTCTAGGTAAGGAACAAGCTTGAGAGCCCATGGGCTGTCTCCAAATGTACATGAGCGAATTTACATGAACTCTCAGCCTGCAGATCTGGGTGGCTTAATTTGTTGGAGCTGCACATCCTCTGTGAAAATCAGAATCACAGAATCACAGAATCACAGAATCACTAAGGTTGGAAGAGACCTATAAGATCATCCAGTCCAACCATCCACCTATCACCAATGGTTCTCGCTAAACCATATCCCTCAACACAACATCCAAAAGTTCCTTGAACAACTCCAGGGTCAGTGACTCCACCACCTCCCTGGGCAGCCCATTCCAGTGCCTGACCACTCTTTCAGAGAAGTAGTATTTCCTAATATCCAACCTGAATCTTCCCTGGCACAGCTTGAAGCCGTTCCCTCTAGTCCTGTCACCAGTTACACGAGAGAAGAGGCTGACCCCCAGCTCACTACAACCTCCCTTCAGGTAGTTATAGAGAGCAATAAGGTCTCCCCTGAGCCACCTCTTCTCCAGACTGAACAATCCCAGCTCCCTCAGCCGCTCCTCATAAGGCCTGTGCTCCAGGCCTTATGACAGTGATGGAGCAGGTTGGTGGGGCAAGGTCTCACATCTCTGCTGCACGCGAATGAAGAAGACAAAGCACGCAGGAGAGCCTACATACATGGCTCTAAGAGCTGCTGGGCTCTCCGTGGGAAGGCATCTGCAGGGGTGATACAAATCGTAATTCAGTCTGAGTCACCATTGGTAATGCTGGGAGCCAAGAAAAACCTGTTTTTTCACCACAGGCTGAGGAAGAGGGAGCGCAAAGCAACTCCTTTTCCTTATTGCTCTAACTGGCCATCAGACTCTTGTTATCTAAGGAACATCCAACCATTGTCTAGTGGTAACTTTACCTCTCGGACAGCTCCAGGCACATGAAAATTTACAGTGCATCTTCCAAATATGCAAATATGAAAATATGCACAATATGCAAATATGAAATAAGCATTCATATGTATATCTACAAATTATTGTGAGTAGCATGCACAGATGTTTGACATAAATTTGTAGGTTGATAATATTATTTCATGTCAAATGAGCATAATTTGGAACTAGAACAGGGTCGGACTCTAATCTCAAATAGGAGAATTTATTTTTGGGGTAACTCTTGTAAACTGAGGGCTTTTCTCATATTTGTACTCATGTAGTCAAGAAATCTGCAGTCAGAGTCTAACCTACCCATAGCATGGAGGAGTTAAAATGAGATGCAAATCTCACCTTGTTTCACTACTGTGCAGATGCTAATATCGTGTATTGCATTATGCAAAGCAAAAGTGCTCAGACATCGTCCTGCCTTATCAGATCTCCATCCCAAGGTGAGATTTATGAGCAGCATATGAAGTTCTGTGATTTATGCCGCTTTCTTTTCTCAGGTTTGCTGCCTTCCCCCAGGGATCATATCTGTGTTCGTAAGCACTTTCTAAGATTTCTATGCACACCTCAACAAAATGCCCTTTCATGAGGCCAAGTACGTCACATCAAGAAAGCAACTGTATTTCTTTCATAGCATTTTAAGCTCAGTCAGCTATATGAGGTGCAGTAGCTGACCTCTGGAAAATAGTTAGCCCTGGGTATACCCGAGTGATAAATTAATACAGAAATGATCTTTTAATTTAGAAATGCCTATGTTTTTGTTGCTGGCCATAGGGCACCGTGACAAGCATACAAGGCCCCTGTGTTTGTGTCACCATGTTACATGCAAGGCCTCTGAACTCTTACGTAGATGCATTTCCAGGAATGTAACTGCCTTTTACTTTTATTCCACTCATGAAGTGGCATTTTGCTCTAAAGGCATTCAGAGTATGTCCAGAGAAAAGATTTTGAGAAATTATCTACTCCCACCATATCTTCTTTTTTCTCTTGCAACCCTAGATGGATCTAGAAATTAATCAGCATCAGCAGGAGTGCTGCATATCACTTGAATTTCCTTGAACGGAAGTTATAGCTGGCAGAGGGAAGAGCCTCAATCCTGTTTTCACTGACCATTGCATGTAAGCAGGATTTTATTGGCATGTATGCTGCTGCTAAGGACTTGCTGCAGCAAGGCATCCAGGATGTTAGCACCAGGATGCTAATGGCCAGGACTCTGCTACTTTGAAATATTGTGTGTTACAAGGGATGTGTGTGCCATATCTGAAGATGGAGAAGTCTCAGAAAAAAAAGACGTGCAGCAGAGATAAGGATAAAGAAGGTTTTCCTGTCTCTAAGTACTGACACGTATTTTCAGTTAGAAAGGAGAGATATAAATGCATTTCTTGTAAAAAATAATTGTTCATCTGGGCACTAGCCCAATTTTCCAGTCTCTCAAATTTATGGCATGCCTTACAGGCTGTTTGCATCTTCTTCATTACAAATGCAACATCTTCTGGGGGCCAAATCCATCACTAATAAAAATAACAATGAGGACAAAAAGTTAATGATGTCCCCATTTTATCTGCAGATTGCATTCCTGTTCCCCAGCACTTGTTCATTCTGGACAGAATCCAGAATAACACTCAGAACCTGATGTATATCTCAGGAAGAGTCTAAGCTTCTCTACTGAGAAGAGGAACTCCAAACGAGCCCTCTGAAAGGCTATAGTCACTTTAATGGCCTTTATTTTTTGATGAAAACCTTAAAAAACTTAAGCTGTTTGTTGGAGGTGATGGAAGTTGGAGACCTTTTGTCAGTCTTCCTGGCTTGAGTGCTCTAACGTAACAAAAAGGGCTAGAGGTTCTTCAAGAGAAGATGGTGATCCAGTCATCTGCACTGAGATATTTGGTTTCAGTTTCTGCTTAAAGCACAGTTTCAGGTTCTGAACCCTTATTTCTTGTAGGTGCAGAACTGTAGCTCTTAATTATGAGCTACTTCTGTATAAGAAAGCTATTCCTTCTGGTGGCTCAAGCATTCCCCCTCTCACTCCCAGTATATGTCTCAGTAGTAGAAATGTGGGGCTCACTCAACCTTCCACATTTTATCATTTTCAGATTTTACAGCTCTAAATATCACAAATGCCAATATCTCTTCTTGGAAACAACGACTACAGTGCTATTTTCTTCCCTTTTATTTCCTTTTTTTCTTTTTTAATTGTAAGCTGAGAATCCCAGATAACATCTCTTCTCAGGCATAGGCAAAGTGCTTATTCTTAGTGATACAGTGATTTACATGATAATGTCATGAGGAAAGAGGAAGAGGAGCTGGGCTTTTATGTGGCACTCCTGCCACAAAAGAGGGACAAAGAAAAATTTGACTCTAATAAGTGATCACAACCTGTGTACATACAGAAAGCGTTCTGTAAGCAGTTGCTTGTGCAGCTGAATGACTGCAGTACCATGTTCATCACACAGTGTCCAGGTTATGTTTGGTGAAATCTTCCCACTTTACAGCTGTGGCACAAGAAACATCCTCAGGCTAATGTGTGAAACCCAGGACTGTCGTGAATGACCTTCTTCTCCCCATTGCCCATAGAGTGAAGGCACTTAGTCTAGATTCAGCAGTGCATATGTGAGGGTTACTGAGATGAATCATGTTATGCCTTCTGCTCGAAGAAGTGTTCAATGTTCATCTGCAGCAGAAAGCGAAGTGCAACTTGACTTCCTCTTGCTGGGCATCTTGAGTGTCCACCCTCCTACAACTGAAGAGTTTGCTGCAGAAGAAAAACATCTCTTGTGGCAGAAGAAATGCTTGCAGTAAGATGCTTGCACCTATGAAGGTGAGATCCAGCTCTGCTGCAGAAATCCCAACCAGGTACAAGTCAGACCTGTATCAGTTGGAATGTGATAAATGAATAAATAAATATAGATTTTCCTCCTGTGACAGCCAGAAAGCTTTTATTCTGGTCCATAAAGACAAGAATTCCCATCATTGTTTCATGCTTTTTTTTTTTTTTTCTTTTTTCTTTTGAAGTCCATTTTTCAAAAAGTAATTTTGAAATGTTCTGGGAAATGCAGGGGGTGGGAACACTAATCTATCATTTTCTTCTGATAGTGTTTAATTAAAAAACACAGCTATTAGTCATCTGCTGCCCTACCACCAGGCCCGGCCTGACAACATCTTAACACATTGGTGAAAGAAAAATTGAAGATACTCTTTCATTTTATTTTATCACAGCTGTGGGGGAGTATAAGTATATAATTTAAGAGAGGGTATTCTCCTGCCAGTTTCTCACGAGGTTAATCCAGTGTATGTGCTGGGTTTTTTGTTGATGGTGGTGGTGGTGGTGGTTTTTTTACATAAGGTTGTATTTTCTGCTGTTACAGACAATGTGGTTGTTAAAACAAACAAAACAACAACAAACAAAGCACAGAGAAACTACTGTGGAAGAAAGCTCTTGTGTGACCAGAGCTATCATCAACCAAAGACCTCCATAACTTCTGTTTTTATCCTCCAGAGAGTTAGATTTCTCATCCAAGGGAATGAGAAACAAGGAAAAAAACAGATTTAATTGTAATAGAGAATATTTCCCATACCCCAGTCTTTGAGATGACCATGGACCAGTGAGATTCAGGCTCACCTTGGCCCATCTGCTCTTGAAAATGTCTTTTCATATACTTGCTGGCTGAGCACACACTGCAGTGGAGAAAGGCCTAAAGCCATAATACCAGGAAATGAGCAAAAGGAAAGTCGAGGAGGTTTCAACTTACACTCATTGGCCTCTTCTCTAACTTAGCTAAAAACTAACTGAACTGAAAGATTCAGCATCACATCCTAAATCTTGAAGGAAGGCAGAAGCATAGATGTTCTGAAGCCTTAAACTCATGACAAAGACCAGCCATGGTCATTTTCTTGAGTCCAGATCTTAGTTCCAGATTGGGATGAAGATGCAGGTATGATTTTGTTCTTGGTCCAATTTCCAGGTCAGATCTGAATGATACTGACCTTAGAGAGGAACATCTACAGTGCCAGAAAGCCACCTGAATGGTAGATCTGATGAAGAAAGAAATTTCCTATCACCAGTGTACAGAGGTAGGAACTGCCAAATTACTGAAGAGACTGAAGAGAGGATAATTATAGAATGGGTGGCCTAAGTTGTAATGTACGTAAATGTGCCTTAAAAATTCAGTCCTGGGTTCACATGCTCATTTCAGATCTCAACTCTGCATGAAGGAAGTGACATGCAACCCCAGACCAAAAGTACATTCACTTTCTGGCAGGATCTAGATGCAGCTGCATAGGAAAAATTGGGGAAGAAAACCAGACAAGTACACTCAGGCTTCAGGAAATACGGAGAACATTTAAAATAGAAAGAAAAGGGATGAACAATGTAAAACAAAACACATTTCTTTGTGGGGTGACCCTCATGCCCTGAAGCCAGCAATGCCACAGTGAACCTAGACATTCCCTTCCTTCAAATATAGATCTGAAATCACTTGTCATTTTCTTTTATTTCCCTTCTTCCTTATCAAATTAATCTATATCTGCACAGGAAAGATGTACTCTTAAGTCACATTATACTAACTAGGGTTAGAGGAACAGCAAAGACAAGACATTTGGCAATCCACATTTAAGTGGGAGTCTGGTGTTAGATGTGAGCTGTGCAACCATTCTAAAACTCCAAGTACCTTACCTTGTATTTGCAGCCACTATTTCAATTTACTTTCTTGTCACCCTTTGTCCTCAAAAACTACTGGAAATTCTTGCACAAAATAAAAGTCTCAAGGCTAAGACTCAGATTCTCGAAGACATGTTAGATGTCTGATTTGCATTGCATATGATGGGGGGATGCTTACGATATACCAGACTTAAAAGGCTAATGGTGGAAACAACTGAATCCCTCTTGGTGCCCTCTTTGTAGAAGAGAGTGCTGGGTTTTACCACTTATGTCACCTAGGCCAATATGTGGGTTGAGTTTGAGGCTGCTATAAAAAGAAGCCATGGTTTTACTTTGCTCACATAATTGCCAGATAAACTCCGTGTTCAAGAAGCCAAACCATTCAGCAAATTGTGGCCTCAACCATGCGTCCTCTGGAAGACTATCTCTAGCTAAAATGAGAATGTGCAGCTACCTATTATTATTCTTATTATGATTCAAACTTGGGTTCAGGCTATTCACAGCCATTATGGTAATAACTTGTAACCTATCATTATGAACAGATTTCACAGCACGCGCTCCATGGTTTTCAATTCTTTCTCAACTCATGGTGAAAGATCCTTACAGTGGTAGTGCTCTCATTCTTATCCTTAGATTTCATGAAAAAAATGTCAAATTCCCTTATTCCCAACACTCTACATAAATGTACTAAGTCTAAAGTTTCCTTTCTTTCTTAAACTATCAATGTGGGTTAATGAGCAGTAGAACACAATTCCCTGGTCTTTTCTTCAGCTGACCTATGTACCTAAGAAAATGTGATTTCTGACCTATATCCCTCTGGAGTCCGAAGCAAACCCAACCCTTGCTCTTACATTTTCTCAGGTGAGGTTTCCCTGGTGTGTTACAGGGGAGTTGTATTCATGCTACCAGTGTTTTCTCTGACAGGAAAATGCTGATGTTTCTCTCTGTCTTTCTTCTCTACTGAAACATCTTTTTAAATGAAACTTCAAAGAAGTTGGTACTCCACAAATGGAGACATTTGTGACCCCACCAACTTTGGCTGAAACTGGTAAGAGGATTCAAAAGTTGCTAGTGTCAGTGTACAGTTCAGCTACTTTGAGAGCTGCTAGAACACAAACTTATAAATATTCTTCCTCCCTCTATCAATGCAAAGATAAAGTTACAGCAAAAGCCAGCAAAGACTGAAACTCAAGAGTTCATAACACTGAGTGTAGGCAGTGTGCATTTCTGTGGTTTTCTGCAGCTCATGCCCACCTGCATGCTGCTGCAGCCACACTGCTATCAGCACTTGGGCCATGCCACATGAAGCTACCTCAGCTACATTACCGTGGGCTGTAGTCATACCTTTGGCTCCAGCTTAGACACACTTGAAAAGGCTTTTCAAGCCTGAGGCTCTCATGGGCTGTTGCTGATCCAGCCCATAGTGTAAAGAATGCAGGGCAGCAATGCAGATGAAAGGAAAGCCCTCTACCTCAAGCACAGAACAAAAGGGGCATCAACTTGTCTTTATACCATCTGGGACTCCAAGTGCCTACACAGATATTGCTGCTGTGGCACAGTGTACATGCAATATATGAAGATTTGCATGTGAAGATTACTTTTCCTTCTCTAAAGTCATAATTACATGTTCAATATTTGCAACTCACAATCCTCATTTGCAAGTGTTCCAAATTTTCACAGACCTAGCAGAGCATAAAGTGAAGGCTTAAAACTCTCAGATCTCCTACTAACTGCATGATTCTGTCTACACAGAGTTTTTTAGGGGGCTTCATTACTGTTTAATGAATCCCCTACTCCAAGTTATAAATGTGAAAAAGGTGAAATGATGCTCCATGCTTACTTCTCATCTTCATTTGTTAGAGCACGTGATCTGGATGGTTTCAAAAGTAGCTATAATGAGATGTGACCACAGCACCCTGGATAAAAATGTAAGAATAATCATACTAATGTTTTATTCATGTGGGAATGTTAATTAAGATGCAGCTGTAATTACAGTACCATCATCATCTAGTGGTCTGGAAGCGCAAATGTTCTTCCTGACATACGGAATAATAGAAACCAGCTCGGTACAAATGCTGCTAACTGATACCCAGACAAACACTCAGCTACACGCATCTCCCAGCCCCCGGGGTGCCCTTCCAAAAGGCATCAGTCACTGCCACTCACACAAACTGTTGAAGACAAAGCTGCATTTTGCATCTTCTGGCTTAAAAAAAGATCACACAGCATCCCAGGATTGAAAACAAATAAACACACAGCTAACCTCAAAGTCCTCAGTGACACCAGAACAAATGTTGGGAATAGCAAAAGTTAGATCCTGGGGAGGTTTCTTTGTGTCCACCTTCACTTGGAGGGTGCTGATGGAGACATGGAATAGAATATGTGCTTTCTTGGCTTTGTGGAGTGCCCTGGGGCAGGCAGCTCTGGCGCATGGGATTTGACTGCACAGCATAGCTGATATTTGACTGCACCTGGAGAAGCCTCTCCTCCCTTGACTACAGCTCTGTGCCACACAACAGGCAGGAGCTGTTCAACATTGTTCTTCTCACATGGTACCTTTTGATAAACAGTGAGAAAGCAAGGAGAAAATGCACTACTTTTTGTCTCTCTCCTGGCATTAAGTTGAGAAAAGAACAATTTTTACATGAACTTGTAGTGTTTCTGTGGATGCTCTTCTGCTTTCCTGAAGACCTGGCTTAAACAAAAGATGAAATCTAGAAAGCTCTATGTTACAAAGTATGTAATCTGTGTGGAGCCAGGAGTTGGACTTCATGATACTTGTGGGTCTCTTCCAACTTGGAATGTTCAATGATTCTATGATTCTGTGTATCTAGCTCCAAAATCTCTTAAAAACTTTCCTTTGTTGTGGGTGCTACAAAAATCTCAGGCAATGCTTAGCTTTTTGGCATTCTTGTTTACTATCTGTCATTTTGACAACAGTTTTTTCATCTTTACACACTTCTGCCTTTGTCTTACAAAGGTGTGTAAATCATAAAATTTTGTGTAAAGATCATCCTTTTACTCTGTGTCGATGACCAAGATTCCAGTTACTTCAGTGAAAAATATTCACAGTGTTTCAGGGATGAAGAACCAAGGTACTGACTTTGTCCTCCACAAAAGTTAGGAGCCAGGCTTGCACTGAAACAGCGTCCAAGTTCACAGCTCTGGGTCTAGTTGAGACCCATCTGTAAGAAAATCACTCATAGCTCAACACAGGCTTGGAAAGTGTATTTTCATTCTGCTAGACACATCCACTTATCTAAATTAGGTTCTGTTACAGAATGGAAATAGAAATCAAAATGATAGAAAAATATGAAAGTCCCAAAACTAAATTTCAGCATAGGAGCATATAAACAAAACAAGCAAACAAAAAAACCATAGATAACAACAAACAGTTGTTTTCAAACTTCTGAAACGTAAAAACCAGCATTTTGTGGTAAATGGCAAGCCCAACTCCATTTTTGTTCTGAATCCCATAAATTAGAAGATCTGAACCCGCCATTTGAAGTAGAGTTCCCTGAAGAAAAACATGAAACATGTATGCACACAACACTCTCCAGTGTGTCCTCCACAAAATATCAGCACAGCACTGCCTTGTGGTCAGTGGGGATATTTTGATTAAAGGCATTTCAACCAGCTTGACGTATTGTACAAGGGAAGGACTCCTCTGTGCATCTGCTGCTTCATTAGTATTTGCCAATCACCTGCTGTGCCTGGGGACTTTGTTCTTTGGGTGGACAGGAAAACCCCAATCATTCAGTTGTCACTGTAAATTTCTTGCCTAGTGGTTATGGTGTTTAATTGTCTTAATTTCCTAGTAGTAGAGGGCCAATACTTCATGCAAGCAGTTAAATGAAACAATTAGTGCAACATTTGCCAATCATGAGGTGTGTCAAATATTAACACCAAAAACATCCTTATCTGTTTATCTGTTCTCTAAAAATACTGAACCCACTTCCATAACTGGAGCTCTTAAGTTCAGAGACGTTCCTAAGAACTGCTTGTTGTATTCTTGGTGCTGATGGTAGGGAAGTGGCTCTGGCCTTTGTCACAGTGGAAATAAGAAAAATGAAAGTCATCTGAAGCAGGTAAAAATATTACATGACAGTTTCAGGGGACTTCCTGTGGGAAGGCAGAGGGCTTGTCTTGTTTCCCTACACATATATTCAGTAACTTATGATTAGCGGGAAACATTTTCTGGGTGCAAGGAGGAACTGCTGATTACAACTCTGGCTTTTTGCTTCAGTGGAGGATATAGTCCTTACTTCCACACTTCCAAAATACACTGAGTTGCTAGCTTCTTATTTTATTTAGTGCTGCCACCCTCATCTCTATTCTTATTTTTCTGCTGTTGCCTTGACCAATCCATTGACTCCCTCTCCATTTTGAGGAAATTCTGACTTCTGGTAGAAAGTGTCAAGACTTTCAGGAGAGACTTCTCTGAGGTCCTGCTGAACTCTTCATGCAATCATCACAGAATCAGAATTGTGGAATTGTAAAATGGCTTGCACACATAGTCTTCAGACATGTCCATAGGTGGTATGTGAGACTCACTGTTAACATCTCCAGGCTGTTTAAGTACTTACGTCCCCACGGGCACACTGAGTGGGCCTTGTGCACTGTCTCCTGATCATATGCACCAAGCATTTGCTGGCACCACTCCTGGTATGGGAGAGAACAGGCCAGGGACTGTGTTCAACTGACATGTGGACAAAAGCCACGTTGTTTTCTGAAGGAAAATGGTTTAGTTGCAAAGTCATGATCTGTGCCATGTTATTTTCCTGAAGTTCAGGGAAACAGGAAACAAGGAAACAGGAAGGCCCTGTTCATTATATCTGCTGCTATGGATGCAGTCTCAGACCTGGAAAATGCCATCCCAAGAGCACAGAGAGACACAGAAAGTGAGGGCTGTTCTGGAGTAGTGGTTTCTGAAGGTGTAGGAGCAAAGACCCAGACAGAGAAGAGTGACTACACATGGACTCTCAGCCCTGGCCTAAATTTTAATCACATTTGCCATTTTGCAAATGGACCTGACAGTAATGGATACAGTGTGATCATACTGTGCTAAAACCTCCTAGAAAGGCTTATCTCTCAGTCATCACAGGGAATCAGCACTGTTGGCACACCCTGGACTGAAGTAGACCCTGGCAAAGACACCTGAATAGGGAGAATCCCTCAAACCTATGCCGAAGAATGGAAATACTCATCACAACCACTCAAAATCAGGCCTTTTAGCATCAGCCTGACATACTCATCCCCTAAATTAATAAGCTTGGTAATTAGCTTGAATCTTAATAAATGTTGAATTTTTTTCATTTAGCCTTTGGACTTGCAGATGCTAAAATCCACTTAGCTGTGGTGGAGCTTTTCCCAGCAAGTCAAGCATGATGGACTTCTCTCCCTCTAGAGAGATGTGGGACACTCATGTGTGAGCTCTGGCAGCTGGTTTTCAAATAAGACATTCAGATTGGGAAGATTCAGATGCCACCATGAGGTACAAAGAACTCCCTCTACTTGTCAAGAGCACTGTTTCCACTGTTTCTTTGGATTTACAATGCATTTATGTTTACCTTGATGATCCTGTTAGAAATGAAGGGGATTTTCTTTCTTTTTTTTATTTTACTAAGTCTATATCATTATGTTGAATGTGATTTTTTTAATTTTTTTTTTTTTTTAAGACGGTCCTGAGCAATATCCAGACCTAGAAAAGTCTGCAGTTTCAGCTGTTCTATGTCTGGCATTCAGTTCTTCTCCTTACATCCAAGTGACATTAAGCCTCTGCGGCAATCTCCCCTTGGGGACACTGAAAACTCTCATCCAACATAGGAGCTTAGGCTCTGGATGTTTGTAGGGTGGTGCAGTTAAGCCCTTACCATCTACTCCACTCACCCGAACAATTGGGAAGGCCTGCACCAGTCCTTGTCACAAGTCAGAGCATCCTCAGATTTATTTGTGTTAGTGCAGACTACTCAACAGTGACCCCATTTGGTCACTGAAATGTGGTCCCTTGGTCAGGAAATGTGGATGCATACTAAAGAGGAATCCACACCCTACATTTATGTATACATATATTTGTTTATATGCATATGGCCAAATACATGAGCACTTTGCAGTGTTAGATTGATTTTTACCTGAATTACCTTCACATTGACTACTATAAAAGTCCACTATGGTTCACAGTGATATCTTACTGCTGTTCAGAAAGCTGAGTAACTGCAGATATGAGAAATAACAAACAAAAAGTAATGACAACCAAGTCCACGGGGAGGAGGACCTGACCTTGGCATCCCTTCCCTGAAAACAAGCAGGGAGTCATTCCATCCCACTCAGCGTCTACAGTATCTTGTAATGTTGCCACAAAGGAGCTCACCCCCCACACCAGTGCTCCCCTGATTTCATCCCTCCTTCATCCCATCCCTCACATCACTGCAGCTCCCATAACAAATGACATTCCCATTTATCTCTCACACCAGCAGAGCTGATGTCAGACTCCTTCTGGCTATTCCCAGGCTCTTTTTCCAGCACTAATATATTAACAAAAATATTTCTTGCTGCTTTCATTTTCCCACTGTTACTTTCTCCACTGATTTTAATTAAACGCTCTGTGGTTGTAGAATGGGACAAGGAGGGTTTATTTCCCTTTCTGCAAAAGAGCCCACCAAGAAGGTTTCCTTAATCTCTCACCAGCATAAAACAAGCTTTCATTATGCCAAAAAGTAAGCTTCAAAGTTTTAATTAATTTCTCTGCTTACATAAGCATAACAATATTAGTCATGTTGTTCTATAAATTGTACCGGCCAGCCTGGATTTTTAATTAAATTAATGTCATTACATTGAGAGAGATGAAATATATTCCACATGCCCTATCTAGGCAATGCTTATCCTCCTTCTTGACTCCTCCTCAATTCTTTGTGGACTACATAGGTGGTTTAAAGCTGGGCCCACCAGATGAGCTTACCAGCAAACCACTTATAAATTAACAACCAGAGTTTGAGAAAGATATTTCTTCAGAGAAACAGGACTCAATTAAACATACTACAAAATAAATGAAAAAAAAAGAAAACACAGCGGTCTGGGAGTGGAGGAGGAATGAATATGCTCCTGTATAAGAATACTCCTCATTGTCTGTAATTTTTGAAATACTGCACAAATGCAAATTTGGTTTGCTATTGTAGCCATTTATCGATGCCTAATAAAACATTCATTTGTGTGGTGACCTCTGTAATGATTCATAGACTTATTTAATCATGGAAATGGAAGGCTCAAGGGAACCTCGAGAGATCAATTTTGTCCCTGGATTTCTCTGGAGTTATATAACAGTAATGAGAAGAGCAAAACCAAAATGCATCAATAAAGTGTGTACATTCTAGAGTTTGATTTCCTGCTGTGTTAGAAGTTATCACAGATAGATTGCCCTCAGAAAATACCTCCTCTTATTCGTAACATGCCTTAGCTCAGCTGTAACTCATACCAGATGAATTAAAGCTTGACTAACGACTCTGCTGTTCTTCTTACTGAGGCTTGAAGAGTGTATATTTAATGACTAAAATGTGTTTATTTAAAAATTACATAGCAGAGTAATGACAGTCTATTGTAAACTCCAACAACCAGTCTGTTTGCTGCCTGCAATTCAAAACAATTGTCTTACAAAACAGACACTAACCTTTGGTCTCTGCAGCCACATCCCACAGAACAAATTGTGTTACATCACATATGCACACCACCACCACACCATAGACTTGTTTAAATCACCAATTGCTAAGCTATTTCATGCACAGATACCATGGCTTAGTGCTGTTCTTCCTGTAAGTTTGCACAAGAAGCACAAACCCTATGAGTGCTAATTGTGAGTATGGCTCAGTTCAAAATGTAGATACGGATATAGATACAGGTGCAGATGTAGGTTTAGGTGTAGATAGATATGGATAGAGATGCATGTATGGGTATGGATACAGTACTACGCAGGTCACTCCAAAAGTACTGCCTTCTATTTATTTCCATGGAACCTACTACAAAGAGCACAATAACACCATTTGATAAAGCAAAATCTCAGATACAAAGCACTATTTTTCAGTGTAGCCAACACCATTAGATATGTATTTTTGCCATCAATGAACAAGAACCTGCATGCCATGCTTGCAAAATCCTGCACCAGCAGAGGTGACCCACTGTTTTGCAGCTGCTGTGGTGGCATCTTTGCTAGGAAAGCGTCACCCATGCACTCCATCTTCATCAGCCCAAACAGATGGAAGTCAGAAGGCGCCAAATCTGAACTACATGGTGGGCGTGGTAGGACAGGTGAGCCAAGATCAGCAATGTGCTCCATGGTCTTCAAACTGGCACGGGACCTGGTATATTGCAGTTTCTTTATTACTACATAATAATCATGAAGAAGATTCTTTGCCTACATGGTCTTAGGCACCCAGAACCTATTGCAGCATTGCATTACCCCTCAATCTACCAGTCAGGCCATAAGCCCAGCCTGCAGGGAGCAACCTCCCAGAGAAATAACAAACACTGGCTTTGTGTCACAAGGGGCAAGGCCCAGCTCACTGCTTAGGAATGAGGCAGATCAGGAGCAGACGTGAATCTCTGTTAATAATCCAAGATGAAAGTGGTGAAGCACTGGCACAGGCTGCCCAGAGTAGCTGTGGGTGCCCCATCCCTGGAGCTGCTCAAGGCCAGGTTGAATGGGGCATGGGGCACCATTCAGTTTTGTATACAAATCTAAGCAGAAATTAGTGACAAAATTATGAAGGAAAGACAGGCTTGCTGAAAGCACTCAGAGCTAACCATAAGGCAAAGAAATTCAGGACTGAGCAAAGCCAGGTCTGGAGTGGGCTAAAACATCTGCTGACCTAGTCTGTACTTTAACAATTTTTCATATCAGCTGAATTATCTAATATGAGCACTGTGGAAATCGTACAGAATTGTAAAGGCAAAAAGCTCTGAGCTTCTTTGACATGAAAGACTAACTATGTAAAGAGATGATGGATGATATGGAGAGGTGGGCACCATTAGCAGCTCAGGATTTCAGCTTACTTCTGTCAAAAATTAAAAATCTGAGTGGGGAATTCATTAATTAATTAATAAAACAGGCATAGACTGTAGGAGTGTTACACTATTCCCTTTTGAGTAGTGGGCTTTGAGGCTATGAATCCTGCTATTGCTTTAGTATAGAAAGATACAATACAGTGGATGGTGGAATTAGGTCACAGTATCATAACTTTCCCAGGGAAATGTGAAGTGCAGCTGAGTTCTGTTTTCATTTTGGGGAACCATTCCATTGGAAGGGTAAAAGTAGATCATTTATTGGAGAAACATAATGCAATGAAAGTATTCCAGTTTAAACACAGCCTAGCTCAAGGCACCCACAAGTGTTCACAAACAGTTAAATGATCCCTAAGTGAGTGTTATTTATGTTTGCAGAGTTTAGCTCAAATTATAAAACTGTGATTGGGACTTTGGCTGAAACATTTGAGTTCATGAATGTTCACAATAAAGGTTTTGCTTTAATTTGACATTAAATGTGGAGATGACAGCTCACTGAAGTGTGAAAGCAGGAGGTACTCTTGAGGAAACATTTGAGTGAAATGAATGTTTTCCAGCCAGAGGAAAAAAAAATAGAGTTTTAATTTTCAAGCAAACAAACAACAAAAAATAAGAAAGTGTCACTTTATTTTTAGGGCAGACATTTAAGGCAAAGAAACTGTTCTTCACAATAATGTTAATTTAATTGGAAGTTCCATTTCCCAGTGGATGAAGAGAAATGTGAAATATTGAACTTGGTGGAGAATCCTGGTAGTTTAGGAAGGATTTGTGGTCTAAAGGTATGTCTGCACTGCAGCACAGAAAGCAGTAGGATCACACTAGATATATATCTGAAGGGTCTAGGTTGAAGAGGAAAGCAATGCACTTCTGTCTACTGTGTAGATGGACAAAGAGGTACCATAAATCAACTCGGGGAGCAGACCCAAAAGCAAAAATCCTTTTACCCTGTAGCCATTTTCTGGTCATGCAGTTCAGGCAGTATTTAGTTTGGCTAAGTCAAGGACTGAGATGGCTGGAAAGCATGATCAGACCTGGGGTGCTCAGCATAGTAGAGGAGTCTCTTGCAACTAAATATGTTTTTATCCTCTGTGCAACCAGAAGTTATGGAGGACTACAGCTTTTTTATGTTCCTGAATGGAGAATAAGCCTCAAAGAAATGGATCTGTGACATCTGGTATGTGCTGTTGGCTAATAACTAATTGCATCTTTCAAGTGTAGACACTGGTAACAGGGAGAGAGTTTGAGATTTTTAAAGAGCACTGTGGAAAACAAGCAGATTTGTATAGAAAGTTTAGTAACGCACTCTCTGATAGATCAGATTAGCTGTTGACATGAAAAATTATCTCGGTGGGTTGCTTTAGCTAAGTGGTGAGGGAAATGAAAAAATTCAGAGAGCATCTGCCAAAAGTAATATATACCCATACACTCGTACAAGGAGAAACAAAAAGATGTTCAAGCCCTTGATTTCCAATAGTGCTTCATTTATACAGCTTCTATCATAGTCACAACCCCATGAAGGAGCTGGGCTTCTAGAAATAGGTACATTATGGATAATAAATGAAAAACACTCAGGAGAAGGCTTTTTCCCACCTTCCAGGTAGTATTTCACAGCATGACAAGCATAAATTACATGCCCACTCCCTGTCAGTGCCCTCATACTGTTTGATGATAGGAAGCATCCCCAGTACAAATGAGGAACAGGCCCAAAATTCCAGAAAATAAAACTGAGGGCTTTTTTTCTTGTTTGGTTGTTTGTTGAGGGGCGGGGGGTAGGGAAGCTGAATGCTTCAGTTGTTAGTAATATAGAATTATGTACTTTAACGCTAATTAAAAGGATATGCAAGTACATACATAATTTTTGAACCTAGTAAATAACATGTTTTAGAAATCAGGAGGCTGACTTTAATGGGGGAGGAGGGAGAAAGAGCAGGGGAATCCAGCACCACAGGTATTTTACAATGATGAAGGCAACACTCCAGATTAATCCTCCTCTGCATGCCTACAAGCTTTCATATGTTTTCCACTTTCATCTAAGAAACTACGTCATTTTCCCAGTTGCCCTTTTTGTCTTTCTTTACCAAGAATCATCATGCCAGCATACAACTTTCTTTGAAATAATGAAGAGTGGTAGTACAGTCTCTAGATACTGTCTTCTTTGAAACCAGCTCTGATTTTTGGCATAAAATTCTTCTTACAATGATCCCTTCCAGTCACTCTCTATTCCTGACCAGGTTCTCATTCCTCTGTGTCGAAGTCACTAATCTCCTCCTGACAGTTTATGTTAGCCTGATGTCTGATGAGAGGTCTCCTCTTTCATCTACTGTAGATAAAAAACGTGCCACTAGCACTACTCATATCTATAGTAAATTTTCTAGTTTTCTTTTTTTTTTTTTCCCCCCCACCATCCCTGTATGTGTTCAAGAGCCATGGAGATGTGGCACTGAGGGATATGGTTAGTGGGCATGGTGGGGATGGGTTGGGGATGGACTGGATGATCTTAGTAGTCTTTTCCAACCTTAATGATGCTTTGATTCTAAATAGGAAACTCATCACCACCAAGAGTCTTTGCACAGAGAATTATTTGCATTGTGGAGGGGTTTCTCCTTCGTCTAACATCTCCTGTTCTGTAACAGAAAGTATTTATGGGCTATCAATCAGATCAATATATTAGTAAATCACTGTCTTAGCTGTGCAGATACTATTCCAAGGCAGACTTTGCCACAGATATCAGAGGGCTCCTTTCTATGATGGCTTCCCATTTACCCTCTGAAAAACTGTTATGAAGAACTTCATATCTGAGGAAATGAGCCAATATGATAAATACAGTGGGTTAGAGTTGTGGGGATCAAATGCTAACAATTTCATTCCAATTGAAAATAATGACAAATAATCATTAGGTGATGGGTAGCCCCAGTAGTGGCTTTGTGAGGAGAAAAGGCAACGCCGGGAGGAGCTCAGCTCAGGCTGTTCTGTGGAAAGGCTTTACTTCCAGGATGCTGATTAGATTGTTGTCCTGCCACAGAGCAGCAAATAAGTTCTCTACAGATGTTTATTTTAAGCAGGGCTCAGGGCCTCCTGGCTCCCTGCTTCTGACCAAGCAGCTCTCTGGCTTTCTCTCTCAAGAGAAAATTGTTTGCCTGTCATTTAGTGTTTTAAAAATCTCTACAATTAAATATTGAACAAGTGTCAGTCATAGTGTCTTCACTTGAAAGAAAAACTTTGACAGTGACAACGTCTTTATTTCTGTCTTGGTTGCATCACTGCTCGTGCTGAGCACCCATTTACAGACTTCTAGTGAACCCTAAATAAAACAGCACTTCAATGGCACGATGTGGCTTTTAGAAATTAGAAGACAATTTATTGAATTTAATTATCAAACCAAAAGCAAGAATGCTCCAACTATCTATGAAATTTCTAGGTATGGGATCATTACAACAAAAAAGTCAATAAAAAAGTAAAATAAAACCACAGTGTGCAGATATTTTCTAATAATTAGAGCTGCCAAATTTGATTCTTGGAGCAGTTTTTGCCCTGGTGGGATTTTTAATTGTGGCCAGCATTGCTGTGGCAGTAACCAGTGTGTTCTCTGGTTCCTATGCACGAAGTGTTTCAGACAGAGCTGTATGAAACAGTAAGGTTAAATACAGAAAAAAATTCTGTCCTGGTTTCAGAAAACCTTTAAAAGAATTGGATATTTTGGTTTATCTTCCCTTCTAATTCCCACAAAAACATAACATCTGCTTATGTCATTTCAGCAAAATGAGAGAGGAATGACTGCACTGCTGCTTATCCCACTCCTTCTACTCAAAGGGAAAGCAATGGTAAGAAGAACATCAGGCTGAAGAACTGTTTAACTCATTCTCAGCTCTCCCAACAAAGCTGTGCTTGAAAGTTGCACCTTCTCCAGCTGCGAGATATTGATGTCAGCTGTACTATTAATGATGGAGCGGTATGTCATGCGCAACTACTTGATGACAGCTTGACAGAATTTACCAACGATTTTTCAGTTCTTATGATCACATCTTTACAGGCAGATGCGAGGCAGCTTTAGGAGACAAGTAGGAGAGGTTAACCCAGTCCTGTGCTCAAGGCAATGATGTGAGCTTTGAGACCCATAGCAAAGGCATGGGGAACTTGCATCATTTTATAGACGTCTCCAAATGTGACTACAGGTTTGTTATTTCACTGCATCCTACTCTTATGTAAGCCACATATTGGTGATAGTAGGAGCACATCTCCAGAAACTGAGCTTCTGTTTCTCCACTCAACAAAGTGATTGCATGCACACCACCAAAAAAACTGCAGAGGCAGATCTGTACTTAAATATCAATTTGGCACAAGTGAACATGCTGTCTTTGCACAGGTGCATGCATTTCCAGTCAGTTATGCATAGAATATTCTCCTCTGTGTCCTCATCATAGAAAAGATGCAACAGATACAACATAAATGTTGAAAGAAAAAAAATTGTTGTTGATGTTGTTAATATTTTAAGGAGTTACAGGAGATCTTTCTTCAGTCAATTTTGCAAATGTTTTTTACCCTAACCCAAAGGCCTACTGGGAGAACCGCCTGTAACACCAGAAAAAATAGAAGGCATCATACATAAGAACAAAAGCTAGCTATCAGCTGTGGTTTTAAACGATTTTTTCCTTTAGCTTTTCTTCTACAAAGCTGAGCATTGAAGATGTTATATACTTTCTTTTCAAGAAAGATTTCAATCAAGTTTTGATATAATTAAATACAACTGTATGTAGTTCCACTGTCAAATATTCAACAGTTCAACTTCCAGCCATGGATGCAGAGATAAGCCTGCAGAGATAACCTCACTGTCCTGAAGCAACTTCAGGATATTCCTCTACCCACTACAATTTTTATCAATTTCCCCACATTTTCAGAATGTCTGTTCTGTAAGGATTTTCAGACATCTGCTAATTCTACTTTTGATTAGGTCTTTGGACTATGTGATGGGGATACCAGTGCCTTTGGTTTCTTTTGAAAGGCCAGAAAAATAAAAATATATACATACTGAGGTAATATGTACTAAATCCTGGGATTCCTTCTAATTATAATAGGATCTTCTTGAGATACAGTCCACTGAGGAGAGGGCAGCACTGCTGGTTTAGGACAGACTTATGAGAGCTGCCTGTTAATGATTCACTTCCTTTTGTCAAGAGAAGGAATTGTAATTCAATTTTTAAAGAAAACAATTCCAAGGAGAATCTGTGCTACCAGTGACATGACTCTTGGGTCAAAAACTTAAGGAAGATAAAATACCAGAGCTGCCGGATAAGAGTTCATCCAGACCACTAGAAGAAAATCAGACATTTCTAAACTCACTGGGAAAAAAATGAACCCAGAAAAGTATCCTGTATTATATAAGTTTGACCAAGTAGTTGCCCTGTCTCACTGAGTTCTATAAATCTTAACAAGAAAATCCTATTAAATAAAAAACACTGTATCAATATTAAGCTATCTACAATCCACAGTCCTGATATTTGTGCTCTGCAAAACTTTCCTCTTCACGCTGCATCATCTCCATAGCTTTAACCAGCACTATGGGTTTTTCTTAGACTTTCCTGAATTCTTGATGAAACAAAGCAAACTGATTTTGGTGGGTATTCTGTTGCCACTGCTGCAATCAGGAGCATGTGAGTCCATAAATAAGGCCTCTGAACACATTATAGGTGGCAGTTGTCACTTTCTCACTAGTGCTTAAATTATTCAGAAACTTGAAAGCAGCAGTCCCAACCAAACTTTGAGATATCAAGCATCCTAATCTAAATTTAGGTTTAGTTTCATTTTGAGCATTGTACAGCTGTTATAGGCTTGGAGATAGAAGGACCTGTATCCAATTTAAAGTCTTTTTGATTAAGTAAACAGGTGTACAGGAACTGTTGTGATTATCTTGGGTAAAGAGACTGTAAAATGTGATGCCTCTGGTATTGCTTTTATTTCCAGTCTAGAATACAAATGCATAAAATATACCAATGTATATGGGTGTGGATTTCATGCCAACAATAAGAGCTCTGTTCAATACGAAACAACACTATGCAATTAGACAAATGAATATGCTGACCAATGAACATAGCCGTAAACCCCACCCAAAGCCATAAGTTCTCAGCTCCTCTAGAAACTCTGCAAGCTCCCAAAGAAGATTCAAAGGAGATGAATCAGGCTCCCTCTTTGAGCAGATCTCTGGCATGGCATATATCCTGCCAATGGCTGTAATGGGAGCCAGGGAAACCAGTCCCCTAATCTACACATAGCAGTCTTCAGTTTAAAACTACACTCTGTGAAGATCTTTCACAGAGGAAATCAGAGCGTGCTCAGAAACAGCCCAACTCTTTTACACACAGAGGGAAATGCTGAAAACAAGAGTTGAAACATCAGCCACATCTGGACATAATCCATAGACAAACTTTCCCTTGAATTTGAACTTGGATTCAAAGAATAGAGGGTGGGGAGGGAGGCTATAAACCCTCCTGTGATGTGACAAGTGTGGGTTGTTCTCATTAAGGTGATGCTGTGCTTTTAATTAAATAGTTGCTTCGTTTGGCTCAGAAGTGTCAAATATAATTAATACGACATTGATTACTCCACAGTAATCTCAGGAGATTCATTTTTTTTTGCTTCCTTCAAAGGCCACACACTGCTCAGATGGAAGTGGAATAGTTCCTTTACTACCAGCCTGGATTATCTCTAATTTCTCTGCTTGCCTCTTGTTTTATTCTCTCTCTTCTCTTCTACTACTGAGTGTTCAGCCTTTCTTTCCTATCAAAGGCCTATTAAAATTCCATGTTGTTGCAATACATTTGATTACCTCTGGAAAGCTAGAGAAAGGTACAGGCAACTGAGCATCTAGCTGTCTGCCTACCTATACATGCACTCACTCACAGGGGTTAAGAAGGACATAATTTCTACATGTGTGCATGCATACACATGTGCTGTGGTACCAGCAAGATGTATTGTGACTACAATGAATCAGAGCTGTTCCTACTGTGGCTTGAAGGAGCTTTCTCGTACAGTTTTCTAGATTCTGCTTTTCTCAGATGAGAGTCTTTTCTCTCTCAGAAGGAAATACATGCTTTATATCCTCCACCTTTCTGCAGAGATGTACAAGGAGAGTTGGCATCTCATTCTTCTGCTCTTTATAGCATTCCCAGCCACCAAAGTGAAATGTCACAACTGACTCGAAGACCCTAAAGCCCAGGTTTTGCTGTGGGATTTCTGGTGCTGTCATCTTCTCCTTGCATTACTGGGTGATGTCTGAGATGTGGCTGAGCATGGATCTGTCAGGACACAGTCCCTATAAAGAGGACTCTTGGGTACGTTGTGGCCTTCTTTGGGCTCCTACCTCCCTAGGGAGCCATGGCTCAATCTATACATGTGTTCTCTGCCCGATTTTCTTCCTGTGATATTGTTGTCCAGCTTCTCAAGGACACACCTGAAGCTGAATTTCTGATTGCTCTTCAAGTGCTTCACAAAAAAAAGCCATATATAAGTACTGCTGTTGAACTGTAGGGCTGATGGGCTCACACAGAAGGGCACAACACAGTTGAAGAAACACAGGTCTTTAGGTCTTTAGCCACAAAGAGTTGTGACAGGCACACTCACACATAGCAAGCTAAGGCTTTCTCTCCTGCCCAAGTCCCAGGTTTTTCTTCTCTGCTTACCAAAGACCCCAAAGTTGGTGGCCCCTCTGCACAGCCCGCAGAGACATCTAGTGACTGAACGACATACTGCTGGCAAGCACGGGATTGAGACGGGCTGCTTGGGTAAGCTATGCACTTCCTATTTGCTGTAGATACTTACTAAATCTAAATATTTTAAAAATAAATCAGGACAGAGGCATGTTCTCCCAGTGGCCCAACAGGATGCTCTCCCACTGTTTATCTTGGTTGAACACACAAAGTTTTGTTGTAAGGAAGCATTACTCAGCCTGATGCAGATACAGATTGTTAGCATGTTGTATTTGCCCAAAACGTCTGGAGAGGATATAGGGTAATCTGCAGAAGTTCAGCCAGATGGATGCGTTGCTTTGGGCTGGTATAAATCACGGAGCACTGAACTGCTGGGGGAAGGAGAGAGGTTAAATCATTTACTGCAAAAGCCACTCAGGTCTTTGAATGCAGACCTGCTTCATCTCTAACTACCGGAGCTCTTCAAAGATTGAGAGCTCTGATCCTTCCAGGCACTGAGGAGATCATGGTGCTTGTCAGAGTTCAACAGGACCGAATGTTTCCAGTTGAATCATGAGATTAGAGCTGAAGGATGCTGATATCACTGCAGGCACGGACACAGAAGCACGTTCCTCTGAAGTAGCAGCAAATCAGCTTAGTTGTGGTGGCTGGGATTGGCTATCCTTGCCCAGCAAATGTGAATTATTGTAGTCTAACTCAACTCACAGTGGAAAGAGTTTTAGATAAATTGCATTCTCTCTCATCATCCATATGCCCTGACAGTTACTACTATGTCTCAGCTGACTCTCAAGCCTAAAAAGGATTTAAGTAGAACACAACATGTTCATAGATCTTCTAGCAATCCAAATACCCAAGATATTATCAGCTGTTGGGAGGAATTGATTGCTTTCCATTTGCTTATCAACTCTGTCTTGTATACACTGTCACTGATGCCTGAGCTTGCTTTGACTTGTGCAAGTAGTGCTAATCCATTGCATGCACACACCAGGTCCAGGATCTGTTGACCTACCTCTTCCAGATTGTCTAGTGCTTCCAGACCTGACTCAGATTAATATTGTTGCTATTCACTTGTTCCTCATGTTTGCTCAGAACATCCTGGGTTAGCATTTGTGCTGGTTGGTATTCTAACTCCGAATCATCTCTGAGTACTTGAAAGAGCTGGTTCAGAGATAGCCCTAAACCACAGCAGAGACAGAAGAGAGAATAACCTGCAGAGGGCTGATTTCTAATATTTAGAAAGAGTACAGCAGCTCTAGGTTTGTTATCCCTTGTTAGCATTAGTCACAACTGAAAAGTCTGGATGTGTGTACATATTTAAAATCTGGCTAGTGACCAGAGGAGAAGAAAGAAAAGAAAATGAATAATAAGGAGGGAGAAATATTGAACAGATCTTCCTTTTTATCTCAACATTTTTCATGAAAGCTTGAGGATGGGTTTCAATTCATCTCAATTAGCTCAGCCCACCCTAGTTATGGAAGGCTGGAACCCACCCAAGTTTTTACCATAAGAATAATTCAATAACATTGACAAAAAAACTTATTAATAGCTTTTGTGTGTGTGTGTGTGTGTAATGTCTGGGCACATATAAGTGTTAACAATCATTAATGCTTCCTTGTTTGCTGAAATAAGTGAAACCATGTTCAAAGTGTCCAAAAAACCTAACTTCACTTTTCTATCCCCACCTCCGTTTTGATAAAACAAATTCATCATCACTGCCAGCAATTCCAAAAAAGATGTCAAAACAAAAATACAAGGAATAAATTAAATCCCACCTCTCTTTCATAATTGAAGGCCACAAGTAAGCACATAAATAAATCTCTGAGGACCATTTTGACCCATTCAAACAACACAATAGTTTTGTGGTGATTTCCAGATCTGTCTGGGTATGATTACCAACAGATGTCTCTTTTCCTATTGATCAACAGGACTAAGAAAGGAAAAGAAGTAATCCACATAGAAAAATACATGTGCTTTCATCTGTGAAGTCCCTTACAGGCAGGATCATTTGGGGGCACCACCTGAACAGCATGGCCCAGAGGTATTGCCAAGGTCACCTGTATGAAAGTTCCTGGCCAGCGACGATGCTTTACAGAAGGAAGGGCAGTCCCCATTTGGTGGGACCCTGCAAATTTGAGCAACAGCCTCCCAGCCAATCCTGTGAATTAACATTATTAATCTTTAGTTAATGATTACAAAGATTTCTCAAGACTGATTGCAGGAGACAAGTAAAGGAGGTGGGACACACATTTTAACTTTATGTGCTTAGTTTAAATGTCCAAATTCAGAAACCAGTCCCTTTTTCTATTTAATGGAAGGAATCTCATTACAGTGATTTCATTAGATATTCAGTTAGTTTTCTGAAGGACATAGTAATCATAGAAGCCTTGACAATCCTGGCAGATTTCATAGTACAGTGTTATAGGCATAGTACTAGTCCTCTGAGGTGTTAAGGGAAGGGACACTCATGTGGTGGCTACTCATGAAAGCATTACTGAGTAGGGGTGGACAGCTAAACCCCTTAACTTGGGCATCCAACTTAAACAGTATTTTCCAGTGTTTGGAAGGTGCATATGAAAGATGCTGTGCTTGCAGACACACACAGACTGCCGTTGTAGCTCTTCATGGAGTGCGAAGGATTACTCACTGCATTTATACGCAGACCTAGTGCCAGGACCCTCAACCTGTGCTCTGCACTATGGAGCAGATGCAGAAAAGACTCTGATCTTGTTAGTGATTAGCAATATATAGCAGGCCTCATTTTGCCCAGCAGGGATTGTCCATGCAAATGGCCCATTTTACACATAAACTGATGGCTTTGCTGCTCTCCCCTTGAATCCACAGCTAAATACAAGAGCTATAGGTCTATGAAGTTTTTTTGTTCTGGGCTTATTTAAGATGAATACAAGCTACTCACAGTAAGTGGGATGTGATAGTGATAGCACCATTCCAAAATAAACATCTTAGTAAAAGATCCTACAGTCAATCACTGTGCTATAAACCACAGCCAAATAAAAGGGGAAAACAAAACAACAGAAGTGTTTCCTTCTAAGTGAGCCTCCCCTCTTAGCTTTCTGCTAGTTTCTTTGCCTTATGATCACTCATTCATGATTTTCTCTTCTACTCACAGTCCTTCCTTTGAGGAAGCCCTGCAGTTCTCTTCAGGGGGTCAGTGACACAGATTCAGTGTGTGACAACATTGTCCTGTCTGTGCTTGTCAGCTTCTCCACTTCTTTTTTCTCTATGATTCAGACATAGAATTGATTCTACAAATACGTATGCTTTTGCTGTTATTAACCTTTATAAACTCTTGTATGGGATCCCATTATTGCCCCTGAGCGGTAGCCTCTGGCTAGAAGACCTCCTAACCACCATATACTGCATCTGTAAACAAAGTTCACTGGGTGTTTAGCATCCAGTTTGCATGAAACCCTGCCAAGTCTGTCAGCATTAAATGTTGAATTGATAGTGAACTTTCATAAAGCAGGCCATATAATAATATCTTCCTTGAATTACTGTTGTGAATTGCTACAAATTGCTTTGCAACTGGTTTCAATCTGTATTTTTACTGTCCCTTCACAGTACATTCATAGAAAGAGGAACCAAATAAGATGTATTCTGCCTCAAAATCTTGTGATCTTGCCACACAGTTTCTAGCCCATCTTTATCATGCAGTGCAAAAAATGGAGCCACTCTGTGCAATATTCATGGGAGCCTGTGTTAATCCTGTAGACAAATAAACTCAAATCTTGTTTTAAAGAGTCACGATCTTTCCCTAGAATAGAAATATCAGGAATGTGAAGAAAGTGGGAAAAAAGATAGTTTGTTTCTTTAAAACAAATTGCAAATACAGTGATTGTTCATCTCCACAGGAACTAACAGTTCATAGCTTCTCTAAAAAGCAAGCCCAACAGTACAAAGGACTTTTATAATATCCAACAATACTATAAATTCAGCTCTGCTGTACCTTGCTCCTTGGCTCTTGTCCTGGTTTCAGCTTGGACAGCGTTGTTCTTTATGGTATGATGCTATGTTTTGGCTTTAGGAGAAAAACAATGTTGATAACACACTGATATTTTAGTTGTTGCTGAGCAGTACTGTAGAGAGCCAAGGACATTTCAGTTTTTCAGCTTCTAGTACTGTTCTGCTAGCATGGGGACCTGGGGGGCGTGAGGAGCTGGGAGGGGACAGAACCAGGACAGCTGACTTACACTGGCCAAAGGGATATTCCATACTATATGACATCATATGAAAAAAGACTTCAAAAATGGTGGGGACTTGGCTGGGAGAGCAGCTGCTGCTTGTAGACTGGCTGGGCATCAGTCTGCAAGTGGTGAGTAATTGCTTGTGCATCACTTGGTTTTTGTATGTATATACATATATATGTACAATTATATATATATTCAAGAATATACATACACAGTACTATATATATGTATTATCATTACTATTATTTCTCTCTTCCTTTTTTGTTTTATTAGATACTTTTCATCTCAACATACGAGTTCTACTTTTTTTTTCCAATTCTCTCTACCATCCCACTGGGAGGAGGGAGAGTGAGTGAAAGGCTGTGTGGTGTTCAGCTGCTTTCCAGATTAAACCACAACAGCTCTCCAATTCTGTGATCACCCCTAGACTCAAACTCTTCCATGTAGAACAGTCTTGAAGAGAAGCACGTAAGTGTCAAAAACCAGGATGCATAACTTTGCCTGTTTCCTGAACCTGCCATTAAAGTTCCAGCCCCAAAAGATGCTGATTTCCTTTGCTTTCTATTAATGTCAACAAGATATGATGGAATTGGGTGCTTTCTTGCAAGGACTAAGTGACAAGCAAGACCAGCCTCTAACATCTGGAATAGATGCCCCATCCCAACTATACGTCATATCTACAACTTCTGATAGCAAATATTTTCCTGGGCAAAAAAAGAAAGAAAATATCAGCACAGCCAAACCTCTGTTTATCATTTTCCCATTGCAAATTGCAGACATACTTTGATTATGTCTGTGCTAGTCTCCCTATCTATCTTTTTTTTTTTTTTTTAATTTGTTTGTTGATATCCGGTATCATCTGTTATAGGGAAAGTCATTCACTATGTTTCTGTTCATGAAACATCCTTCAGTCCCCAAGAGAGAAGCTAAGAAATTTCACAAAAGCAAAGTCATAAACTTTCGAGGAGGGAAGATAACTGGGAGCCAGGCAAGAGAGAGGACAGAATGTGTGCAATCAGCAGGTCCTGCAGCAGCCGAGAGGAGAGTCCCTTTGAGGAACTCAATCCTGTTTCATATCTTTTCCAGACAATTAATTTTTCAGGACTGTGGGTTGAAGAGGGCTGCCAGGTAAAAGGTCACGAACACGAAAGTCCTCTGCCTCTCCTCTGCAACAGAGAAAGACTTCCCTCCCAACACTGTGCCCATGTGCCCCAGCCTTCTCCCAGAGGAATCATCCCTGCGGAAGAAGAGTTGCATGATTTTCCTCCTTGTGCTGCCAGTCCTTCCTTGTGCGGAAGGCAGTGGTCCATAGGGGACCAGACAAGCATTAGCAATCTCCTTCCATGCTGAACACTTCAGAGAAATGACAAGCAAGAAGTAAATCTTCATTTATCCTCATTGCACACAGGAATACTGGCATTTTCCAGGCTGCCCGACAAATGACTTCTAAGAATGAGTTTCATACACAGAGTATTAGATAGTAGAAAATGTATGGATATGCAAATCTTTTCTTAGGCTGTTGTGGGATGGCTGGCAGGAAAACTGCAGTGTTCTGGAGCTAATCTGGAGAAAGGCAAGGACAGCTACGGTGATTGTTGCAGACCAATGATGAAACTAAAAGTGTTATTACATTGCTCATTAGGAAAGTGTAGAAATGTATCACAAAAGAGATATATTTCTACACTCCAGTAAAGGGGTGTGCACAGGAAAGGCGTAGGAGAAGGACTGGAGCTAACACTAAACCTATCTACCTCGAGTCTTGGAAAAAGTAGCCCACAGCAACTGCTGCACCAAGCACCAGCTGTGCCTGGGCCATCTCAACCAGATTAGGGCTCATAATTGGTGAGGAGCAAAGAGCTTTACTAAGGATCAAAGATAACATTTCACGTGTATCTTTTTCTAAGGCTTACTTACTGAAGTACACATGACAGTTCCAAAACTCACTGAAATCACTGGGACTTTCTCCACTGACATCAACAAGATCCAGATCCAGCCCATAAAGAGCTGTAGCAAGACTGCAACCATATGGAATTATTTCTGAGCCACAGTAGTAGGAGATATAATGAAAATATGTTGGCTTGTTTCAGTTGGTAAACATAGAATCTTGGCAGTAGAAGTGAGAGACCAGATGCTAAGTGGCCTCAAAGCTATCCTCTCCTCCTTAGAGGTGGCCACTTTGAATGAGGGAGAAGACCCAAGAAGAGAGCACTGTGGGCACACTGGCATTGCTACTGGCTGCTTTTACCCATCCTGGGGACACGTAGAACTTTCCAGGCCTGGCAGTCTGAAGACTAAACATTCCCTGTATCCAAACAGACCCATGGGAAAGGACATACTGAGCTAGATAAATTACAGTTATGAAATACAAGTATTTAATTAAATCTTGTCTGGCTGCATTTTGCACCCTCCCCTTGAAAAAAAAACCCTCTAAAAAAAGTCCAACTTCAAAACTAATCTGGAACATTGGAACTGACTGCTTATGTTATAATTTACTAGAAACTTTGTTGTCATCACTTCAGTTCATAGAAAGGAAAAATAAGAACAGCAACAGCTTTCATCAGTTCCTATTTAAAAACAAACTGCTGCATACTGGGGGGCGGGGAAGAAGCAATAAAAAAAACAGAGATGGAGCCAAGATCAACTCTGCGGTAACTGTGGAGAGGTCAGCCAGGCCATCCAAGGTGCAGAAAGGTGGGTCAGGTTAGCATAGGGCAGACAGGTTTCCCGGTGTCTTCCCATTGCCATGCAGCCTGTGGGGAATCCTTCCCAGGCTTTTGCAGGGTTAACTGCTTTGTCTTGACTCTCTGCCAGCAGCTGCACATCTGTATGGTGGTGCATAAAGCAGATGCTGTTGACAAGAGAAAAGCATGGGGCTTCTGAAGGATAGTACCTCAGCAAAGGATCCCCATAATGTGATTTGGCTGAAGGGCATGGCTACTGCTGCCTTGCTGCAAATGACCTTTGGGGATGCTGTCTGCTCCACATCCAGGATCCTGACTGGAAGGGGAATGACTCCTCTACTCTCCATCCATCCTGTCTAGAAAGTTTATTTACTTTTCAGATCTTCTGTGCAGCCATTTGTTTGAGACCTGTCAGGAAAGTATCCTAGGCTTGTGAGTTTTGTATACAATATGGGTGGTGAGACACTGGCACAGGTTGCCCAGAGACGTGGTGGATACCCCAACCATGGAGACATCCAAGATCAGGCTGGACGGGGCTCTGAGCACCTGATGGAGCTTAGGTGTCCCTGTTCATTGCAGGGGAGTTGGACTAGATGACCCTTAAAGGTCTTTTCCAACTGAAATGATTCTGTGATCCTATGATTCTATGATATTTAAAGAAGAAAGTGATTTTGCCAAGGATAACTTTACAGCTGTTTTCAAAGTAGTTTATGAAATCTATACTGCCCAGTGGATTTTCCAAAGCATGAATGTTCAGGTGGAATAGAGATATAACAGCAGGGCCAGTGGCTGTAAATGATTTTGATACGGCATATTCAGCTTGGCTAATTCTCACAGAGCAGTTCTCTGTAGGTTAATACTGTCTGTGTCTGGTTTCAGCCAGCTGGTGAACAGTTAAAGGAAAATGTCAGCACACACTGTCCCCCCACCAAAGCTCTGCTCAGCCTGGGGTGTGGCAGAAAACTCTGCCCATGTCTTCCTGTTGAAATGCTGCTTCGTTCTGAGTCACTACTGGATGGACTGAGTTTATTCAAACTGCTCTTGCTTTCATAAATATTGTCATGCAACAATGCATAGCCCCAGTTTTTATGTGTGTGTTTTCAGTAGTTTGGAAGCTCTGTTTATTCAAAGTGAACTGTTCAGGGTTCGTGTACAATAGGATTTTCTTAAGTCTTTGTTTGTCCCTTGCATGTAAAAATAGGTGTACACATCTTGTTGGTTTTATTATCTCTAAATAAAAACGACACCAAGAATGTCAAAATAAAAAGGTAATTTTTACACAGGAAACATACTAGTAACCCTGTAACTAGATATCTAATACAAGGCATTGGCAATAGCCACGTTTCTAAAAGGTTAATATACAATAAGATGCAATTTATGAAATAAAAATATAACATTATGGCAGTCTGGCTCCATTCCTGTGGAAGACCATGTGTGAGAAGAAATTAAGTTTAGCTAGACTCTGAAATTTCAAGATACTTTTACTGTGTGGAAGATGTCTTCTGAACTTTTATGAAAAATATATTTTTTGCAGTCATATGCAAAAACTTTCAGCAAAGATGTTTTTCTATCAAAAAATGCAAACTAATTTAAAAAAAAGTTGTCCTCTCTTTTTGAAAACACAGAATAAGGCCTCTTGCTTAAGGTGCCATACAAATATAATAGCAGTGAGCTCATAGTACAAGAAAGTAGTTATCTGAGAGAAATAAATATACAAGAAAGAAGTGCTAGCACTGTTTTCAGATAAAGAACAAGTATGCAACAGGATAGACTGACTTACATGGGATCCCTCCAGGGAGAGAAGCACTAAACCTCAGTCTCCTGAATCGAAGGCCAGTGCCTTAACCACAAGACAGTACTTCCATACTAAAAGAAGGAATTTTTAAAAATTTATTGTTGGAAGCTGTTCTTCTTATCCTATTGGTGTTTAAGAACTAAATATTTTGCTAACCATTAATTTTGGATGAGTTTGCCATCTGAAATCTTATAGCACTTACAGTAGTTCTTGGAGATTTCCCTTTCTGGACCATTTATATGAGTGGATATATCTTATTCTTTCCTTGGCTTCTTTCTGTGTTTGTTTTGGCTACCAATACATCCTACTTACAAGAAGAATACAGGAAACCTTCCCAAAAAATTAGCGCAGTATCTGATGAGAGAGCTAAAAACATATCGTGCCCTTGCAAAAAGTGATGGAGAGAATTCCTCTTTTAATTATTTTTCTAAGCCCAAGAGGAAGCACAATATTTGAGAGAAAGAAAATATTCTGCTTACCATACCCAAAATTTGGCAAATTTGAAACAAGAGAAGGCTACACACACTTCTTTAAAGTGCCAACCTCATGGGCAGTACCAAAAAGTCATTCAGCACTTGCAAAAAGAGATTTTGTTTAGTTGGAGGCCAAGCACAACAGCACTGAGTTCCCCTCCCCACACACTCCCTCCTCTTTCATCTGACAAATATAAATAACTGAATTTGCTAACTATTTTTCAGAAGAGTCAGTACTTATTTTACTTTGGTTATAGTAAAACACATGGAAATATCCAATGGAGGAAGTCTGTGCAACTCCAAAGTGCTACTTAGGGCAAAATTAAACTGTAGTTTGCATAGGCATCATGCTGGATACTTGATTTATTCTTTTTCATAAAATTGTAGAATGACTTCTGTTGAAAGAGACCTTAAAGCCCACCCAGTTCCAATCCCCTGCCATGGGCTGGTTGCCCCTCACCAGATGGGGCTGCCCAGGTCCCCATCCAGCCTGGCCTTGAGCACCTCCAGGGGCATCCACAGCTCTCTGAGCAGCCTGTGCCAGGGCAGTACCACCCTCTGAGTGAAAATTTCCCCTTAATATCTAATCTAAATCTCCCCTCTTTAAAAACATTCTGCCTTATCACTATCAGACCTTTACAAACCGATGGAGATATTGTGCTACGTTAGAAGCTAGTCCAATAGGACTTCATTTAGAAGATGTATTTCATTTATATTTCATTAGATATTTATTTTGTCAAGTTTGATATACCCTCACTCACAGAGCTATTTACGTGCCACTATGCCTTCTACCTGCCTGCAGGAGCTGTGTCATTGAAAACCTTCTTCTCTTCTTCCCAGTTTAGCTCATGTAGCGGGACAAGCTTGTGAGCCATTCAAGTAGAGTACACTCTCAGCTCATCTCCCTTCTGTATTCAAATAGGTTCAGAGGCAGTGAGACTGGACAGCAGTGGGAAAAGCTCAAAGCTTGTCCAGGCATCTTCTCAGAAGTGCCCCAGTACCTACTCACAAGGCTGATGGCCTCAAGGTGCCCTGTCTGAAAGTACAGCAGATCTGGTCCTCAAGAGAACTTCCCAGCAGACCTCAAATGACACTGCAGATGGACAAGAACATCTAGTGCTTGTGGTCTATTGTTTACCAAGGATTTGCCCTTGTTTCCTTGACTTACTCCCACAGTAGCTAGGTTTTCCATGCGGTCACCTATCCAAGTCTTACACAACTCCAACACTGCTCTGCCTCTTGAGACAAACAAGACAAAAGGCATTCAACTTAGAATGCAGAAGGGACAAAAGACAGATGTTTTCAATCAGCAGAAAATTTACCACAGTCCTTACAGGCAAAGTGAACCTCAAGTACCCCTTTCCTTTTCTCAGGGTTGGGTATAGGACCCAGCCCAGTGCTGGGGAGTGAGGTTGAATGGGATCAAACCCTCCATGAGACATTGGCAATCCATTATTTTCATTTTTTGTCTATGAGAGGACAGTCATAACCTCCTCCATACCCAATGAAAGTTATCAGTATATTATTTCTATCAGGAACAAACTCCTCTACCAGTACTTTTAATTAATTTCAGGATCTTTAAATCAAGTCCATATGAATGCTATGTAGAGTTTGATCCTCAAATGCCCATGTGTATTAATTAAGTTCTTATTTTAATAAAATGAATCCTCATTTAAGCTAAGGGAAATTGCAGTGTGCACATGAACCTGATCTTTGTATACATGATGCTATTTCAAGTGCATTTATCTTGCACATACACTCATCCAAAATTAAGTTAATGGCCCCAGTCTGCCCCTCGGGACTCTGCACATGGCAGAGACTAGTCATAAACCATTATTTGAGAGAGTACTAGCAGAGCATAAAGGACCAATCTCTGGAAAAGGAGGAAGGATAAAAATATAATTATGGTAAATATTGTTATTCTGTGCTGGAGAAGGAGAAGAGAACAAAAGTGGAAATAGCTTTGGTGCAGGTTCTTTGTAGGTTACTTTCTGCAGTCAGTGTGTTTTCTGTCTTTGACTTCTAGGATACCGTGTCCTCACAAAAAGAGAAATGGAAAAAGTACACTAAACTGTGCAGTGGAAATTTCTACAGCAGAGAACGCAGATCCTGAAATATTAGTGAGATGACAACTGCTCTGCTCAGCACATCATTTGGCTTTAGATTTTCCTTGCTTTTCAAAAATAGGAGCATGGCCCTTGAGATCTCTGAAGCAGTACCTGAATCTTTTGCTAAATAGATCAAGAGAATGTCTGCTTTGTTGTACATAGCAACAACCAGAGAAACAAATGAAGGGAATTGTGTTTGACTTCTTGAGCACGTCGCTCTCATGCGTTCAGAACTACAGCCCAGCTTACTTAGTCTTTATTTCATTGTGGAAGCAGGTACTTCACAAGCAGAAAAAAGGCAGGTCCAGCTTTGAGGGAGGTCAATAGTTTGCAAAATTGCAAACTTCAGTTATGTTTTATTCTTGAATTTATGAATTAAAGTCCTGGAATTTGCGATGTGGTGGTTAACCTCTATCACCCAGCTTTATGATTGTGAATTCTGTGCTGGGCCATGAATCCATCATGGTTTATTGAGAAAGAGACAGTCTTGCATTTTAAAATGTGCAACAATGATCTTTGACTTTGTCCTTTTAATTTGGGTCAGCTAGCAAAACTGGAGGAATGTTTATGATTAAGGGAACTTATAAATCAGGGAGAAAGGAGACAAATTCATTAGGTATTGGTTATGGCAGCTCTGAAGTTCTAATGTTCTTTTTTTTTTCCCCCACAAGTATTCAGAGAAAACCTATGAAGATAGCTAAATAAATATTCTACAGAACAGATTCATCTTATAGGCTCTTCGAGATAAACTCCACCTCTGATTCAGCCACATTAACTTCTGCTGACATGCATATTTAGGACAAAGACAAGAGTTGGCTTGTTTGTTTCTGCACTTATGTCAAGCATCTCTCTTGTATTTGAGTTGTTTTACAGAAAGTAAACAGAAACAATAAACTACACAGTTCATATAAATTCTCCCTCCCTGTGGAAAAGCCCTCAACAACCCCTGCACTGTGCAGCCTTTAATTTTGCCAGTAAGTTTTGTTTGGCTAAAACAAGCCTTTCAGAAAGTCATCCGGTTCTAATTGAAGACACTGAGAAATGAAGGAATCTATCAATCTTTCCATGGTTCATTGCAACAGTTAATCAACCTTGAAGTTAAAATGTGCCTTATTTCCAGTTTGGAATTGCCTTGTTTATGCTTCCTGCCTTGCATAGACAGCATGTTCTTCCTGAAGGGATATAGTGAATTACACACTACGGTGAAATCCACTTTTAACTTTTAAGATAAATTGGAATAAGGAATTGGAGTTCACCAAAGGTCTCACTGAACAGCATTTCCTGTAGCCATCAGATTGTTTGTTTGTTTGTTTTTGCTGCACCTGCTTGAATGTTTCAGGAATGTTTTGAAAGAACAAATACCAGAGCTAGATGGGTTTCCCTTTCAGGATGGGATGGAAATGTAGCACTTCCCAGTGCCATGTGGAGGCTGGCTTGTTTGCCAGTGTCACTGCCTCCTTTCCCATCCCATGCCATGTCTGCAAGTGGGACCCAACCTCTGCAAGTATTGATATTGGCTTTCAGATCTCTATGGGATGGATATTTCTTAACCTGTGTTATGAATAGTTTCAACTATCCACCTTCCCTTGGCTTCTGGGGAAAGTAAGCGCAACAAATGGAAGCTAAATGTCCTAAGCATAACTCTAATCCCTCTTTTTTTAGCTTCTCTGGTATAATACTATGAGAACCTTAGAGGTGGCAGAGCCTCTGTTATTATATTGTGTTGTTTTCTGGAAATAGCTTTCATTGTTGCTGCAGTATGTAGGAGCCTCAGCCAAGTACCAGGCTCCTGTCTTCTCTCTTCAGATAGTCACAGGGTTTTAAGATACCAATGGGGGCTGAGGAAATTGAGTCTATAGTGTAAGCTCTGTTCTGACTCAAGAGAACTCCAATCCTGGTAAAAGGAAAACACAGCATGCTTGGCTGTTGTCAGTGGTGTAATTTTTCAACCACTGAGGCCGCTGGGGTGGGATGAATTCCCCATCTCACTAACATCTAAGCTAGCCCCCTTCACAAGAACTCTGTATTGACAGTGGGTGGAGAGGCATTTCTAATATGTTGTTCCCCTAGCCTCTATTGACCATTTCTTTCAGGATAATATGAATCACACTTTGAAAGTGATTCTTTCTGTCCATCGATTATGAAGAAGAACTATGGGCATTATCTCAGATGTAAACCTCTACATTTAGACAAAATTAATTCCACAAACGTCAACAGCCCTATGTGAATACACACACACACACAAATTGAATGATTTCCTATTCACACTCAGAAATAAGCAAATTACTTTGTTTAATCACAATAGTATCCAAATGTGTTACTCTGGTTTTTTTGACAACTGTAGCAGTGGTGGGGTAAAAAGCAAAAAATGTTCAAACCTGTGCTGTATTCAAACACAGAAATTCCCCTTCATGTCTTTGGCACATCTTAGCAGAATATCACATTTTAGGAATTACATGAGCTCTGGTATTGAAACATACGTTACAGCTTTGTAAAGGGAAATTTGATATGGTGTCAGCCCTGTGTTATCATTTACCTCACTGGCATGTTAAGCTTCCCTCATGTAGAGCTATTGAGGAGAAAGACAAAATCAATATATCTATGCAGTAATGAAGGTACCGAGCCAGAAACCAGGAGCCACCAACATCTGATGGACACAGATCTAAAACAAAAAATGTGTGTATGTGCCCCTTGGATATATGAAATACTGAGAGTGGCCATTATGTCTGATAAAGCCACGATCAGGAGTAAAGAATCCTAAGAGGATCACAGCTTTTGTGTCAATCACAGGAATCAGAAGAACTGCAGCCAGCCCTGGCTGTCAGGAGTGAAATCTGCTGACTCTGAGTTCCATGTAAAATCACTCCTGCTGTCTGGGTAAGGTGCTGGAGCACGGGGTGGTTAATGGCCCACAGAAGACAGAAATGGGTTTTCCATCTAACTGCTCTTTGGCCAGGGCATCCGATACATGGACAGCACCTACTCCAGGAATGAAAGTTAAGATTAAGAATAACCTCCTGCCTATGCTAGGGAAGCACAGGAAAGAATTTTCTCCCTTCTCAGGAAAAGGTAGAATGGGCATGGTACAGAAAACACGGGTCACTAGGAATCTCACAACATGCAAGGCTTGGCACACTCACTCCAATAGGCTGTATTATCAGTTGAAGACAAGAGAGAACCCCAAATGGGCAAGTATTCCCATGCAAAGTGTTTAAAACCAGTAACAACTGTAGAAAAGTGGAGAAAAGGCTGATGTGTATCTAGGAAGCATCCTGCACCATACCTTACCTTGGTACAGTGCCACTTATTCCCCTAATTTGAGGTATATACTACATAGGAGTCCACATGTAAGTGTAAGTTCCCACAGTATTCAGCGTAGTACTAAAGTGTGATTAATTTGTCTGAACAGTCTGGAGCTGTCCCAGATATACTAGAGCATTCAAGGCATCTGAGTAGGTGTGGGAGATATGGCACAGAGACATGTCCTGCTAATTTTGCATTTGTCCTATACAGGAAAATATGCATACCCATTAAATCCCTAACTAAATCCAATACCATCAAATGGATGGTAGGAGGTCCCTCAGAACATGAAAACCAATGTCCAGAAATTTTCCTTGCCACAGAAAAATTAAATCCAAATTTTCTAATCCTCTGAAAATTGCCCTGAAACCCTAGCTACAGGACTACTTGGATGTGAAGCAGTGTCTTTTTATCCAGTAGAAGTTCTGTCATTATGCACAAAAATGAAAGATTTCTGTGGACATGTGGGGATGAATAAACATGACATTATAACCTAAGGGCTCTACATGGGAGAGCAAAACAGTGATGCTGACCATGCTCAAAAGTTTCTATGTTTCGCCCAATGTAATGTGACATACTTGAACGCAGCATCAAGCAAGCATGGGAGCACTTACCCACCAGTTGCAGTCAGGCTCATCCATGATCTCTCCAGGCTCATGAATCTTTTTCTTCTTCCAGTAATTGCCCAAGTGACAAACCTTCAGCTCTTCTCTCTCTCCAGAAAAAGCTGCAGCCTTGTGTCTGCGCAGCAGATTTAACACCACAAGGAGCCCCTCTCCAATGAAGAAGGCTGAGGGAGCTCAGCTTGCTTAGCTTGGAGAAGAGAAGGCTCCGGGGAGACCTCATTACAGCCTTCCAGTATTTGAAGGGAGTTTACAAGCAGGAGAGGGACCAACAGTGACAGGACAAGGAGGAATGGCTTTAACCTAAAAGAGAGGAGATTTAGAGTAGATGTTAGGAAGAAATTTTCTACTGAGAGGGTGGGGATGTGACAGAATAGATTGCCCAGAGAGGTTATGGATGCCCCATCTCTGGAGGCATTCAAGGCCAGACTGGATGGGATCCTTGGCAACCTGATCTGGTGGCTGGCAACCCTGTCCATGGCAGGGAGTTGAAACTAGATGATCTTTAAGGTCCCCTCCAACCTAAGCCATTCTATGATTCTATGATAATTTCTATGCACTGCGTCTTGCTAGGATGCCTTGTGAGGCTTTTCTGGCAGTTCACTACATCAAACTTGGTAATGTAGTCACTCTTCCACGTCTTCTCTTCCACTATGAATAAGCTTCTCTGGGTAGATCTATATAAATAAGGCCCTGCAGCAGAAATAGCACGATGAGTTTTATATCCAGAGAAAAAATGGAAGCAAGATAGCTGTATAGCAAAATGTAATATAGCAAAATGCAATAAGAATACTAATCTCCAGGGATGGCATTTCCTTTAGGACTAAATACAAATATGTCTTGCCTACTAGCATTATTATTCTTCCACCTAAGTCATAGCACCAAGGAAAACTACCTTTATCAGTTGTTAATCCATATGTCTGTAACTCATGGCTCAGCTTTTCCAAAAAAAACCAGGAAAATTCTCTGCAGAGTGAAACAAATAAAAAAAAATTGTATGAGTTGGAAGGGACTCTTAAAGGTCATCTCTTCCAACTCTCCTGCAATGAACAGAGATACTGACAGCTCCATCAAGTGCTCAGAGCCCTGTCCAGCCTGACCTTGAGTGTCTCCAGGGATGGGACATCCACCACCTCTCTGGGCAACCTGTGCCAGTTCCTCACCACCCTTATTGTAAAAAACTTTTTCTTTTTATCCAATCAAAATCTCTCCTGTTTTAGTTTGAAACTATTCCTATCCAATCTTATCATAACAGATTCTGCTAAAATGTCTGTCCTCTTCTTTCTTATAGACCCCCTTTAGATACTGAAAGGCCACCATCAAGTCTCCCTGGAGCCTTCTCTTCTCCAGAGTGATCAGCCCCAGTTTTCTCAGCCTATCCTTGTAGGGAGGTGTTCCATTTTTGGCTCTCCTCTGGATGCTCTCCAACAGGTCCACATCTCTCATGTACTGAGGACTCCACATCTGGACGCAGTTCTCCAGGTGAGGTCTCATCAGCACAGAGCGGAGGGGCAGGATCACCTCCTTCAACCTGCTGACCATGCTTCTTTTGATGCAGCCCAGGATATGGTTGGCTTTCTGGTCTGTGAGGGCACAGTGTTGGCTCATGTCCATCTTACCATCCACCAGTATCCCCATGTCCTTTTCAACAGGCCTGTGCTCAATCCTTTCATCCTCCTTGATAGTAGTGGTCACCTTGACCCAGATGCAATACCTTGCACTTGGCCTTGCTGAATCTCATGAGGCTCTCCTGGGCCCACTGATCAATCTGCATAGGTCCTTCTGGATGGTAACCTGTCCCTCAGGCATGTTGTCTGCACCACACAGCTTGGTGTCAAAATATTGGCTGTGAAATCATTTTGGCATCTATAAATTCAAATGGTTTGGTAAAGGGTTGCCATTTCACTCTTCTAAGCAAAAAGGGCAAGCTTACTGCTGCATAGAAAGGCAGAAAAATATCTGTGCAGCACTTAAGTCCCATGGAAGGTCTCCAAATTGGATTTAGTGTGAAGGTATCTGTTATAAAGACTCTGGAACAGAATTCAGCATGGGATGACTTTCCACTACACCTACAATGAGTGGAAGAATAGTGCCCCCAAAAAACAGTCAACTCTTCAATACTTTTTAAATTTGAAACAAATGTGTAAATTATTTGGGAGGAACCAAAAGAAATGGAGCAAAACTTATTTTACTCAGTAGAAATCATGAACTACAAATTTTCATGTATCACCCAAGAAAGTTTATTTTTTCAGCGAGAAAAGAAAAAAAAAGAAGCCACGAGGCAACATTTTAGGTTGCTTTCTCTCATACACCATCAAAGTCTGCAGGGTGGAATCCTGAACACTGGTTGGTAGACTAGAGTGAAATGACAGCCTTTGGGGAACCAACAGCACCCACATCCAGTTAATGTTATTGTGTGATCTATTTCATGGTTTGGAATTAATTGCAATTGGGGCATGGAAAAAAAAAGCTGAAGCCTGAAGTGGTTTTTCAAATTCATAAGGAAGTGTTTTTCTTTGAATAATAATGTTATTATAAAGCTATGATTTTTTTTTTTTTCTATTTTAAATAAACCCTTTATTTTCTTTCAAATTTCTGTTACTTGTGGCCAGGGGCTGTCTGGTACTCTCATCTTGTGGGATATTGCTGGCTGGAAGCAATATCGTTTCTGTAATTACCACTTTCACTAAAATAGCTCTGGGCACTCCAGAAATACCTTCAAGTATTTGGTCATGGGCATTAAAAGCTGGAGGGACAGCTAATAGCTCACGGTTGTTCCTAAATGGTAGAAAAGAGTAAGCTCCTTTGAAAACAACTTTTTAAACATCTCAGTATGTCTCAGTTTTCCAGAACCAAGTGAATTTGTTCTCTTGCCTGGGCTTAATACAGAATGGTGCTGACCTTTACTGCTTTGTAAATTTGTACAGTGAGCATCAAAAACAGACAGGTGAAGATTGCTATTCCCTACTTTCCACCATAAAACTCTGCCTGAAGAGAGCCCTCAGGCTTTTTATACTTGAATGAAGCTCCTCGCATGCCACTCCTCCTCGCAGCTGTCTAAAGGTGAGGACTCCAGCCCAACAACAAGATTTCTGTCACATTCCTGGAGAGGAATGGGTACCTTCAGAGGGAAATTTGGGCTCCCTTAGGTGAGTAGTCAAGGCAAGTGGATGATTCTCAGGAAATAACACAAAAGCCCAATCTTTGTAAGAGAAACTATTTTGAATCACATGATCTAAGAATTATCTATGGCAAGGATTGCATCCTCCAGATTCTCAGTCTTTGAAATCAATTATTCTGTCACTTTAATAACAAAATTTGGCCAAAATTCAAGATTGGGAATCTTGCTCTTGGCTTCAACGTCATACAGATTCAATTACATTTTTTTTCCACACTAAGCTGCATCTCAATATGATTTCTTTCAAGTATGTATTTCAAAGAAATTGTTCTGTGTCACCTGCATCATACTTACTCACCCTGACTGTCCCAGGAGATATGCCCAAGGATAAGAGGCAGTGCTGGACACACTCACATGCACATTGGCCAGCTGTAGACACTGGGCACTTCATTAGCTGGATGCTGTCAAACGTAGCTGTGTAGGGTGAGTCTTCTTTGCTTTCCCACAAGAGGAGATGCAAGTTTGGGTTTCCCTTTCCTTCTCACATGCTGATTTTCATGAAGTCTATGGAAATGCAGTTATCTTTGAGACTCCCATCCCCCTCTCAATTTTGGTGGAAATAAGCTTAACAGTTACTGGAAAGGCTAAACAGATAGGCAGATATCAGCAGACACAATTCACACATCCCTACAAAACCACACTAAAAAGACCTATTTGCCATTTACTGAACACCAGGAAAGGGCATAACACTGGAAAACAGAGAGAAGAAACCACAGCAACCACCGAAGAGCTTCACACTTACAGCTGGAATGCTCATAGCAGCCACTTCCCAGAGATGATTCAGGTCTCAGGGTCCTGACCAGCACAAAGTACAGCAGCGGAGATAGAGGACGATCATGTGATAACAACAAAAGTATTAAAGACTGAAAGTCCTTCAGCTGGATCCTTAAGATGAATATGGACTTTTTGCTGATGAATAGAGCCAATGGTAGAAATGCCTAATATTAGGAATAACAATAATTATTTTCTGAAGTGGTGACCCTGTAGCCTCACATTATTAGAATGGTGGACACTGATGAGATGAGCTGTGAGTCACTTCTGTTTTGCTCTAGACACATTTGGCCACCATCAACAATGGATGCATAAGGACTGGCATTCAGCCACATATTTCTCAAGCAAGATGCTTGAGATTATCCCTGTTTTAAACAGGAGATTCTTCTTCATTGGATAAAAGAAATCACTGTTCACCTGGGTATTTCCTTAAGGTCAGTGTTTGGCTATTTTCCATTTCTGGTTTTGAGGATCAGCCCTGGGAATAGTCAGCAGATAAGAGTCTCCTTCCAGCCATCTCCTAGCTGCACATAGTACATAAAATGTGTGTCACAAGCAAAAGTATATTTCCTAATTCCAGGCTTGTTGGATCCAAAAAGAAGACATAAATATTTTGACAGTTCTAATCTGTAAATGTGTGTCTTTTTGTCTTTGTCTCCAGAAAAGGCCACCCTCTCATGAAGTTTGCAAACTCTTGTTTTCCATGATTGCAAGAAACATTGACATCTTCCCAAGCACGGCATTTTGGGTGTCTCAATTTTTCAGGCTATTGACTAGCACTGTTCTTCTGCAGTTGTTCATTTAGGAGCCTTTCATCTTACAAATCGTGTTCAAGAAGCTTAATTAAAGTCCTTCCTTGTCTAAAGTGGTAATGTAGCAATTAACCAAGCAGTATTAATTGCTAGATGGTGCCAAGGCATGAAAGGAGATACTGGGGAAGTGCATGTCGTGAATCAAGACTGTGCATCTCATTCTTTGAGATGATGTTCAGCAAAGGGCAACTAAGAGATTAATAAAAAAGGCTAAGAGAACATTTTTTCTCTTACTTGGAAGTATTCATTGCTCTTTAAAGAATAATAACAACAATAATAAACATTTAGCATTCTGCATGAAATTGCATAGATACCATAGAGGCCTGATTTGCTTCTCCTATAACGTGTTTATGATTAAATCCTTAAACAGGATGCAAATAGGACTACATCTCATGGGACTAGAATACAAATGATATTCTAAGAGGAATATGCTTTACAAACATATATATATATATATATCTCCATAGAGAAACATCTATAACTACCATGAGAGATGTCAATGTCCATCAGGGAAATCAAAGTAAGGACTTCCAATCAATCTAGCTTAAAACCTTCCTTTAGTTTGATACTTTCCTATCAAGAAAAAATACATTTTATTCAAGATCCTGATCTGCCAGAGAATAATCCACTTCAATTCTCCCCAGATAAACTTTTCCAGAGATTTTGCTGTATTAAAAAACAAAAATTTCATGCCTTGCCTTGCCTGTTATTGAGGTTGTTTTCTTTTGCAATAGTCTACTTTTCCTTCAGAGGTTGGATTTCTGTTTCCAAGTGAACTGGGCCCTCTAATGTCACAGAATGTAAAAACTCCTCATCTTGCTTTTGTTTGACTTCTGAAGGTCCAACAGCATGTCTCAGCTGGACTGGAGGACCTGAGCAGACAGCTTTGCTGTAGAAAAATTAAACCTGTGTGAATCCTTGCTTACCTTTCAGAGGATTCAATTTAAAATGCCTCGATGCAAACTGGTCAGAAACTTTATTTCTTATTCTGACCAGAAGGCAGAAGCAATAGCAAAAAACATCTTCATATGCTCAAAATAATGGGTATCTTGAGAATCAGCTGATGTCACTAGCGTCCTGCCCTCTTGATCCTATACCTGCAAGGTTTTTGCTACGTTAATCCACATTTCTGCAAACTTGATGGTAAACCACAAAGTTTTAGTTAAGTCCACTTTGGGAACAGATGTAAAACCCTGAAATCTCACAAGTGACATACTCAGAGTGCTTATATTCTCTCAGAAGGACATTTTGTAGGAAAGTGACACCTCACTTTCCTGGGCAGATGTTGGAAGAAACAAAAGTTTATAGTGACATCAAGGCTTCCAGTTTTTGCATAGATTCTGCCTCTTTCAGAGATATCTCTCCCATCAAGAAGGGCTGCACCTCTCCCATCAAGAAGGACAAAAGCAACCTTTGCAAAACCAGTTTCTCACACACTGATGCCTGGAAACCAAAGTCGTTTTCCATGAACAGCAACACGAAGGACATGAACCCCCTTTGAAGCAGTCCATTGACATTCCCAAATTGCAGGCAGTGGTGAGGAAATAGCAAAGTGCTAATTGTGTGTGATGGCTTTGTTTAAATGTGCTGATAGCTGATGGGGCTAACGCACTGGCTGCCTCTGGCACTGCAGAGATAGCTGTCCCCTGGCTAGGAGATCACAGAGCTCTGAAATGCCCTTCCTTCCTGTAGAGATGAAAGGCAGCCTGGATGCACAACTTATTTGTCAAGCACATAGTGCTCAAATATAGCCCATTTATCTCCTAATGTTTTGCGTCTCCCACCACTCAGCTCAGCAAGATAGTGGTGATGAACAGGATGCTGTGGCAGGTGCTAGAAAACACTGAATTACCCATAACAATTTCAAATCATGCCCAATTTGTGTCCATCAGATAGAATCAAAGTTCCTTTTCCTGAAGTATCTTAAGGAGATCCCACAGGACATATCTAGAACAGGTTGCCCAGAGATGTGGTGGATGCCCTGTTCCTAGAGACACTCAAGGTCAGACTAGATGGGGCTTTGAGAACCTGATCAAGCTGTAGGTGCCTCTGTTCATTGCAAGGGAGTTAAACTAGATGGCCTTTAAGGGAAAGATGCATGTCTTTTGCACGTGCGTACATGAGAGGGGAGATGGGTCGACACATCAGGCTTCAGCATGACTCCCGGGTTCCCTTGGCCTCCTGGGATATATGCATCAGCAGAGCTAGAATTCTTCACTTTTGGCCCATTGCTAAATTTGCATCCCAACTGGCAGCTGAAGTGGGTTTTACTTCATACATGCTGCTAGCAATGTACAGTCAGCCACTTCACCTTGGTGATACATGTAGTTACTCCTCTATCTGTCCAAGTCCTTATTGCACTTGCATTCACAACCTCACACAGCTATCTTTGCACATAATTTTATATGATGTCTACGTGCATCCATAGCTATAACTATTCAAATAAATTCATGTTCTAACCAAATATGCATGAGAATAAAAACAAAAAGCACTGCTCACACAGAGCAAGAAAAGCAAAGGAGGATGGTTATGAACTAGCTGACTTCTTGCACCATGCATAACGGCCACCAGGAACTAAAATTAGACTACAACTTTCCCCTTTCTGCCAAATTCAACACATTGAAGACTGCCCAGGATCAGATACATTACTCTAAGAGAGTTTTTACCACTGTTAAGCAGAATGGAAATCTTCATTCATGGAAGTTTTGTGCTTATAAATGCTTCCATACCTTCTTTGGAACAGCCTGATACTGATTCCTCCAACTAACTTGCATTTCACTACAGTTCCTAGACTCTCTGCTGTCTAACCAGTTGCCCTTGTATTTGTTCAGGCAATTATCTATGCCTAAATGGGGTGCCTTGCCTTCTTGAGTTGCTTCCTTTTTCAGTCTTTGTCTACAATCTGTAAAGATAATTTTAAATTCTAACACTGTCCTACAGAGCAAATTTTAATGGTTTCTTCCCAGCTCATCCCATCTTGGTGCTCTCTCAGCATCTGATATGCCTTTCTCTGTCTTGTTGCCTTGGGAGGCAACTTAGTACATACTTAATTTGATTGCAAGCTATTTTTATTAGCTCTTTTCTGAGTAAATATTTCCAATCCATTTTTGCCCAGCGTTGAGCATTTTCAACCAGATTGCTCTTCTTTGGTTTCCCTGTGAGAGTGGCATGTTCTGGCATATGCCAGAAAGGCAACCCCTCCCTCCACAATAAGCCCAGTTTCCCTCTTATCAAGGGGATTATCTTCAGGAATCTGAATAGTAACTTTAAATAAGCAGTGGCTATTGTTCATTTCAGTACAATGTTTACAACTCAGCATGAACACTGAAGTACCAATGTAATTTAACCAGGGGAATTCTTGGGAAACTTGCAGTCAAAAAGATTTTGACAGAAATGGAAAAAAACACACACCAACCCACAACGTATCCCATCATAGACTTCTGAGGACTTTTAATAATGCTCTGAGAGTGCTTTTGTCTCATCCCTTACCCTTGCAATCCAGAGATGACAGCTTGGGCAAATAGGCTGATGAGCTCACAATGAATTCACACAGGACAAAAGAGGCAACTGGAGGTCCCCTTAACTACCAGGTCCCCACAACATCGTGTTGGTCCCTTTTGGATGCATACCACCATTTTGCTACAGGCTCGCTACAGGCAAGATATCCCTTTGCATCTGGTCTCCATTAGATAGTAGGCATCAGATGGTGAGAAGTTTTGCTATGGCATCTTATTTGGATTGCCTGTTGCTTGGTAGTACAAAAAGCAGGCTATTAAAAGAGCCAAATGCTGATATTTCCACAGTGCTCATAACACAAGCTCCAGTTTGCTTCAGTTTGGTCACAGTGGTTTACACACGGAGCCGCATACGTTTAAATATAATATTTATTAAGCTTACTTAAGTTTATTCTGAGGTATGACTGGAACCCAGTTTATTCTGGCTGGGCCAGGGAGCCTGCCTTGGGGTTGGAAGTGTGATGTTCTGCCATGTGCACCAGTGCTGCTGCGGAGACAGAGCAATCTGCTTTGCATTAGCAGCCCAGCTTATGTTATTGTGCTTGGCCTGGTCCTACTACCTGGTGACCCTAAGCACGATTGTTCTTAAAGAGATAATATGGTTTGATAACACATAAGAACTTTCAGAAAAGTGTTCCTCTAAGAAGTAGTATCAGCTGGCAGGACCTAATTACAGCCCACGGTGTATTTCCTTTATTTCTTGGATGCCTGTTATACGTAGGCTGCAAAAGAAGCTCTATGCACTTGTATTTTGGCTAGCAGTAACCCCTTCTTCTTCCCACACACCAGTAATCTGAGGCAATCCATGCATGGCGCCTGGTGCCCCACCAGCAGATCCACAAGAAACACCTCAGCTTCTCTGCAGCTCCAATAGAGCCAGGCTTTCCACAGGACAGGGATAGAGTTGGAGCTGCAACCAGAAGTTTGCAACAATTGGAAAAAGGGCACCTGGATACAGCGCCCGGCTGGAAAATGGTCCTTTGTGTAGATTTGCTGAGCAAAGTGGTTGCCTTGTGATGTGCTAAGCACATATAATTTTGATTATTGCATTATATTGCTATATATTCCAAGGTAGCAATCCACAAACAATTTCTAATCTGTAATTGAATCTGTGCATTCCCCAAAACAAGATTCACTGGCATTGCTTCCTGCAGCTACAGCATTATCTCCCACCATGGTTTTTTCCATAGGCAAAAATCAGTCTGTTGGAAAGCACCTAAACAGCCATGGCTAACAGCAATGCAGTCTGCAAATGTTGATGTTTCTGGTACTGCAAACTTCTAAAACAGTGAAGTTAAGTAAATTCTGAGGAAGAGAAAAATGGAGAAAAACAATTTGCTCGGCACCTTCCAAACCTAAAAGAAAAGTCAATTATCTGCCCTTGCAACTTATCACAAACCTACTTTGAATTTTTCAGTAAAACTGAGTGATGGAGAATAGTTCTAGATAAGCTCTAAACACATCCTTTTTCTCATTAAATGCCGCAGCATTTCACTGGCAAAAAACTTACTTGTGAAACCCTTCAATTTCAATCCATGAGCAATAGCTGCAACATGGGGCCATTCCCTCAAAATTAGAGTGGATGTTCTGCCTTCTGTAGGCAACTGCCTTGCTTTCTCAGTTGGCTTTGGAGGGAGTTTGTTTGCTAAGGGAGAAATTCAACATACAAATGAGACACACAAACATACAGTGAGATAAGGATACAAATAAGTTTTCTGCCCATCCATCTCCAGATCCATTTGAGATGGTAAGGGGTATCCTTCTGCACAAGGATGTCTCCCTGGAGGTTTTCAAGAAATACGTAGATGTGGAACTGAGGGACATGGTTTGGTGGGGATGGGTTGATGGCTGGGCTAGATGATCTTGGAGGTCTTTTCCAACCTTAATGGTTCTATAATTCTTGCCGCTGTTTTCAAAGGGGTCCTGAACAAGTAGCTTGGTTGACCTGCCTAATGTCCAGCTCACACTGAGATAATCCCGTGGCCATTTTCACCATGTGAGACATGACAGATCTGTGGCACCTGCAGCAGCACAGCCACAGCATTTCACTGTAACCAGCCATAGCAATGCCAGTCCCTCCAAAACACAGGAGGAGCTGTGTGCTCACACAGGCCTTGTTTCCTTCTCTCCCGGGTAATCTATATATTTTCCTCCTAGCACAATATGAAAGAGGAAGGGCTGGCGCAAGCTAGAAAATGCAGTCTTGGCTCCCAGCACTCCTGCTCCCTGTATAAAGGTTATACAAATAAAGTTCTGGGGAAGATTGCCCTTCTGCGAACACTGCTAATTGCCAGCATCTATCAGCCGAAGATGACTGACGTGCTCTGCCAGGAGAGATTGCTTCAGCAGCACAAAATAAACCACTCTTGCTCTTGTTAAAGCATGCAATTTTCTTGTCAACTCCTTTGTCATTGCTGTAGTCTCCCAGGCAGGGCTGCTTCTGTTCGCAGCATCCCAGTCTTACTGTTGCCACGTCAAGTCCCAGTGGAAGGATATGGGGCAGCATCTCTACAGGAGAGCTTCTAAATCCAAAGTGGAAAGATTTGCTGTAGAGTGATAGAATCACAGAATCATTTGAGTTGGAAGGAACTTTTATAGGTCATCTAGCCCAACCTCTCCCATAATGCAGAGATGGAGAAAGAACACGCAGGCTGGTCTACAGGTCCAAGCCCTGCTTTGTGACCCTGTGAATTGTTTAAGGCTGAATCCACAGAAATGCCCCAGTTCCCATTGCCTTTGGGCCCCTTTGTGCATTATGGCCTCATTTCCTCCTTTCCTCTGTAGAGTTTTCCTTCCAGTTTGGCACCAGAAAAACTGCATTTCCCCCTTCTCCTTTATGCTAATGCTAACAGACTGGCTGTGAAAGCACAGGGCTTTGCCAGTGAGAGGAGGCCAGCCAGCAGAGCCCCCATGCCAGCTCTCTAAAGGGCAGTCAGAGGGGGCTGGTTTTTGGGTTTTGGTGTGCCCAGCTCCACAGAGACAACTGTATAGTCACAGGCCACTGCTCCAGGAAACCTGCCTCCCCTGCAACGCAATGTGCCAGCAGATCCAAGAGGATCAAGAGAAAGAGGGAGCGAGGGGGTCTCTCCTGTCCATGCATTCTCCAGCTGCCAGTTCAAACACCATAGCATTCAACAGGAAGCTGTATAAATAACGGGGAATAATGGGCGTCCTGGAATGTGGACAGCAGCTGGGTCATCTTGGGACGAGGACAACACAATCACAAAGGGCTTTTGATTATGAACAAAGTACCTAGGATCAAGCAGTTCAAGGTCTCCAAGGGTCCAAAACTCCTCCAAGAAAATCCCAGGTGATGTACCATGTCCTAGCTATGCATGTCCCTACCTGCTCTGCCTACGTGCTACTTCCAGGCTGTGGGGCTGCAGGACCCTGTCTGGGTGGGAAAGACTGCCTGAGAGATCACTGTTTCTGGAATTAGGGCTTTTTTCTTTCTTTCTTTCTTTCTTTTTTAAATCTCATGGAAAATATCCACAGCTCAGCCCCAGAGCTGAGACGACCTTGCCCCAGGCTGTCCCATACTGGTGGGGTGGCACAGGCTGCAAGGCTGTGCGGAAGGTGCTGCCAAGCCTCCTTTGGAAGCAGCCATTGTTGGTTTTCCCTTTCAAGTGCTTCTGTGGAAAACCCTTAAGGCAATGAGAAAAAGGCACTTTCTCATGACAGTGTCTCCAAACAGGCTGTGTGAGCCAGGAGCTCAGCCCATGGGTGCCAGCAGGCAGCAGGATGAAGGAAGGGGCCATGCCCATGACAGATCCATGGGCAGAAACCAGCCCCAAACCTGGAGTGAGTATAGGGGATGTCAAGGGAAGTGAGGAGCGACTTTCACAGCTCTCAGCACCTAACCAGGGGTTCAGTCTTCCTCTTAACACCTCCTACCCCACATGGAGAGGATGTATACTTACCAACATTGTACTTAACAGCAGGAACTGATAAGGTAGGACCCACAGAAAATGTGTCCTGTGTTTAACGCTTTCCCTGCCTCATGATAACAGGCAGCTTATACTGGTATCTCTGGAAGCCTTGACAGCCTTGTTACAGAGGCAGCAGAATGAGGAAGAGGGTGACTCACACTACCCAAGTGCAAAATGAGTTGGTGTTCAGGGTGTCTCCGTTCTTCTGCCTTCATTCTCAAGGGTAATAGATCACTTTTTTTTTCTTAGATTAAACAGTATTTGAATGACAAATTTAATAATGGGAGCTGGAATCAGTGCGTTGTCTCCTTGCTTCAAGTCCCACATTGCAACAGCTGCTGGGACAAAACCTCAGTGACCCTGTACCATGCTGCAGGAGGTGCAGGCTCACATGGATCTCCTTCACACCTGCGGCTCTGTCCACAGACACTTGTGCATCAATTCAAACCATCCCCAGCCTTACAGATTATAGGCCAAGGTGGCACTCTGCAAGATCCAAGTGGCAAGAAAATGTATTCAGGCCCAAACTGTTTTATGTAGAGCATACGATGATGCTGTGTCCATTTGCGAAAGCAGATATAGAATCACAGAATCACAGAATTGCTCAGGTTGGAAAAGACATTAAAGATCATCAAGTCCAACCACAACTTAAATCTACTGTGATTTGGTGAAATTTGCAGGCAGAATTCAGAGAGAAAAGTAATTAACACATAGTTTCACTTCAGTTCCACATCGATAAGAAATAATACAGGAAATGCATTTGCATTTACAAGCAGTAAAGCAAAACTTGTCTCTGCATGGATAAATGACAGTGTAGACCAGTGCCAGCAAGAGAGGCAGTGAACTACATCCCTTGCGTGGATATGGAGCGTGCTCTTGCCAACATTTCTTTTGGTTTTGGGGTAGTTAGCAGGAGGAGAGAAAAACCCAGCAGTAATAAATGAGTTGTTGCAACCTGCCCTTTTCTGCTCCAGCGATCTGCTGTTTTTGTAAACAGGAAACGTCATGTAACTTGGAGAGGACTACATGTGATAACGCTGAAGAATGATCAGAGAGTAAACTGTGAAACCACTATGGTGTCTGTTGAGGAAAACCTACAAGCTGTCAAGAAAGCTCTGGACATTTTGTGATACAATCTATCAATTATCCCAGCTGAATGCCTGTGTTTATAGAGGGTATTTTTTGTTGTTGCTGTAATTCCATGCCATCTCAGCCTTACAGTAAGCCACCTGGCCAGCATGAATGTGCAGGTTAATTTCAGGATAATATATTATTCTGTATAATAAAAACAAGTTGTCTGGTTGCTTTTAGTGAATTTGTCTAAGCCTGTTCCCGTGGGCTCCCACCTCCCAAGGAGAAGTTGTAGTCTGCTCTGTTTCATCATCGCTTTAGTGGCATTTCCTACTGAGATGAGTGGCACCGAGACAGTTTCCAGACATGGTTATTTGTTCTCTTTGACCTGAGCGACTGCTGTTTTCTAAGCCGTTTGCAGTGTCAGTCCTGTGATTTGACACTTAGACTTCTCCAGTTGGGGATTAAAACGCTGCATCTTTCTTTCAGGCTCCTTATTAATTTTCTAGAGGCAGTTACCATGAAACTATTCCAAGGGTCTTTTCATTCAAATGCCTTACTGCTGCAAATCAGACCAGTTTCACCTATTTCACATAACGCTATGGGCTACTTTACAACAAGCTAAAAACCTTCCAGGTTTTCCAGACCTCCAGCCCCAATAATGTATAAAGTGCTTAACAATAATCACTACTTTATGTTTGTCTTTTCCCCCAATACCTAAGGAAGAATTAATAAACTTTCTTCCCAACTCTGCCTGCAACCTGCACAGTCAGATCATGAACTGCTTACAGCCCCCAGTATTTCCCTCCTTTGAATTCTTTCCATTGTTTGTTTGTCAGTTCCCTTCCCAAAGTAAACATTTCCATAAAAATTTAATCTTAAATGTGGTGTTTGAAGTGACCGAAATAGTGTCCCACAGAGAGAGGAGCCCAGAGCTCATTGGGCAATAATTTCCTACTGTTCGTATACAATCTCAGCCCCAAAATGCGATGTGTGCTCCTAAAGTCACCTTCAGCTGTGGTTGGGCAACGTGTTGTCAGCCTCCATCTTCAAGCAGCTGTCTTCTTAAGCTCAAGAATAAGCTCATATGGCCTGAAGATTTCAGGTCACCAGTTCCACTGTGTCACCGGAAAAAAAAGTGCTACAGCCTAAATAAGGCACCACAAAATGATCTGACAGTGATTCTTGAGTGCTTTTGATATTTTGTCCACCTGGACAGCTGTTGAGACATTCCTGTTCTCTATAGGAGCTAGCATCTATGTGTGCCTGGTCATACTGCATCCCAGCTGAGGCCGCTGAAATGGCACTTACACAACACTCCACTTCTATTGTTACTGCTTCTCTGATGTCCCATGTAAGATTTACTCCTCCTATCCATCCTCCTCAGAGGAGGCTTTTGGGTGGAGCAGAGTAGGACAGAGCCCCTGAAGTAACAGCATCATGAATCTGAAAGTTTTGTTGGCTTAGTCATTAAAAATATTTTTCTTGTGGAAAATCACAATCTGAGTAGAACATCAGGAGAGTAGTGGTCTTCCCACCATCTTCATCTCTCAGTTTCATCCAAAGACATTACCCCATTTCACCAAGGCCACAGTGGAGGAGAAAGATGGTGAAAGGTCCTGTTGAGAAGGGAGTGCCAGCATGGGAATTCAAGTCAATACTTTCTGTCACTGCTTCCTCTTTAAGCATAGAATACCCTGAGTTGGAAAGGACCCTCAAGGATCATTAAGCCCAACCCCTGGCTCCACACAGGACCACCCAAAATCCAAACCCTATGTCTGAGAGCAGTGTCCAGGTGCTTCTTGAACTCCAGCAACTCGGGGCTGTGCCCACTGTCCTGGGCAGCCTGTTCCATGCCCACCGCCCTCTGGTGCAGACCCTTTCCCTAACCCCCAGCTGCCCCTCCCCTGACACAGCTCCATGCCGTTCCCTCGGGCCCTGTCGCTGTCACACAGAGCAGAGCTCAGCGCTGCCCCTCCACTCCCTGTGAGCAGCTGTAGCTGCCATGAGGCCTCCCCTCAGCTCCTCAGCTCTGGGCTGAACAAACCAAATCCCCACCTCTCTCCTCTCCTCTGTTCCTGAGGAGGCATCTTGTGTTTGCAAAGGCAGCTCAGCTTCAAAGAAAAGCACACCTCTTCCTGCCAGTTTTGTCAGCCTCTGATGGCAGCCTCATCTCTTGGCACAGCATGATGGGCCTGCAGCAAGAGCAGGGCCGAGAGCAAATGTCTGGGTGCTGCGGCATGTCGGCTCATTTAACTGGAAGGCATTTGGCTTCGAGTTGGGAACATCCTTCCCAGCACTGTTTGAACAAACACACCTACTCAGCGCCAGGTGTACTCCTGTAAACACTTCCGCAGGATGCACCCCAGCACTCACCCCATTGACTGACAGCCGTGCCATGGTAGCAACACCCAGCGTGTTTTTGTGAAGCTGATAAGGATCTCCAGGCCTTTCACTGAAGCATGCTGAGGAAGCCCAAGTGAGTCAGCAGAAAGATATGGTTCCACATAGGGCCTCCATACTTGATTTGTTGGTCTCTCACCCACCAAAAGGGTAGGAGTATTCTCTTATTGTCTCTAATGAGTTTTGGATGAAGCTTTTATAACAAGGATAAGAAAGTAAATAATCTCAGTTCTAAAACATTCTCCTCCTCTTGATTTCATTTTTCTACATGATTTAAGAGTGCCTGAGGGAAAATATTTAATTCAAAACCCATTTTGGATTCGTATTTTAGGAACATGCAGTGAAGTTATGAGATGTGGCATGTTATGAGCTTCTACTGATTCAAAAGCGAATTTTCAAAGGTGGAGTGAAGCTGGGCAAACAAATTCCTTTAGCCAGTGCAAGAGGAATATTTATATATCCTGTGCTCTTCTGTATGGAATCAACAAGATGGAAGGGAAAGTAAAGCTGTAATCCCTTAGTATGCACTTAAAGCACAGTCTTAACACTGTAAATTAGTTCTCTGGGAGTTAATTCAAAGAAATTTCAACACAGGAGTATCAAGGATAGGAATACTGAAATATCATGCTTCCCAAGAACCTGTCACATACTTGAAATTTCAGTCCACCCAAAATGATTGTGATAAATGAATATCAGATATAGCCATCTGGTATAACTGTATGTTCTAAACAAATGACTTGGTGTGCTCCCAAAACAACAAGGTCAGCAGCCTGTTGGATGCTGCAGAGTTTTACGATGTAAAGAAAATTGAAAACAAAAGCAAGCTGGAGATCAAAGATGACCCTGAGGTTGATGGACTTTAGCGTCCATACACAACAGGACTCCAAGGGAGCTGGAGGGGTCATCTGGTGCATCTGCCTTCTCCAGGGCAGGGTCTGACTCCTCTGCACCATTCTAAAAGGACTGCAGTGAAGAAACCCCTTGATACACTTTGTAAGTGTTCAGTCACAAAGAGCTCTTTTTTTCCTCTGGTAAGATTGCTTTAATGGAATACAGTACTCCAGACCCCAAAGGATTCCTGGTTGTAAGTGCAAAAATGGAGCTTTGTGAGGAGAAAAGGCTGTCACATTCCCATATGCTCATCAACACACTTGCACTGGGACATCTTGCCTATCCTGAACTCTGTTGACAGGTTGCACTAACATTCTGTGTCCTACAAGCTAGAAGACATTTAAAGCACTGACACTGGGGACAAGGAAGCCATTGACTTCCCTGTCATGGCCTGAGACCACAACTCATCCCCAGCTGTGGGAAACCACAGCACCTCTTGGACTAATGCAGATAATTGCTTTTTATCATTTTTATTATTTCTGTTTTTGTGTGTTTTTTTGTTCTTCCATACTGACACATTCTATATTGACAAAGAAAAAGACCTAAGGACTTTATATTTTTAAATGCCCTATAGGGATAGGCTGTATTTTTATGAGGAGTTTATGTGGTTTGGATCAAAAATCAATGAGGCAAGTGGTTTTGAAATCAGAACAAATTACTATGTTGTTTGAAAAAGCATATCTTTCCTTTCTTTTAAGACTGGAGATTTCTAGCCAATATAAAGATGCACTGTCCCATAAAGAGAATATTTATTTTTTTTATTATTATTCCTTAGTCTTTATTTGCCTTCTGGGTCAATATAGATGACCACTGAGCTCAACGACAAGTTAGTAAGCGTTTATGCTTACATGCTTTGAATCGCATTCCTAAAGCTTTTAGTGTTTTTCCTTGCAGTACAAATTAGGATGGAGGTTTGGGTAAATCTGCACAATGCAATTAGAGCCTGGAAGCACTTCAAAAACAATCAGAAATCCTCAATATCAAAAACAAGATTGCTTTAGTACTTATTGACTCTTTTGTAGGCATATGGACTTATCCATTAATGGCCTTAGAAGTAAGTCAGGGTTTTGGGAGTGTGACATCAGCCACAAAAGGAAGATATTCCCTATTTCTTGACATTGGCCATTGGCACCACTCATAGCATCAGGGTTTGAGGTTGCCCCTATCCTCTGCAGAAGTGGGATAAAGGTGTGGGTAGGAGCCTGGCTGTGCTCTGTGGCTGGAATTTTTACATCAATGCTGGGAAAACATCTCATTTCAAGGGAGTGACAGCAGGTTACACTGAACAAGGCAGCTGTTGAACAAAAGTCCTAAATCTTCTGACTGGTGAGAAGTGGATGCATGGTGACACCCCAAAGGCTGTGGTATGGCTGCCTGCAAAGGCACAGCTCTAGATTTTTTGACCCATGTACCCTTCTTAGTCCTGTGCTCCAGAGTCATCATCATTACAATGCATTCCATGGTTTATGTTTTAGTGATCTTTAAAGTACGATCTGGACAAGAAGGAGCTCTCAGGATGTTTACTATCAGGTGCTCCATAGTAGTAAGTCAAGCTCAGAAGTCCATGATAGTAGTTAAATAAAATAAAAGCTGGGATTTTCTGAATATCAGGTTTTTTAAGTCTTTGGACTCTTTTTGTTCAGTTTTTCAAGATCTTTCCCAAACAGTCAAGGCATTTATTCAATGAGTGTAAATATTGGCACGTAATTGTTTGCCTCCATTGCTGAAGATTCAAAGGAGACATTGCACGTTGCATGATTCATAAGAAAGGCACCAGAGCTGGCAAAATCAGACCTTCCGACGCATTAATTGCCATATCAAATATATGAGATTTATCAGCCAGATCAGGGCACAACAAGCAGTGACAGACCATGACAAGCAGCAGTGGAAAAGGAGTCACAACACCAAATCAGAGTAGGAGAGAAATGATACGACACAAACACCCTGTCTGTGATTGTAAACACACTAATCACTGCCATTAGTATCATAACAGTTTCCAGCCTTGGGAGGGTGAAGTGTTACATAGCTTGATTCATTTCTTACAAAAACTTCAGCCTGCCCCTACAAACACTCGTTGGCTGTGCACAGCACCTGAAAAGATACAGTCAGAACAGACCCTTATTGTGTCTCATGGCTGAAATGCCAGCTCCTTCTCAAAGGACAAAAAGCAACTAATCTTGAACTAATTCACCCTCTTCCCCACCTTCTGGCCCTGATAAGTAGCTTTGTACTGAGTGGACAGGAGCCTTTCATGCAACCCATCACACTCCAAGTTTCTCCTGGCAGTTCTTGGCCCAAGGGATGAATTTAGTATGAAATCTGCAGGGTAAAGAGTTTAGTGGGAAATCTGCAGCGGCTGCATGATGTTTGCCCTCCTGCTCGGTGAGAAGCACAGAGCCCATGCCAGCACAACACAAGGGTCTGGCAGCTGCTCATGCTTGTGAGGACCTGTTCTGCTGCCACTGCCATGGCCAGCAAAGCATGTCACTTCTTGCAGAAAAGGGCTCCTGGCTCTGTTTCAAGCCCCTGTCATTGCTGACAGCAATTCACACATCAAAGCAAATGCTGAGACAGTGCTCAGATCAGTGCCTTACCCTCTGTGCGTGTGTGCATGTGTTTATGTTTTAGCATTAGCCGTACCTTTTCTTATCTGGGTCCAAACACTGCCTATAGACATGCAAGTAGATACTGAGTTAAGGGTCTGCAGTCTCAGATGGAATCAAAAACTTCTCTCCAAAAGCAGATGGGTCCTCCGGGCACCTCATGATTATGCACTGTTGCCTACACTGTGCATGTTGCTGCTGATAGCCTGTTTTGGCTGGGGAAAGCGCCATCAGCCCAATCCTAGTCTGCTTCATCATACTGCTCTATGACTCAAGGGTGAAATTCCCCTTCCTTGTATCTCTCTGGATCAGTATTTTATTTCCTTGGGCTCTAGGTGGCTGGGGATGTAGGGACAGATCAATCCTAACTTGTGATACCAGCCTGGCCTCTTCATATACAAGAATAATTTTCATAAAGAAAGAAAGAGAACCTTATTAAAAGTACTTCATAGGACTTTGACCTTCGTCACTTTGTTTCTAAGATTTCTAAAACTTTCCACAAATATTTCTCATTTTCTAATTTCTCTGTACTTTATCACAGAGGCTTAATCTGAGCCCCTAAATCCTCATTCCCACCATGCCTAGACAACACTTCCAATGAGCTCCATGCTTATGTGATGAGAGGGTACAACACAATGTTATCATCAGGCTGTCCAACTCTTAGGGCAGCCAGAGGTCAGGCAGGGTGTGCTGTCTGGGGGCTGCCACATCTGTTTCTGTGAAGCCTGGGCTTGAGAACTGGTAAAGGACAGTTTAGTGCCCAACATTTTCCGTGACTTCCACATGTCATGAGAAGCACATGTTAGAATTTGGCCCTCTGTGTTCCTCAAATACTCAAAGGAAAGGAAGTAATTTCTGCTGCTCTTTGCACTATTTGGAGGGTGCTATGAGTCCCCAGAATAAAAACCCGACATTGAATAACCCTGAGAACAGAGTACACAGATGTGCTCTTGCCAAAAGCGCTGCCTGAAGTACCAAAGGATACTAAAAAAAAGCATATTCACTTGTTAGGTGAGTTCTCTTTGGCCAGTGAAAGGAACCCATGTCAGCATCATCCAACTAACAGTCCTTCTTCTTGCACAACTTGCAAATTCTCTTTGCAGCAATAAATCTTGATAGCTGTGTGGATTTTGCAACCTTTCTTGCTGATGACAAATTTCTAGAGGCAGGTCATATGGTCACTGTCTCCATCTAAAAGAATTATATGTAATCCAGGTGAAACTGGCTGTTCCTGGAGAATTACATTTCCAGTTTTCTCTCCCGATATTCTCCCTCTCCATAAAGGAAAGCCAAGCATATGAAGGTGGGAAGTCCCAGGTGAGACTCCTCTGTTGCCTAGCTGTCCAAGAAATTGTATTTAGAAAGGAATAAACCACCAACAACTGATAGGAATTGGGCTGCCTCCAAACTCATTTACTTCCAATTATTTCATCACACTGCATGCTGGTATTCACTATTGACTAAGAACAGTTATTTTTCCTACTATTATACCTTCATTGCCTTTCTCACAGAGACTGGGGTCTTCAGATCATTTGCACTTGTGCCTGGAGACAGCCTTGGCTGTGATCTGTGATGACAGAACCTCGTATATGTACAGCTTGGGAACACACAGAGGAGTGGAAGCTTTCCTGCCCTTGCTGTCAATTTCCATTGGCGTTTATTAAATACCCATGGAAAAAGCATGTCCTCTCCTGTACTACATAATCTTCAGACAGTGCCTTTCCCAGTGTACACTCCCATGTATGTTTTTCTTCTATTTATATGCCTTTTCAGCAAATGGTTGTGATTCATAGAAATGAGTTCCATAAGACTGAGAAGTCATATACGCAATTCTCCTTTCAGGGTCTGATAACTTCTTAAGATCTTCCAGCCATAGCTTTATTTTCTCTCCCCATACCAGGAGGAATGAGGTGGACACAGATTCTGCTTACTTTAGCAAGTGTAAATTGTAGTTGACCTGTGAATGAGAGTTTGTAAAGTAAGTACCATTACATTGCTTATGGAGAGAGAGGAAGACACTGCTGAAGTCCAAAATGCAAGCATCTGCCCATCAGAGAGAGGCACCTGTCCTCACTGACTGGGAAGAGAAATTTTCAACCAGGTTGGGAAGGTTAGTATCTGGCATGCCTTAGGGAGATGGACGGGATTCCTATACCAGCATTTTGAATGAATGCAGAGGTTATTACATATGTGGATCCTTTCAGCCTAAAGACGTTACCAGGAATCATAGGTTCAAATTTTATTTCTGTCCCCAAGATACAAATAGGAATCTTTCCATCAGCCTCAACAAGCCTTGAGTATTTTATATCTCCCAAATAATAATAGCTATTTCGCTTCTGATTTTCAAGTAGAACAGCACTTGCTGTCAGCTATCCAAAAGTTTACTACTACCTGCAAGCCGCTGCAGATCCCAGCCACAACTGTCTTTCACAATTCCATCTATGCATCTTTGAAATCTTTACAGTTTGTAAAGAGCAGATACAGCTCCGTAAAGGCTGCTGAGACATCCAAGCTGCACCCAGGGGGTCTGCCATTCCCAGAGCGCCCGGTTTCCCTTTCCAAGAGCTGTCTCTTCTGCACACTCCTTCTGCGTGGGACAGCTCCAGCATGGAAGGGTTCCAACTCCTGAAGAAAACAAAAGGCAGGCACATCTGGCAGAAGAGCTGCAAGATGTTCATAAATCATGGCTGATCATGCTGTTGCTGTGACGTACTGCAAGGGTCCCTTTGAAGAGCTGCACCCAGCTGTAATTTGATAAACCCGGTATTGCTTGTATCAGTCACAAGCAGAATTTCAGTGCCCTACAAGAGCTTTTTGGCTTGCAGAGGGCTGAGCCCTTGCCCTTTCCTTGTTCTCCCTCTCTCTGGGTGAACTTCCCACAAGGCAGGAGAGGAGCCCTCCCCACGCCACCACCACAAAAACATATGAGGTATCAAAAGAAATAAAGGCACCAACCGCACTAATAAACACTGGGGCCTTCTGGCGTCTCTGTAACCCTTCTAGACTGAATCTCATTTTTTTCTGATGCTCAGCAGCCTGAGGAGACAAACCACACTTGCTCACTGCTTAGATATCAATGGCCTATTCTACAAAATGCTAAAAGGGTTGAAATGTGTCAACAAGACACTCCCACCAGGACTTTGAGCCAGCCTGCCTCTGAATAGTCCAAATTGTTTTTAAGACATGAGGTAGCCTATGTTTATCACAGATCTTTATAAACTTCGTCTATGCTACAGGAAAAAATATAGTTGAATAAATTTGAAGATCTGACTTTGCACAAGTATTAGGCACTGTCTGCCTGACTTTTGTTGACATGTTGACATATCTCAGTCTTCCATCCCAACCACATCCCATACAAGACTGGTCAAAAACTGGGAGGATTTCGATGTAAAAATGTCCAGTTTCCTAGAGTTTCTTGGAAAAAAATTCAAAATTCCCATGAGAAATGTAATCCATGCTTGGAAATGTGAAAGATTTCAACAAGGTTGGAATCAACCCACAGACATTTCTATGCCTGAAAATGAAACAGTTTTGTTGTGCATACAAGTGGGAAGGATGGGTAAGTAAAGAGTAAATAAAATAAAGGGAGGCGAATAAAAGCCAGAGAATAAAAGGTGGGTAAATAAAATTCTAAAATTCCAGTGATTCAGACACTGAAATGGGCACCAAATGTAATTAAATGACCAATTATGTTAAAGATTTACTGAGAAAATTTGGGACACCATTATCCATTTACCAGGGACTCCATCCTTTACAGCCCATAGGAAGATACTTTGTGCTCCCTTCCCTTATTTAAGTACTGAGTGAATATAAACTATTATTGATAATAAGGTGATTAGGCCTTGCAAACTCAAGACCCTTATGAATATTTCCGAGGGCTGGACGCTGATGTTGATACAATCAACAGGGCTGTGACAACAGAACAGGCACAACATCAACGTTGTTTCCATGGGAAACAATATACCCTTTTTATTTTTACTTCAGTTTACCAAGGACTGGAATATTGGATTCCCCAAAGTCTTTCAATCCCAAATTTCAGTGGTCTACAAGCAGATCTGATAGACATAATTTCAGCCGGTTCTCCTCTTCACCTCCACCATGTCTCTGCTGACTTCAGAGAATTCGCGCAAAATTCCATCCCAAGCAAAGACAACCAACCTCAGCTCACATTCTAGCTGAAACAAACAGCTGTGATTATTTCTCTTTATAGCTCTTGCCCTCCTCTGAGCAATAACACAGTGCCTGTTGTGAGGGTTGACTTCCAGACCTCACCTTCATACATGAGCTTTCCAGTCCATTTAGCTTCCTGACTTGTTTGTATTTTTCTTCAGAGTGTGTTAAGCAAATATATATGGATAAACAATATTTTCCTCTGTGCCAATAGTTTCATTTGGGTCATTGGTGCCTTGTATCTTTCCCAAGACAAGAATGTTAAAAATACATATATGTGAAGAATGGCTTCTCTGTTCTGAGATGAGAGAAGAGAGGCCGTGCCAGTACTCCAGCTTTCCAAGTTTTATAGACCATGTGGGCTGTGGTTGAGATCAAAGATATAGACATATTTTACCCCAGAAATCCAATAATGGGAGGTTTCTACAGTGATGGAAAAGATAATTCTGCAGAAAAACAGAAAATGGAAATCCTCCAGGTTGCATCCAAACCCTTCCATGCACTCTGCTACAGTAAATGAGAAGTTGGTGCTGCTCTGCTGAGTGACACCAGAGGAACCGTTCATCCATATGGTCTAATTGTGGCTTTCCGTGTACTTTCCATGTATAAATGTCTTTCAGAATTACTGTCAGGAATAAGCAGCACACTGCAGCGTAGCAGTGCCAATTCTCATCATTTCATTATGTTCTGTCACAACTGGCATTCTTCCTAAATATCAGCTATTTTACTCAGTCAATTAAGAGACAATCTCAGCTTTCTCAAAAGACAGACATCTCTGACCTTGAGTCCTGCAGATTCAAGCTTGTAAACATGACCTGAATTGATGTCTTTAAGGCTCAAAAAATGAACACAAGCAAAAAATTGAGGGCCTTTTTTTCAAGTCACGTATATACTGCACCCATCACATTGTAGTGGGGTACACAGCTGGTGGGCTCTGCATGCCTGGATGGGAATGGGAGCCTTTGGAACACACACACGGTCATGGAAAAATGCCTCACTCAGAAAGAGTGCATTCTGCAATCACACGCGAGCAGACCATCCATATTGCTCTACAGTTGCAGTGCCCATATCTCCTTGCTCCCTGGCTGCTGAAAGCAGCTTTTAACTGCAGACGAAGAAGGGTTTTCCTTTGGAATGGTTTTCATGGTTCCAATAAACCAATTAGCTTGGAAATGTTTTTTCAATGTTGCAATCTAAAAGTCATAGAAAACCAGGTTAGACACTAACATACTTCATTTTGATACTTTCCGAAGAGATATTTATATAGTTTTTGTTTTCAGTGCTTTACAGCAGTTGGAGTGATTGATACTTTGAAGATGCTTATCCCTATATGGGCTGCGAAGAAAGCTTCTCTGACTTTAAACAAAGTTAGATGAGGTGATTCTCTCTCTGCAGATTTATCAACATAACTATAAAGATATTTTAAAACCTAAACCAAATTAATCTATGCAAGACGGAGATAGTTCTTTGTCATAATAACTTCTGAGAGAAAAATGAAAAAATCATTCAAGTCAACTGACTAAAATCTCAAGATTTTGGCTTCCTTACAGAAAGAAAAAACATTTTGCAATGCAGACCCCCTCTTTTTATTGGCTGTGCACTACGTCCATGCACTAGGGAGTACCAGGTAAAACAACTTTGATGTTAATAGACTATGATAACAGATAAGTGCGACATCTGATTGTCCTTTCCAGACACTTTTGTCTAGAAGGAAAATAGATAGGAGGTGCCAGCAGGATTTTGGACAACTAAGGCCTTTTGAGACATATTCTTCACCTGGAAATTCTAACAGCTGTAGTCAAGAAGTTCTATTTGGTGACATTGGTGCAGTCATAGAATCATAGAATCATAGAATCACAAGGTTGGAAATGACCTGCAAGATCATCTAGTCCAACCATCTTCCCATTACTGTTGCTACCACAAGCTACTAAACCATATCTTCTAGCTCCTCATCCAGACACCTCTTGAACACTGCCAGGGACGGCGACTCCACCACCTCCCTGGGCAGGCCATTCCAGTGCCTGACCACTCTCTGAGAGAAAAAGTTTTTCCTTATGTCTAACCTAAACCTCCTCTGGTACAACTTGTGGCCATTTCCTCGGGTCCTGTTTGTTGCCTGGGAGAAGAGGCCAACCCCTCCTCATCACAACCTCCCTTCAGGAAGTTGTAGAGTGTAGTAAGTTCTCCTCTGAGCTTCCTCTTCTCCAGACTGAACAATCCCAGCTCCCTCAGCCGCTCCTCATAAGATTTGTGCTCCAGACCCCTCACCAGTTTTGTTGCCCTTCTCTGGACACGCTCCAGGGCCTCAATGTCTTTCTTGTAGTGATGAGCCCAAAACTGAACACAATACTCAAGGTGCAGCCTCACCAGTGCTGAGTACAGGGAGATGATGATTACCTCCCTGCTCCTGCTGGCCACACTATTTCTAATGCAGGCCAGGATGCCATTGACCCTCTTGGCCACCTGGGCACACAGTTGGTTCATGTTCAGCCGAGCATCAACCAACACCCCCAGGTCCCTTTCCTCTTCACAGTCATCCAGCCACTCATCCCCAAGCCTATCGCGCTGCATGGGGTTACTGTGGCCAAAGTGCAGGACCCGGCACTTGGCCTTGTTGAACCTCATCCCATTCACCTCAGCCCAGTGATCCAGCTTATCTAGATCCCTCTGAAGGGCCTCCCTACCCTCAGGCAGATTGACACCACCTCCCAACTTGCTGTCATCTGCAAACTTATTGAGGGTACACTCAATCCCTTCATCTAGGTCATCAATAAAGATATTAAACAAGATGGGCCCCAGTACCGACCCCTGGGGGACACCACTTGAAACGGGTCGTCAGCTGGACTTAACTCCATTAACTACTACCGTTGGGAATGGCCCTCTAGCCAGTTCCTTACCGAAAGAAGGGTATACCTGTCCAGGCCACGGGCAGCCAGTTTTCCCAGGAGAATACTGTGAGAGACTGTGTCAAAGGCTTTGCTGAAGTCTAGGTAGACTATATTGACAGCCTTTCCCTCGTCTACCAGTCTGGTCACCCAGTCATAGAAGGAGATGAGGTTGGTCAAGCACGACCTGCCTTTCATGAACCCATGCAGTCTCACAGTGCTCATGAGTTATCCCTACAAGCTCATTTTGGGAAGGACTGAAGACACCTACACAGCTTTGGCTCACTCATCCCGGTGTCTGCATGATATACAAAAGGACAGAGATCTCCATGCTGGATGCACCATAGGGATGCAGTGATTTTGCTCCAGAGACTGTCGTGAATATTTTGGGTGCAAGACAGCCTACATTTGATTTCTCATGTTGACATGTTGATGTATCTCAGTCTTCCATTCCAATCACTTTCCATACAATACTGGTCGAAAATGGAGAGGAGTTCTGTGTAAGAATGCCCAGTTTCCTAGAGTTTCTTGGATGGAAATTCAGAATTCCCATGAGACATGTTATCAATACCTGGAAATCTGAAAGATTTCAACCAACTGCTACACTCACTAACTTTTTTATGCCTGAAAATAAACCTCTGGAGACAGAGGTCACTCCCTGGCCTGGGTACCACTGACAGTAGAGATTAATCTCTTCTGAGAAGCTGACATCTGCCTTCACGCTACATTAAAATATAATTCCTCCTCTTTTCACCACGTTGTATGCATAGAAATCTCCTCTAAAGAAAGAAATAGTGTTTAGGATTGATTACAAAGTGTTGGTCAAATTATTTTTTTTTTTTATTTGAACTTGTACAATGTTAACAAGTCAAAACAAAATATGATTTATGAACAACAACAACAAAAATTATTCTGTTCATTTTGAAACTCTAAGGACTTCATCTCTCCTCCAGGAAGGGTTTCTAAAAGATACTGCGTGACTTAGGGAAGTATTTATGTTTCAACCAGATTGTGTTTCCCTGTGAAAATGCTCTGTTGGCATTTGTCCAGCCAGGTCTAATTACTTCTGCTTCATGTGACAAGGGAGGCATTCCAGCCTGTTCATCCTATCTGTAATGTCTGTCATTACCAGAGTTTAATCCCATGTAGCTTTCTGCTGTTTATTATTTATTCACAGCCTATGCTGAGTAAATAGCAGTGAAAAGACCTGTGGCAGAAGCTTGTTTTCTTTGGCATCTCTTGGTGCGTTTTCCTACTCAAAGCATCTGACACCATACTTGCTGTTTGTTCTGCTTTCAAAGATATATCACCTGATAGAAATTTCTTAGGTAATTTCTGTGTATTGCGTATGTCATTGCACCTGAAATGAAATGCCAGGGTATAACAGAAATAGTAACACAGCTTGTGATGCTGTGAGATTCCTCTGCTTTCATTAAGCTAAGATTTTCAGGATCTTTAAGGAGAGGAGAACTGTTACTCAGCCCCATTTCTGCCCAGGGTTTGAGCCCAAAGTCTTCATAACTCAGTTACCAGCTCCCTACAACCAGGGTAAATATTGGATCGAGATCGAAAGATGGGAAAAACATCTAACAGAGCTTTCCTTGGCTCCTTCCAAAGCTGAAACTTCATCACTTCAGTGAGATGGCAACACTTGAAGCATGTCTAATACCCGCTGATCTCATAAGTCTGTGTAAACTTAAGCCCATTAATGTAGATAGGTTGCTCTACGAGCTGTGAAAGAGCTGCTGAGGAGATGTAAAATCCCATTTCAAACCACAAACAGACTGATCACATATAAATGCTTCAGTCACATAAAAGGCAATTTAAGGATACTTCCTACTGTCTTCATTGCTTTGCAGTATGGCAGTTTTTCAAACTGCAGAGCAAGACCTGAGGAAAGTTGGAAAAGGGAAGAAAAAAGATAGCAAAGGATTAGTATAATCAAAATACAGTAGTTTATATGTATTTCTAAGCATTTAATTGAGTATTAACTGTGTTAATCATGAGAAGGATAATTCTAGGAGGAAAAAGCAAGAAAAGAAATAGCACTGACTTTGACCCCTCACAGCTGGATTCACCAGCTGCCAGTGGCTGCAGCAACTGAGTTACAAGTCGAGGTGCAGGAAGCTCCTAAACTCAGGTTGGCATGGAGAGCATCAGTGGGTTCTCACTTTTAAGCACCACATAAAAACAGCAGCTTCAAACACAGGAAAACACCTTGACACTGGATGCTCTAGCTGTCCATAGATGTGCCTGGATTCAGTGGTTGGCAAGCAGCCCCGCCCACATCTGGAGTGCTGGAACTAGATGGTCTTTGAGGTCCCTTCCAATCCAGTCCATTCTGTGATTCAAAAAGGCACTAGCCAAATTCATGGAAGCAGAAGCCATGTAGAGCCAATAGATGCAGGAGATACTACCTCTAGTTTAACTGCAGATCACTGTCAGGAAGGAAAACATTATTGAGAATCACCATTCAGGTTGGCCATCTGCATGTGCTTCTCCACAGAGCAGTAAGACAGGCTCCTGTGCCTCCTCTGTATATACCTGCACCAACTACATAACTCATGTTCTTCACCCTAGGATTACTATACTGCTACTGGCAGTTAGAGGTATTTAGCAGTTCTTCTGTAAGGTAAATACTTCGTTACCTTCAGAGGAAACAGCTGCTGCTGCTCTGGGAGGTGATGAACAAGATGATACTAGCAGCAGAGGAACCGATGCTGCTAACAAGAAGCGTGCATCTGAAATCAGCAAAGTTTTTAATGCTTTTTTAATTGATCACTCTACCTCCCTCACATTGCTTTCATTTTCATTGTGAGAGATACATTTTGATTTTGCACAAACACTTCCAAAAAACCTGGCATCCAAAGGAATGCTAGGAAAATTACACCTATTTCTTGTCTACATTTTAAGCATTGCTGCTCCCACTTGAAAACATTCACAAAGCCTTCTCCTCCCACACAGGAAATGGGGTTTTTCAATCTCTCAGAGGCTCAGACTCCTCAAGAGCTGTGCACCTGGGTAAGTTATGGTTTCCATGCAGCACATGCATTTCCAGCAACTCCCCAGGGCCTTTTCCCTGTGGTCATCAGAGATCTTGTAACAAAAGTACATGTGCATGCTCTGAACTGCCAACAGACTGAACACTAGAGGATGGATTGTAATAGAAATTAAAGAGTTCTTTTAGGAGACCACAGTCTGATTTGGGTTATACTGATCTAAATCAGATGGTGCTCCTGCAAAATCACTGCCTGCGGAACGAATGTTCGAGTCAGAGCAGAACTAGGCCCCAGAATGGCGCAGGCAAATGGGTTTCAGAAAAATGTGATGAAGCCATGCTAACAACCTCTTTATGTCTCATGGGGATTCTGCATGGGGATTCTCTGCAACTTCATCCACCACACTGATGAGGGCACTACCTCCCAAATGCCGTACCAACCCCTAGCACAGAGGGCACCTTCTAGAAGTCAAGTGTTGTGTTCATCCTAGAGCTAACTCAGTAACGTTTGTTGTTGCTTGATGCTTTTTTTTTTTTTTTTTTTTTTTTTTTGCTTTATTTTTGTTTGGTTTTGTTTCAGAATAAATGGTCTTGAGCTGATCTGGCTCTAATCATAGAACCATAGAATCATTAAGGTTGAAAAAGATCTCTAAGATAATCTAGTCAAACTGTCGGTCCACCACCAACACACCCACTAAACCCTAATCCCTAAATGCCACATCTCCACATATCTTGAACATCTCCAGGAAATCTAATCTCACGCTGTGGAATCTCATGGGTGTGACTTTCTTTGCCACAGTAACGCTGCTCCTGATGGATGCACAGTAAGGGAATGCAGGACCAGCTCCTGTGTGTGTTGGGTGACGTTCCAGGTTCTTGGCAGCCAAGAGATCTATAATCCAGGGAGGCAAAAAGTTAGAAACCACGTGTTGGAACAAGAAGTAAACATCCTGGGCTGTATCCGATCGCATAGGCTTGCTGTAGGGGTCTGGTTCATCAGGGACTTGGAATCAGGGACAAAAAAGGAGCCCTTAAGTCCACAAAGCACTGACATTCTCCACCTATTAAATTAAACAGGAAATTAGTGTTGAGGGGAACTTGCAGAATCATTAATAACTATTTTCTTTTGTGGGAAACCAAGTGGATATCCATCTCCCTCACTGCATGCTGCTCTCCAGCTCACATGGAAACTTTCACACCATGGTCACGTCAAGAGCTCAGCACGTACATTCCCATTGAGTGCCATCTAGCACACGATGAGATGGTCTGGTAGGTGTTACAGCAGAGTAAATATTTTGAGGAATAGAGTAAACGGCAGCCTGTTCTGCCCACAAGGCTTTCTGTCTGATTTTGCAGACGCACATTGGAAAGCAATTCCGTAACAAAGATGCAAGGGCTGACACCTCTGTGTTTCTTTCACAGTTGAGAGCTGGGCCCTTGGAGCAGCATCATGCTCTGGAGCAAGCATGCTGCTTTAGGAGCAATCCCCAGATTTCAATGGTGCTATTCATACAGAGGAAGAGGACAACATCTGGCCTTGCATTTTACTAGTTTTTTCTTTGCTTTGCCCAAGTTTGCAAACAGCCCAAATACTGAGAAATCAGCCTCCTACAGCAATAACGTTGCAACGTTAATGATTCATGTAGTTAGTTGGAGGGGGAAGGGGGGATGAGTCTACACTCTTTGGTCTGCAAGTAAACATAACTTGCTATTCAATACAGAAAAGGTGGGAAAATGACACTTAAAGAGACTGGGGATGTGGTTGTTGTTGTCCTAGCGAAAGGACACCTTGGCTGTCACCACATTATCTGAGGTATTTTCCTATCTATGAACCAAGCTGTAACCTAGCAAGGAAAATCATTATTAATATTATTCTGCTTCTCTGACCATAGAAATGTTTGTGAACCTTACCAGTGGAGAAAACTGATAGCAAGAGTCCCTAAATAATGGTATATGTCTTTACAAAGACATTAAATCTCCAAATATCTTAGAGAGGACTATGATATGAGGGGAAATTCAGCCCAGTCCCTTCCATTAGTTACATGATCCCATCGACTTAACATCAGCTCCTGCTTCTGGGAAAGCGCCTGCTTTAAATGGCTCTAGCAGAGCTTTATTAATGCTCCATTCATGCTTATTTTCTTCATATAGGCTATCACTACTACTCAACAACTACTGCAGTTGCTGTGCACTCATTAGATTCAAGTGGGGAGGAAAAAAAGTGGGTTTCTTACATCAAACCTGGCTCCATGAAGTTCTGTGAATGAGGCTGTTGCCACCTTGGGGAGCTGGGAGCAATCACGTCAGCACCCCAAACTTGGCAAGTTCTCACAGTTCGGGAGGTTGTGCAGGGTTATATAAGTTTCTTTGGGTCCACAGTAGTGCATGGTCACTGGCACTGCTGTCCACGGCCCTTAGTCCCTTCCTGTCCCCCGTAGATGACCTGCAGCCCATGGGAAAGCTGGCCTGACCCCAAGGTGTCTCTCCTCCTCCTGCTCAGGCAACACAGTTGAAGCTCTGCAAATAGCACTGTTGGACAAAGCCTCAATAGCCAGGGGAAGTATTAAATAAAACATTTATGTCTAAATTTAGGTTTTCTTGTGCTGGTGACTAAGCACAGAATCATAGAATGGCTTAGGTTGGAAGGGACCTTAAAGATCCTCTAGTCTCAACCCCCTGCCATGGGCTGGGTGCCCCCCACCAGCTCAGGCTGCCCAGGTTCCATCCAACCCAGCCTTGAGCACCTCCAGGGATGGGGACCTGCAGCTCTCCAGGCAGTCTGTGCCATGGCCTCACTGCCCTCTGAGTGAAAAATTTCTTCTTAACATCTGACCTAAATTTCCCCTCTTGTAGTTTAAAGCCATTCCCCTTTGCCCTGTCACTATCAGACTGTGTAAAATGTCAGTCCCCCTCCTTTTTGTGAGCTCCCTTCAGGTAGCTCCAGTGGAGGGTCACAATGAGTTCTCCCCAGAGCCTTCTCTTCTTCAGGCTGAACAAGCCCACCTTCCTCAACCTTTCTTCATAGAAGTGCTCCAGCTCTCCATCATCTTTGTGGCCCTCCTCTGGACCCACTCCAACAGCTCCACAACTTTCTTGTGGACACAGTATTCCAGATGGGGCCTTACAAGGAGACAATAGAGGGAGAACCGAGGAGACCAATCAGTTCAGCATCTGTTTTAAAGCTCTGGTGGAAGCACAGTGGTCCAAGTAACAGGGTGGTACGAGAAACTGGCTTCAATGTGCAGATGCCCACCTCTGCCTGCATTCATTAAGTCTGGTCTGGGGTACAACAGAACACATTAGCTAGGAGCAGATGGTCAGTGTGCTAACTCTTTATAGCACAGGTCAAGGAAAAAGGCAATGTGGGATTGATTAGAGCATAAATCCTCTAGCAAAACCAGCCAGAAAGAGGAGCGAGAGCAGATGGGTCTTTAAATTCATTGCTGAATCCCTCCCTCTCCGCAGAGCTCATGTCATGGATACTGCCAGCATCTTCGCAGACAGCAGGGTCTTCAGGGACCGTACAGGTGTCCATCTTGCAGAGCCAGAAGGACACACTATAATCACTGTGACCTGTACAGTGCAGGTGTATGCATCTCACCCAGTGAACAGTGCGTCAGTTATCCCAAACCAAAGGTATTTGTTTTCTTGGGTATGGTTTTAAGGCAAGAAGGGGAGTACTTGGTTGTGAATACCAGAAACTGTAGAAAATAGCAACAGCAACCTTTTTCCTAAAACAGTGCTTCTGCAGCCACCCTGCACAGCATCAACCTGGAGCTCAGCAGGCTGCCAGAAGTGACAGCTTTCCTGGGAGATTTAAAACCAAAGTTCCTTCTGACAGCTTAATCCCTTGCATGTATATAGCACTTCACATGCCCAAATATTAACTGATTCATGGTTAATTAACTTGTGGTTATAAATTTCCCCTGGCACTTTTTGCAAGACTCAGGATGTGAATGTTAAACTAAGTGTCCCAGGCAAATTGCAGCACTGTAAGAAAAATAATGGGGCAGATCGTCACCTGGTTTAGTGCAACTATATAGGTTTACTTGAACCCAGGGTCTGAACCAGTGGTCCTCAACTTCATTAAATGGAACTGCAATGAATGAACTGCAGAGCTCCTTCCTATACTTAACTCCAGTAATTAATTCCCTACTAGAGCAAAGTAGGTGGTACGAAATAGCACATCTACTTTTATTCAGATTACTATTTTGGCATAATGATGGAGAAGCTAGAGAAGACGAGGTGGCTCAGGGCAAGGAAATGAAGGAGTGTTGCAAAAGATCACTCTATATAAAGGCTGAAGTTCATAGGGCAGCTTTGTCATTTGCTTGAGCAGGAGGTAGAAAGAAAGGAAAAATTTTACCCCAAAACAAATACGTGAGAGTAGCTCCTTCACCTCAGTGGCACTTTGCTTCACCAAAAACTGGTGACATTTCATGGAAGCTCAAGTCACTCCTCTAACAGCCTCTGATAGGGAAAGTGTACACCCTAGGAGGACTGTGTGCTCACCTCCCATCTCTTTTCCCTTGCTTCAGGTGATGTTCTTTGGAGACCCTCAGGAATTTTCCAGAGAGCGACTTTTCCTTTGACAAGTGCCAGTCCAGTGAAACCAAAATTATGTGAGCATTTCCAATCCATGTGTCTTACCAGGGAGGGGGAAGGGTTTCGGAAATATCGGGCAGACGCACACATGTATACCCTTCTGGATCTCTGTACACATATCAGTTCCATTCTGGCTTATTCCCCTTCAGTATTTGGCCTAATATTTAAGGAACATCCTTAATACTTTCTGAGAGCTCAGTGGTTTATCTTCCATACATCATTTTTGGAGGGCTCTGATAAGTACCTCTGGCTTTCCCAGGCACCTAGCCCCCCTCTGCTGTGCTGGTACATCAAACTTACTTATGTGCAACCACAGCACTGCTGAAATTAATCCTTGGGAGGAGTCTCCTGTCTTTGCTATGATGTCAGCTCAACCCAACCGTGCTGAGGCACACACTGAGTAGCCACTCTGACACTGGGTCATGGCTCTGGTTTCACACCAGTTTCTGTCATGGGAGATGAGTTTAAGGAGTCTACCAATTGCCACCGAGGACTTGAGACACTTCTAGTGCAGAATGAATACCCATAATCATGCCAATAATTTCAAGGGCCACTTGGCAGACTGGGCATTTCTTATTCATTATGAAATATTCTCTTTTTACAGATGGTTTTGTGCGCTATTTCAGGTTAAAATCTTTCCTTGTGGTCACCTCTGTTCTTCCATGCCACCTTCCTGGGCATCTCTAAGAACCGCTTGTTTACCTTGAATGACAATAAGGATGGATACACAAGAATAAGATGGCTTCATACCTACATAAATCACTAGAAAAACAGAAACTCTATTTAAAAAAGTGAAAAGATCTAGGTTGTATATCTTGCAGGACACATAAGTGTAATCTGACCAAAAATCCACTTCCGTACTGGGTACTTCGTCCCTGTCAGCCATTCTCTGGCATCTACCCAACCAATGTAACCGTTGCTTGCTCACAGCTCCGTTCCTCTGAGAACATTGCTATTGTCATGATACTCCACTGAGATCAAAGGTCCCAACCAAGATGAAGTTCTGGGTAAGTGAGAATTTTATTGATTCATCAGCACAAGACCCAGTTCAGGAGCAGTTATGTTGGTGTAAAGATGCTTTAAGGTGGAAATTTATTTTTGCTCAGGGAGGAATGGGGCCTGTTTAAGATGCTGTTTGCAGCTGTTTTCTATCACTCCATCAATGGCAGATCTAGCAAAACAGATCATATGGATAGTGCTCACCTGCTTTGTCTGCAGCACTCTAAGTAGCCATTCACTATGAGCAGCAATAACCAAGAGTTTGCATCAAAACCAACAAAGGACCCTCGTGTACTGATTTGCACCAGATTTGCTGATGACAGCAGCACCCAAGGGGCATGAGTACTTCCAGACACTGGTGTTACCACAGATGAACCCTAAACTTGGATTGGGATTTCGAGTTAGATGGTGTAATATATATATANTATATATATATAAATATATATATATATATATATATGAGACGATACTTCTGCCAACAGTTTCTAATCCAAGTGTGCTCCAAGTCTAAAGAGGCAACAGGGAGGTACAAACAGTGGGGGAAGTAAAAGGAGATGATGAGACATTATAGAATAGCCACTAAAAAGCAGTCTCAGCATGCTAGTACTCACCAATTATCAAATTCTTTGGAGAAACCATGGTGAAGGTGAGTTTTAAGGAGGGATTTCAGGGAACTGTAATAGGTTGGACACCTTTGCCACCTTCCTTCTTGGAGGAGGAGAACAGAAGCTTTGCAGCACTGATGATACTGTCAGATCTGATAACAGTTCTCTTTCTGTGTGATCATTCTGGTATCTAATAAGGCATAAATAGGAATGGAAATGTCTTCTGCAATTAAAACATTCAGTAGAGCATGCTTGAGTGAATTCTCATATGTCTGATAAAGCCTGAGGTCCTGGTGCAGCCTGTCAGGCAGGGTGTTAACAAAGCAACTCTTCTCTATCCAAAGGCTTATTTACTCTTGTCAGAACTCAATATGTTTGAAATCTCTGCCCTTCTGTTACATGTAGTTGAAATTGATCATGAGTTCAAAACTAGTTAGGAAAGATGCTTGCTACAGAAACACGTACATGCACACATACAACACACTGAGCAATGGCACAAGTGTTACGCCTTTATGAGACAAGCCTAAATGGCAGTGTGGACACAGAAACATTACTTCTTTCACCCCTTCCCAAAATCTGGACATGAATCCACTGCAGTGTTTCACACCTGCATTCTGGGACAGCATCCATAGCCATATTTAGAGCTGGGATCAGGATAGCAGACAGGGGCCAAATGGGCTTTGACATCCTGAGACTGTTTAGTCAGGAGAAGAGCATGCTCAGGGGAGATGTTATCATCTTTTACAACTCCCTGAAAGGAGGTTGTAGCGAGGTGGGGTTGGCTTGAGGTTGAGGTTGGAATTTAGGAGAAATTCATTCTCTGAAAGAGTGGCAATGCATTGGAATAGGCTGCCCAGGGGGATGGTGGAGTTAACATCCCTGGAGGTTTTCAAGAAACGTGGAGAAATGGTACTTCAAGACATGGTTTAGTGGGCAGTATTGGTCATAGGTGGACATTTGGACTAGATTATCTTAGAGGTCTTTTCCAACCTTAATGACTGAATGATTCTATGATTCTATGAACCCAGACTAGAGGGTGAGGGCACAAGAGACACACACACCTCCCTTCATTCACACCTGAGTATTTATACAGAGAGCAGATTCTGGGTGAAGGATTGCAGTTGTTTTCCAGATCCCTGAGAAGAACAAGCTCTTGGGGCACATGTGCTGGAAGACAGAGACAACAATCACCAAAACCCAAGAAATTCCTCTTCATGCACTGCATGGACAAACTTTTACCAGCTCATCCCCACCAGCTTTCACAATGGGGCTTGCCAGCCTCCACGGCAATCTACCCTGGAGCCATCATGCAGTGATTTGTGATGTACTGAAACACAGTTTACATTGCAAAAAGCTCTAATACGTCCCTGGAAAGCAATTAAGAGAGAGTTGCATATGAGTGTTAAGGATTTTGCTTTGTGAGCAGATGTCCTTTTGGCGGATGCACAGCCGACCTCTCGCTCCAGCAAGCCTTGCTCCACCTTGGAGCTGCAGCAAGGAGAGAGGCCATCCTGCTCCCGCACAGCCAGCCTGGCTTTTATGAGGCCTTTCTCCGGAAATAAGAAGTATGGTAAAGCGAGGTGATCTTCCCCCATGACCGCTGGTGTGGATTGGAGCTGGCAGCAGCAGGAACGCATTAAGGAAAGCTCCCAGCAATGGCTAAGTTTTAAAATGAAAACTGGCTCAGTGTTAATGCGCAAGTAATGTGTCCCAGCTGTCTTTAATAAAACAGCCAGCTGAAACTCAGCATCATAATAAACGGAGCAGGGATTTCACAAACATCCTGGCTGCACAGAGATTTTTTTTTTTTAAAGTTCTTTTTTTTTTCTCTCAGAGATTGATTAAACATTTCCTGTTTTCAGCTTTCCAGAAAGGTCTTCAGAAGCCTCCCCCTGCTGTCTTCATGCCGGCTGCATCATTTTTCAAGGCCTTGTCTCAGTCCTGGCATGATGTGGATATAGAAGGTTTTGTGCAGACTTTGTGCCTGGCCGAGAGGTGTCTCTGCTGCAGCCACAGGCCCATTGGGCTGGAGCCCATCCCTACAGGCATGGAGCTGAATGATGCTGATGACAGTTCCAAACATCTGGGAGTCTCTCAAGACCCAAATAGGGATCTTATGACCCTTCACATCCTATTTGTGGACAAGCCACAGAGGAAGTTCTCTACAGCTGGCAGATTAACCTTGGAGCATCAGTTGACCAATGCTTTTGCCAATGAATCAGTCACCCTAAGGCTAGAGTAAGAAAGCAGGTTAAGGGTTCAGTAACTCATGTAGGAGCAAGTCATTGAAACAAAATCTGCTGGGCTGGGTTGCATCCCATTGAACAGAGGATGTCTACTTACAGACTGTCCCAGTCAGCGGAGCAAACCAAGCACCTTAGGAGACAATTCATCTGAATTAATTTGTGGTTAATTAGGATAAGTTTTAACACATCCTAGAAACAGATGGACAGGACTATACATCTCTCTTGTGTCTGTAGCCAAGTTCCTCTTCTGTCCCATGAGTGTACCCAGCTCATGGTTGGAGGACGAGAGTCCCCTAGTCATGTCAGTCCCTTTGATCACACAGGGATTCTACAACCCTTTATGAAAGAATCTCTGAATCAGGTGCTCCATCAGGTGCTCAGAGCCCCATCCAGCCTGACATTGAGTGTCTCCAGGGTTGGGGCATCCTCCACCTCTTTGGGCAACCTGCACCAGAACCTCATCACCTTTATCATAATTTTTTTTTCCCTTTTATCTAATCTAAATCTCCCTTCTTTTAGTTTGAAACCATTTCATCTTGTTCTATCTCAACAGACCCTGCTAAAGAGTCTGTTCCCTTCTTTCTTAAAGCTCCCCTTTAGATACTGATAGGCTGCTATCAGGTCTCCCTGGAGTCTTCTCTTCTCTGGGCTGAACAGCCCCAGCTCTCTCAGCCTGTCCTAATATGAGAGGTATTCCATCCCTTGGGTCATTTTTGTAGCCCTCCTCTGGAAGCAGTCCAACAGCTCCATGTCTCTCCTGTACTGAGGACTCCACATCTGGACGCAATACTCCAGGTGAGGCCTCACCAGCGCAGAGCAGAGGGGCAGGATCACCTCCCTCACCCTGTTGGCCACACTTCTTTTGATGGAGCCTTGGATACGGTTGGCTTTCTGAGCTGCAAGGGCACAGTACTGGCTCATATCCAGCTTCCCATCCACCAGTACCCCCAGGTCCTTTTCAGCAGGGCTGAGGGCTGTGCTCAATCCTTCCATCCCCCCACTTGTATTGGCAAGCTCCTGCCTCTGCCTAGCAAGCTATAAGTACACCTGACGTTCAGCTGAGGTGCATGGGCATTTTGCCAGCCAATAAAATCAGGTTTCACTCATAAACATTCAGTAGTAGAGGGTATGGCTAGAAGTATTCAACTTTCATCCCAGATAATGCATGACCACTTTCAGTGCACTCATTCTGAATGTTTTATGCATTTCAGTGTTCACTATAGCTCTACAGTATCTCCCACAAATATATAAATCATCTCTGTGGTACAGAAGAGAGAAAAGGCTTAGAATGCTGAGTGTAGAAGAAATAGAAACATCTCCTCATCATCTCTAGTCCAGATATCCCTAGAATTCAAAATTTGGCTATTGTTTGGAAATGCCTGTATTGTTATCCTGATTCCAAAATTAGGGATCCCTTCACCATATGGAATATAACTTTTTTTTTCCTTTAAATTTCCACTTCTGACGAGCATGTTGCAGGGTTGGTTAATATTGTGAGGTGGTGATTGATGAGTGGATCTTTTAAAACACAATGCACCACTTAACACTGAGAATTTTCAGGTGGGTTTACAGAGTGACATTCCTAAAGAGCTAGTCCAAACCTGACCTCAATAGATCATAAAATTGTCATATAAACCAACATAAAATGGAAATATTCTATAGTGCTCATTTTCAGTAACAGATTGGTGAATGGTGAGGTCTTCAGTTGATACTTCTGGCTACCCATAAATTTCTGCAAGATTTGAGACATTCTGAGGGATGTTCCAAGAAAACAGATTAGTTTTCTTTCCCCCGCAGTCTTATTTTACTTTGATTCCTCAGCTTTTTTTTTTTTTTTTCCTAAAACAAGGTATCAAAATATCTCGGATGGAATTATTCAATGCATACCATGAAACACCTTGCCAAAAACCATTCACTTCAAACAGTATTTGTTTGGAGTACCTGAGTTTTCCTTCAGCCTCAGGAATTCTGCTTAGCACAACTTCATAATAGTTTGAAAGGAAAACAAAATGATATTAAACTTTATCAGCCATATGCAGCGGCATTATTAGCCTTTGTACATTGATCGTAGGTGAGGAAAAACACAAACTTCTGGATTTTTCTCAAATTTTGTTTCATGTGTTTATCCTTTTTTCTCTTCTGCACAAAGCTCTTCTTCATGATCCACCACCAAGTTTCCAAAAGGGTACCTTCAGGGGCAGACTGAAGGTGAGGTGTGAGCAGTAACATATTCCATGCCTATTGTCAGTATTTCTAAAATAACTGTCAGTGAAATACATATGGACTTCTCACGGAAGCGATTTAGAGTAACTCATACTCTTTATGGTTTCATAGTCCATGCAATCTACTAGCCAACAAATGCAGACAAGAAAGGTACATTTCAGCAACCAGCTAAAAATATTTTACCCCGAAGTTTTCTACCCAAGAATGACCTTATGTCAAAAATGTGATTTTTTTTTTAAAGGAAAAATAAAGCCCTCTTTTAAGAAAGCTTTCCATTTCAAAATTTAAAGACAAGAAGCTTTCACAATATTTGAGATGTTTCAATTTGGTGACTAAATTAAAAAATATATTTTTTCCTGCTGAAAAAGCATGAGAATAAAATGAGTGAATTTGTTTTTTCTCTCTAATGCACACATTCTAACAAAGCAAAACACACAAAATCAAAATGAAATATAGAGCTGAGAATTAGGAATCATCTTCTCTATTTTTCTTATTTCACAAAGTATAGGTTATCTTCCCAGTTGTGAGAGCATTTCTGATGAAAGCTTAGTCCAGGACAAAGTGACTTAAACTAGGACCTGAAAATGAAATGCAGTCCCAGAAGAAAGGTTAGATTGTGCTGAGCCCAAACTTTCTCCTTTAAAGATTTGCCAATTAACTTATCACTTTGGTCTGCAAATTGCCTTTGAATTCACATCTCAGGCTCTAAGCAAAGTAAAATGTTACAGTATGCACTACTAAATCAGCCTAGAAGCCTGCCCAGGACAGGTGGACAATTTGGTCTTTGAAACAGTTGGGTCTATTCATTTTCTATTTCTAAAGCCTAGAATTAAACACTGGTCCCAACCGCATAACCTTGAAAGGGACCTTCCGATAGCACAACCTGTGTCTGTTGCACAGTAATGCTCAGAGGCCTGAAAATGGAACAAGCCTCTATTGTTTCTGATGCAGACCCTTCCCCCCCAAGATTTTTGGTCTGACACATACAAAGCAAGGATAAAGGAAAGAGGCTGTAATTATCCTTCTCCACGTCTCCATTTTATGGGCTGAGAACCAGGGCAGAAGGTCCCATGACTTATTCTTGGATGCAAACCCAAAGTCTGTGCCAGCGAAAGTATTTAACCCAGCTCTTTGTCCCAGGCCAATGCTTTATCAATAAGACCCACTTTCTCCTTCCATAGACTTTTCCAAACAAAAAAACATTTTCTGACTGTCCCAGCTCTTCTATTGTGGTACTTCATCCCTGTCAGCCATTCTCTGGCATCTACCCAACCAATGTAACCGTTGCTTGCTCACAGCTCCATTTCTCTGAGAACATTGCTATTGTCATGATACTCCACTGAGATCAAAGGTCCCAACCAAGATGAAGGCTTGGTTGTTTTAATCATCATCTAAATTTACATTTCTATGAAGTAAGCTTTCCCCAGAAAGGAACAACTCTTCCAGCAGAGCTGATGTCTAAGTCATCTTTTTAAGTCTGGCATGTCCTTGGTTGTGGAGAAGCAACTGCTGCTGACACAAGCCTCCATTTCCGACAACTAGCAGACAATTTCCCAGGACATTAAACTACAGTTCTTGAAAAAAGAGTGATTAGTGATTGAGGCAGACAGGTTACCTTTGCTAGTATGGAGACAATGCCGGTACAGGCACTCCCAGTTTGTTCAAACCACTGTAAATAGTAGCAGTACTGTTATGTTGTGGAGACCAGCTTTGGAAGAGCCATAGATAAAGCCGTTTTCTCCCAAAGCTGTACCAAATAAAGACATGACTGATGGGAGTGCTTGCTTAGACTCCATGATAATAATAACGTGACTTTTATTCCAGGATAGACTGCTAAGTTATAACTCCATCTATATTAGTTAACATACACTAATATTTAAACTTTTTAAAGATTCTCCAGCAGACCAAATGGGAAATTTCATGTTTATTTTCAGGAGATTAAAGAATGGGATGGCCATATTAAGTGACTGTTTAGAAACTTCTACATACGTATGTATTGTCACGGTTGGACAAGAACCATTTCCTTCACAACAGCCATGCCGACATTATGGGAATAGACACTGTTTTGGGCCCTGCTGGAGGGGACGCGCTGGGATTGTATCAGTAAACAAGTTCATTTTCTGCAAGTTTTTTAAGATTTGAAAGGAAAACAAAATGATATTAAACTTTATCAGCCAGTTTTTGTTCTAGAGCTGAATGAAAACTCAAACATTCTAAATTTATTTCACACACAGGAAGAAAAAGATACAACAGGCCATCCTGGACCAGAAAAACCTTCCTAATAAGAAACATAGCTTCAACTAACCAGGGGAAACAGCTGTGGATGCTGTACTAGCAGCATCCATAGCCGGGATCTAGCTCCACATGCCAAGGACAAAGCGCTTCCAGCAGACCTTTCTGCAGACGTTCAGACTGACTTTGAAGTGCCTTGTTGTTAGGGCTTCCTTTATTTTTCATTTGTTTGTTTGTGTGGTTCTGCTCTTCCGAGGAGTTGTGCCAGAAATGGGAGCAAAGAAACATCACAAACAATGCCAGCCCCGCAGTGTTTCCGACTGCTAGTGCAAGGGTGGGCAGGAAAACTTACAAGAACTCTCTCCCTCCAGAGGATTCCTGCCTGTTTTCCAGACCTAAAGGGTTTGGATAAACACTGACCGCTTTGAGGCTTAATTACTCTGGCGCAAAACAAGGAAGAGAGGAAATGCCTCCAAGATCATCCATGCTCGTTGCCTGCTGGGGCAGGATCATACCTCTGCTATCTTTCATGTAGTCTTTGTATAGAATTCTCTATCAGGGAACCTTCACTCTTATTTGGGTATGGCACCAGAAATCTCATCGTGTCAATCAAGGCAGATGCTCCAAGCAGGGAGCTTTATGCCTTTGGGACAGCAATCAGCACTAGCAGAGTGCTCAGAGTTCCCTCGCGGGGTTATTTTCTGCTGAAGAGGGATCCATGTTTTGTTTGCTTTCCCCAGAGCTTCTTTATTTTAAACCCAAGTGAAGACAGTGTCCATTGAACCAAGATGCCCTTTCTATTCCTTCACTGTTTCCAACCACATGTTCATGATAAATGATCACTGCATCCTCAAGGGGAAAGATTAACACCTCACTTTACTAGCAGCTGTCCTGAACTTTCCTGTCCTAATTTTTTCTCTTTGCTCCTCCATGTACATTCACAGCTCCTCAGGGAAGCTGTGAAAAGAAAAACTTTTCATTCCAGAGAACCACCAAAATTCATTATTTCCTTTGCCTATATTACTTATGGTCCAAAATTTAAGTCATAAGGCCAGCTGATATAAAGCTCACAAATTCATACTCTGCATCACTTCATAGCAGGTGAGAATCACAGTAAACATCCGTGCAAATATTAATCACAAGTAAACTAGCGTTCATGAGATCAACACAGTTCAGTTGTGATGTAGTGGGATCTGCATCCCTTCAGAGGAGCCACATGCATGTAAAATGGGTCTGAACAAAAAAATCAGCCTCTGGTTTTGGACGCACAAATCAGCCGCTTCCCATGCTGATAGTGGAAACCATTTCTCTGGTAGGACAGGCAGAGACTGCCTAATTACAGCAAACTGCAGAAGTAAAACAATATGCCGCTGCAGCCAGCCTACAATAGCTTTAGGGTTAAAAGAATAAGCAATCAGTCTCTTACAAGTGTTTGCTTTTCATAAGAGTGTTTGTGGCTACATTTATCCTAATAAACTCTAAGGCCATTGACATCTAGCAAAAGTGTTTCCTGCCCTTCTGCCTCAAAACACACACATTTCCAAGAGGAACACAAGCCCTGCAATGAACGTGTGTTGCCCTGCAGTGAATGTACTGAGGGATATATAAGACATCTAAGCAGCGTGGAAGCCAAGAAACATGACGGGTAAAGCAGGCTGGATTTTCATCACTGGTGGCCACAATGACACACGATAGAAAGTGCAATAAGTACGGTGTTTCTGAGAGGATGTGGGGTTATGGATCTAGCAATATCGGTAAATTGCGTCTGCTCTTCAGTTTGACCACAAAATAACTAAACTGCAGTATTTTCCACACTGCTCAGCTAAACAGCTTAAATTGGACCCTCTCAAGGGCTAAAAGGAATCATTTTCATCCTAAACAATTCCATAGCCAACCTGACCAAAGCCTTTAATTCATGCCAGTTCAAGTCAAAAGCTTTATGGCGTAGGTTATTGTTCAATATCCAACAGTGGAGCACAGTGAGACAGCCTCCTTCTCCTTGTTCTCCCACTGCAGACATGACCAGTGGCTGATAACTGGGATTGCTCAAAAGAGAGGAGCTCCCTGAGTCAGTCCTCGGATAATCACTTCGTTTTGGTGCAGCTCTGCACTCGTTACCTGGAAGCTATTAATTCCTTGGTCTGAGCTCCCTTTTCAGGGGCCATTCTGCAGAGCATACTGCTGACCAGTTCCTGGTGTGTTCTTTCATCTGATGAAAGAGCTTATTTAAACAGAAATTTGAACACTTCTGCTCTGCCAGGCACTGGCTGAAAATATGTTAGTAGATGCTTTGTCATGAGCAAATCCAGACCAGAGCTTCCCTCTAGGTTCCTCGAGTTCCAGTTGTGAGGTTCTCAGTTTTCAGCCAGGTAGGTAAAAATCATTCACATTTTACAGATGGGGAAGCTGTGGTGGAACAAAAAGTGTAAGAAATGTGCCCAAGATCAACAGCATTATTTTTTTTTTTTTTGTGGCAGAGAAGAGCTGAGCTCAGATCTCCTGCCACCCAGTGGGGTGCTTTCACCACACCACCCTCCTTCCTTTGCAAGTTTGCTAGAGCTAGGTTAATGGACATCACTTCAAACCCAGTGGCACCAGTCATCCCACAGAGAGCAAAACAGTGCCCGGGATCAGTGGCTGGATTGCTAAAATGCAGCAGAAATGAGGCACATCACACATCTGTAGAAAGACAAGCACGCAGGGTCAGGGCTGGAGCGTCCCACCACCGTCTAAGGGATGAAAAGCTAACATTTGTCTGCAAAGGAAACAACACAGACAGTTCATGGAAACCACTTCCATAGAGTCCTGTCATCCTGCCCGAGACCTGATAAATAGGACCACCCACTCCCATACAGGCATTAGGCACTGCGTACCTGGGGATCAGTGTGTGTGTGTGGGGGGGGAGTTTGTTTCACCTAATTTCAGATGCCGACAAGGTAGATCTGACCACCCTCATGCTCTTCAATAGATGGCTTTTTCTGACCTACTTCAGCAGCCTATTTTAAGAAACACAGAATTATAATCTGGATATAAAGAAATATATAAATAGAAAAGGTAGCTACAGAGGCTAGCTCAGGTGGAAAAAATGTCTATGCTCCATGAATCCACTTTTTATCATAGGTATCTCATCCAAATGGCTCATGAAAATAAGCTCAAATTTAAGTGGGATTATTTAAAAAAATGATAAAATGGCACTGAGTCCAGATTGGATTCTTTTGTTTTCAATATCAATATATACCTTTCATATATCATAGAAGCATGGAATCATTTGAGTTGGAAAGGACCTTTAAAGGCTGTCTAGTCCAACTCCCCTGCAATGAACAGGGACACCTACAGCTCCATCAGGTGCTCAGAGCCCCATCCAGCCTGACCTTGAGTGTCACCAGGGATGGGGCATCCACCAATCCTGGGCAACCCGAGCCAGTGCCTCACCACCCTTATCGTAAAAATCCTTTTCCTTATATCTAAGCTATATATATCTAAATGTAGTACAATAGCATTTAGCCACAATACAGAGCTGATATTTAGGACCACGAGGAATGTTTCCATTACAAAAGATGTTAACTAAATTGAGTTTTTTTGATGTAGTCCTGCTTGTCTGTGGAGAAAGTTCATGTTACCATTTCGCTCTGGGCACAGTGGGAATCAAAGAGAAAGGAAGAGCTTCTCTCTGTCTTCTTGGTTTCTTCTGGTCAACTCTACACCCAAAACACCCTCTCAGCGGACAGCTGGTGTTATGTTCAGAGCTGACTTGTGGCCACTCTGGGCTTTCTGCTGCCACCTCTTCTCTTCTTTGGTGTTTCTGGCACATTTCTTTTTACACACAGTTCAGCCAAAATGATATCATGACCCCAGGTTTCCTACTGCTGCTGGTGAAGTAGCTTTGGGTTTCTTCTGCACCTCACACAGTAGTGTTGGGTTTCTGAAGAGCTCAGTACAGCTTTTTTTTTTCTTGAGAAATAGCTGCCATTACTTGAACTCAGTTACATCTGTCTGGAGGATGGCTGTAATAGCCAGCATTTTCAATGATATTTTGCAGAAGTGGGGTAAAACGAGTAGCAGAGTTTGTCCCCCTCAGCTCAGTCTCCTCCTGAACGGTCCTGGAACAGACCCTACTTTCAATTACTTCCTATTTTGCCAGACTTTAACTGTGTGGGCTGAAATGTTATGCTCCGGATATCTGCTTCAGGCTAAATGTTTCAAGTCAATTCAAGACAAAACATTTCAGGTTTTGTGCAGAAGGCAAGGGGAAAAATGCATTCTTTTGCCCACGTTAAGCAAGCAGCTCCATGAGTGAGACTGAGGAAATGTGGTTTCACCTCAACATGCGCCCTTTGGCTGCTAAAACCAAACCCCTGCAATCACCCTGGTTCTCTCCCTTCTGTTCTGCCCTAGCAGAAAAGCAACTTCCTGGTTTGTCCCATGTGCTTACTAACTGGCCAACCAGCATAACGTACTGACAAACAGAATGGAAATATTCCAACTACTTCTCTTCCTTTTTGGGACATTTACCTGCATCTCTATCCTTTAGCCAGCTGCCAAGTTTCATAGAACTCACAGGAACTTCATTATATTGGAGCTCTCCTTTCAAAAATGGTTTGAAATTTGCCATGTAATAAAAAGAAGAAAAGATAGGTAGGTGCAGGGAATGATCACATAATTGTTTTGTTTTTTTTCACTAAGTTTAAAAACTTTTATTAGCAGCGTTACAATTCTACCCACAACACATTCAACAGCATGTATATCAACATGTACATCATTACTTTGGGGAAATGAACATGAAAATAATGTGTAAGACGAAGTCTCCTCGGACAAGGGCAAAGATATCAGCACCTTTGAGGAGATTTAGATCAGACCCAAAAAGAGGAACTAGACTTGGTCAATCCTTTTAATTTGGCATTTGTTTTGAAGAAACAAAACAATGAAACACCACCTAAATTTTCCACAAAGACAGCCTTTTCCATAGCCTTTCTAGGCTCATCCTTTTTTACTTCAATGAAATGAAAATAAAATAAAAAAGCTACTTATCTCTATTAGTATGATGAATTGAATCAAAAAGGACAGTTGTGGGAATGTGGGGAAGGTGTTGAGGTGTAGGGATTATTTGCATGAAGATATTTAGAGAACCATAGAATTGAACCATAGAGAAGCTGTAAACAAGGATGGTTAAAGACTGTAATAAATTCCGTGTTTACTGCTTTGCTGGCACCCGCGAGGGACTATATATTCCTGACAGTGACAGAAGAGGTGGTTTCTAGGGAAAATCAGAGCATTGTCTGCCAAGTTTAATGGCTTTAAGAAGTCCAGTCCAGGTGATCATGGCAGCGATTGATCTGACATATGGAACACAAAAGCAGCCTCCAGGATTCCACCTTCACCCTATGACTTCGGGGGGGGGGAGGGAGGCACAGGAGTACAACTTCCTCCAGCAATCTGGTATTCATTTGTGGATAGGAAAACTACAGTGAACAACTGTGACAAATGAGGATAAGATGGGCTGAGAGAATGTAAGAGAGGACCACAGCTTCGCCTCAATATGAGGAGGGAGAAGGGCACCCATTTTGGCATTTGTGATGTTTACAGCAGGGCGGTAGGAGGAAAGCAGGTACAAGATGCCCTGACAGTTATGCAAGTGAGGACAAGGTGTGAACACAACACCAACTTCTGCCTCAGTTCATTTTGAAGTGGAGGCTTATAAATTTGATTTGATCAGCTGCAGAAAAGAGGATATTGTTACCCAAGGACATGTAATACATCACCTTGCACTGAAGCCAGCAATACCCATCTTCTTTCATCACCTCACTGTATTCAATTGTTTCTTTGCAATGCATGAAAATAAAAAAGTCAACAAAAGTCTACGGAAATTGGAGAGTCTAAGTTGAAGAAATGTTATATATAATACAAAATGCCTGGTAGCTTGGAAGTTAACTGCCTAGACCAGAACAGATATTTCCATGTGAAAAAAACAGCTACATGACATCTTCTGGACATTCATAATGGGGGAAGAATTTTAGACAGCTTTTGTTGTGGGCCTTTGGGTTCACATGAAGTAGGTAGATGAAATTGCCAAGGGAAAACATGTGTTGACCACTTCCCCCCTTACACTACTTGTGAGGAATACCAAGAAGGCAACTAGCCCCAGCTGGTCATCCAACTTTTATAATGAGCCACAGAATCATACTACACAAAACCACTGTTCTGCATGTTTTATTTTGGCCAATGAAATATCCACAAAATATTTCAGACAAACTTGGGGAGCAGAGCTGCAGTACTATCAGTTCTTCCACCAGCCTGTCCATTGTCACAAGGAGCACACAGGCAGGCTTTTTCATATGCCCCTTAAGTGTCTGAGATGCTCATCAATATGAATAATTCATCCTCCCAGTGTTGCATGTTGCTTCTTAGCTACTGCATAAACTTCCTGAGTACAATAACATGCATGCAATTACCAACAGCTCTAAAGTTAGCACAAATCAAAGTGAGAAGTCAGCTGCCATTGGCATTTCAGATGCAGTGCCCATGTCTCAAATGGAGCTGAATTAAAGCAATAACCTCTTCCAAGTCCTGAATGGGACGTGGCTTGTAATCGGTTGGCACAAAGCTACATTGTGCCATGAACTGCACCTGCTTCTAGAGTTGCTGGAGCAGTAGCAAACAGAGATGCCACCTGGCAAGATGGCATTTCCTGAAGCCTGCAATGACGAGGCAAAAAAAAAAAAATCCCAACAAACAGATGGTGTTTGCAGAAATGGGAACTATATGGAAACAACAAAGGGCATTACAGCAACAACAAATACACTGCTCTCAGCCCTCTCTAAACTGTCACACACATCCTTAGTGGGTGGTAAAGACAGGCCGAAATTCAGGTGCCTTCTCTCCCCAGAGAAAGGGATCTTGTTTTTCAAGTTCATTGCTCCTCAAACTGTATGAAAAAAGATTAGAATCACAAAGACCCACTGAGCAGTGTCTGTCCCTGAGCATAAAGAGAGCAAAAAATAAACCCCAAGGACTGACACTGCTAGAAACGGGACATCTGCAAAGGGATGTAAATGTGACTGTGCCCCCAGATCATGGCTTACAGGCTTGGAAAGCAGAAACACATTGACTGAAAGCAAGCAATTAGTGCCAAGAAGAATATAAAGTATGGGAATACAAGAAGTGGGGAGGCGGTCAAATTTGTAAGAGCAAAACAAAAGTTTGTTTCTTCCACTGAATTCATTGCAAAACTTAGAAGTAACAAACAAACAGAGGTGCCTCTGCCACAAGATATCAATTCTGACAGGGTCCAGCTCCAGTTGCAGCCATCAGTTACAGACTACATGGTCTGAAAGGAGACTTACTTCCTAAACCACAATGGTTTTGCCCTGAAACATAACAGTTTATGTCCTTCCCATAGCACTTGTTTATCTAGTCTTCAAAGTGTTTTGACTATGGTGCTGGATGGCCCTGTCATCTACAGAAATAACTCATTCTTATTTCCATACAGCCAATTATTTCTTGTCATGACCCCAGGATTTCACAATAGGGTTGAAATAATAACTGCATCTCAAGGATCTGAAAAAGCTTTACAAATCATGGAAGAGATGCTACCTCCCTTGGCAGGAGATGCCTCCACTTCATGCCTATGGAACCTCCAAAGTAGCAGTCTCCTTGGACACTGAAGTTATCTTTCCATGGAAATAAGCAGGAGAAGAGGCACAGCATTCCAAAGACCTAAGGATCAACTGGGAAAACTCAGATATCTCAAATCATTCACACAAAAGCAAAAATGGTGAGATGCTCTAAATATTATTCATGGACCACCTTCCTGAGGAAGGAGCCCATTGCTTCTTAACCGCTACCGGTGTCTTTGCCCTACAGACATCTCAAGATGAAAATTTGGGCCACTTCCAAGGATTGCAAGCCACACATTTGTGTTGTTGTTAGCTGTCCAGGAGGGTCAGTGCCCTTGCCTCAGAAACTCTTTGCTCACTGACATCCCTTTAGAGAGGCAATCAGAAAAGAGAAAGACCTCCTTGAACAAGAAGTGTGGACAAGATGGTATCCAGAGGTCCCTTCCAACCTTGGCCATCCTGTCATTCTGTGAAGACCAGTTTCCTTTCCCATGTGCCATGAAACATCATTTTGAATGTTTTCCTTGTCTCATCTTCCTTTAACAAGAATATCCATTTATTGTTGTCCTCACTCACTCCACGTGCCAGACACAGAGTCTTTCTGCTCAGGATTCACACAGACCAAAGTCAGCTATCATCTACAACTTCGGACACAGTCTGCAAGAGACACTTCATACTAGTCTGGGTAAAAGAACCAACACTGAAACATTCATTGCTCTTCCCAGAAGGACACCAAAACTTTCCGTATCAACTCAGTAGATCTCCTGATCCTGCAAATCTTTCACATCCTTCCACAATAACTGCTGGATGCTGAGGTCACATGTAGTAAACAGATGAGTATCTTGTCCAAGGTTTAAGTTTCTCTTCAGTCAGGACAAACTTAAAGACAGTTTTTCTCTTCTTTCTGTCTCTGCAGAATATTGTGCCCTATTGTTGCTGTGTTACACCTCCAGGAGTCTCAGCTCAGGGCAGTGAGACCAGGGTGAGTGACCCAAGAGAAGTTAAAGAAAAAGAGAGTCAACAAGATGGAGAAGTGAAAGGATAAAGAAAAGAAGATTCAAACAAGGAACACTAGACCAAAAAAAAAAAAAAAATCTTTACAATTCATGAAGGGAGGAAAAAAAACATAAAAACAGAAGAGTCTTGGCATGAGGGCAAATGTTAAACTATCACAACCTCAAAATGGATCCAGTCACAATGCCAGATGCAACACAGGAATAGTTCAGATCCAGAACAGAGCTTTCCAGCTTCTATCTATTTCTGGGATAATCAGTACCATGGGAGAAAGGGAAACAGAAACACTATAAAGTTTATCTAGGGGATGGAAACACACCCAACACTTGATGTGAGAAAAGAAAATGTGCTGTTATCTAGCATGTGTACTGCAGGAATGGCCACAGAGCTGGGTGGGGATCAAGGCCTCTTGAGCTAAATTGCATGAGTGCACATGAACGGGCTGAAGAGAAAATGTTCTCTCACCATCTGCTCTGACAACATCTGAACTGAATATGTGAAGGCTGAGGACTCTTTTTTTTTTTTTTAATTCCTGAGCAACTCAGAAACAAGTGAAAAGTCTCCTGTGCTCCATAAAGCAAAATTCAGCAAACATGCCTGAAACATTACTGGACACAGGTGAAGTGTGCCAATTCACCGCCACTGGAGAATTAGGTTTCTAAAACAGTTTAAAGAAGACCAGATTGTCCCAGATGTGAATATGCAGCGATTCACTGCTGGGAAAAGCAGTACAGGACTAGATGGCAAACTTGACTGCAGGTACCTATAAGCATCTGAGAGAACTAAAATTAGTTGCATCTGCATTTCACTTCCCTGTCCAAGCTGTCCTGACTCTGCATTATTACCTCAATGGAGGAGACCTTTCTTCCAATTCTGAATGGCACATCTAAATTTAGACATTGATCACAGCAGCTCTCTTTGCAGCCTGTGAAGTAAAAGAGGCTTTCCTTAGGAGATCAGTTGCAGGCAACTATTTCATGATGTCCCACTCCCTACTGACTCTATTGACTGTTCTATTACCTTAGCCTCCATCTCACAATGTAAGTATCATCACTTGGCCAGATAAATCCCAGCCTGTATGTCTCTCTATTTCAAGGAGCTCAGCTTCCAGTCAAGACTTTGGTAATACAGCAATAACAGATAATGTTAGGTAGATCTGAATATCCCAAGTCACTGCATCCACGGCCACAAATTATTTAAGGACTCAGCTTCTAACCTGCAGCATAGCTAGGAAACCACTAAGAATCAAGAACCCAAATGTCTTTGTGGATCTAGATCCAAATTCTTTGCTTACGGGAAGTGCAACAGCAATGAACTCTACCACTTTCCATGGGCTCCAGAGCAGTTATTGTGGTTTCAGACTCCCTCTGATATCCACTGCTACAGATCTGCTGACCTCAGTGGTCCTGGGTTGCAGTCCACATTTGGGGCAGGATGAGAATTGGTACCATGGCCTTTTCCCGCTCCCAAGAACCAGCCTATAATCAGAAACTGGCAAACCTCAGAGGGTTTGGCATGTCACCCAAAAAAGTTCATATGAAAACATTAGAGAAAATAGCTGGGATCCAAATCTGCTAAGAGCAAACAGGGCTTCTTAGCAGCTCAGGGCAGAATGTGCTAGCAACAATGGGTATTTTGTGGTATTTTACTTTGAGCTCCAACCAGAGCCAAGGAGTGCACACCATCTGCAGATGTAGTTCAGAATGCAATGAACTTTTTTTTTCCTACATACCAGAGTTAAAAAAAAAGTCTGGGAAAAGGGTTGTCACTTGTTTCTATTCAAATATAGCTAGTCAGTCACTAATGACAACCTACATTGAGACATGTTCAAAACACAAACCAACCCTTTGATAAGGATTTTAGAAAGTCTGAATAGCGTGGGTTTTTTCTTTCCTCTCCAAATCCTTCTCTTCCCCTCAGTTCTTCAGGGGACCCAGAACCCTCCATAGATAGGAGTGCAAAAATACAAAGGGGAGAGTCCATCCTGCCAGGCTCCCTCAAAGCAATGAGTACAGTTGCTCTTCTTTTCCTCCAGCATGATTTTGCCAAGGTCTCTGCTCACTTGAATTCCCATTGTCTGCCCAGGATGCACACATGCACCTCCCTGGTTATCAAGACACATTAATTTGCCAACTTGACTGTCCCAGCCAGGGATAGGCAGACCTCTGAGAGGTAGTGGCTACTAAAGCTGGAAATTAACATCATCTTGCTGGACATATGGCCTCAAAGAGGGACCCATGTATTCCACAACTTGTCAATAATTTTAGAACTAGATAAAGCAATGTAATAAAACCTATTTGTCCTACAAAATTGTCTCTTCTTTCAGCAACACGTTTCAGGCACATAGGGGTCTAGATTCTGGACTATAAAATAGGGGTCCTCAAGATGCAGGCAAGGAGGGCGCCCAGGTGGTGCTCCTGCAGATGAACCCAGATGTCCCCCACCGAAGTCAGAGAAAGTTATAATTTTGCCCCACTATTGGGGTAGGATCACCTTTAAATCCTGCCTGCATTTGGAGGTGGATGCTAAAAGTCAGGCAGAGGGGAATTGTGGGGTGGATTTTGATGGCCTGCACAGTCAGTGAACATTTCTGGGGTGATCTTGTCAGAGTTTCCACAACTCCAACTGTTTCCTCTAATTGTGAAGATGAATGCACACACATACAGCAGACACTCCTGCCAGCCTGATAAGATTAAGCAAAATTTTAAACAGCATCATTCTAAGAGAGAAATCAAAACACCCAAGTTTGCCTTCTTCCCCTCGCATCCTCTCTCTCAGTATGAGTAGTGTGAGCAGAAAATAAAGCCTCAGGCATTTCTAAGTATTATTTTAAACTTCTGCATGGCAGTAGCTAGGAAATGCTGCAAAGCTGTACTAAATACTCAGAATCACTGAGTGCAGAATGGTTCATTGAACCAAGCCAAGCCAAGCAACAAATTATAGCCTGCATAGCTGCTGAAGAGTCATTTCATCTTTATCATTTTAAGTCAATCCTTCCTCTAATTAAACAGTTTATTTTGCAGGATAAAGAGGGGATTACAAATGTCATTACTTGGGAATTTTCAAACAATTATTGTCTTGCAAAATCTCTCTGGACACCCAGGGATTCTGATATGACGGGGTGCTGGCAAATGAGCATTTGTAGATACAGAAAATATTCTGGGCCTGAAGGAAGGCCTGTGTGAACACCAAATCATTTGAAATAAGTAATAAGTGGACTTCAGAAGGCAAGGATTAATCCCACTGTCTTCTCCTGATATCTGGAACATTTTCTCTTCCATCTTCCCATAGCTGTCACAATCTCATATCAGAAAGACATTGCTGCATCTCAGCAGACAGTTAAAAATGAGTACCTACAATTAATAGCAATAATACAAATAACTCTGATAGACATAGACATCACATTACCCAGAGATAAAAACACCACACAAGCTGGAAAACAACTTTGCACCAACCAGGTTAAATGATTTCCAAACCACTCTCTATCATCATTGACAGATCATGGAGAATGGAGAGGTGCATGAGGACTGGAGGAAAGCTAGTGTCAATCCAGTCTTCAAAAAGGGCTCCTTCAAAAAGGAGGAGCTGGAAAACTACAGGCCAAGCAAGTAGAAGAAAAGGAGATTATGGAGATTATTTTCTCTTTCTTTGGAGACATTCAAGACCTGTCTGGATGCTTTCCTGTGTAATCTACTCTAGGGAACCTACTTTAGCAATGGGGTTGGACTCGATCTCCAGAGGCCCCTTCCAATTCCTACAATTCTGTGATTCTGCAATTCTGTTAAGACTAAGAAATAGAGTCCTTCTTCATGGCAGCTGATCCTTAATTCTGATGCACACAGAATATGTGCACTCTGTTTCTGTCATGAGCAGGTTAATGGACATGAGTTTAGATAAGCAGAACTTTGGTATAAAAACACACAGGACTCCCAACAATTCAGCAAGAGGTTTTTCCTTGCATTCTCTGTGCTTCTAGGTCTGTTTTTCTCCCCACTTATACTTAGCTCATTTAAAAGAACTCCAGAATGAGCTTGATTCACAACCAGAAAATAAATCCAGAGGGTGCCAAAGGGCTGTTGAAAAAAAGTGCACAACGCTGCAAAGACAGCAGATCTCTTGAACATTGTGAATCCAAATCCAGAGTCAACAAGTCAAGTGATGCATGGGCATGGCTTGAATGAACAGAGTGTACTGTGGGACATCTATGTGTTAGGGACAGAGGATAATAAATCATAGCTGTTTTTATATCATTATGGTTATCTCAAAGGAATTTAGTAGTACAGATTAACATACGGAGATATTTTCACCTTCCTCAGAAAAGAAACTGCCTCAGCCTACGCTATATCAAGAGAGAATAACAGAAGCACTAGGATCAGCTGAAACTCAGGGAAAACTTGGCACAAAGTGACAGAAAATGGCTGAAAACAATCCCAGGACAACTGCAGCAGCTCCTGCCACCCCAAGATGAAATTTAAAGTCCTTGCCACAGATCCCCATAGTAGATCCCACAGCTAATATTGCCATTGCTTTCTTATCTTTGTACTCCTCCTAATGTTCAACTCAGTTTTATCCTGTCCTTTACATTCAGTGCTTCCTGTCTCAGCTTCATACATAGGCAACATATAATTAAGAAACATTTAGGTCTTCATAGTCCTGAATCGTGGGGTATCAACCAGACTAGATGTGAATTATTATTCTGTTGTAATCAGAAAAGTAAGCATGAAACACCTCCACGTGACCTGAAGGAAATGAAGATCTGGGGTCTCAGGCCTGTAGCAAGCAGCCAAGTAATCTGACAGCTCTTAATTCACTGTTCTGGCAGTAACCAATGCAGAAACTTGAATAAATTGCACTCTTGACTTTATATCATGTAAAAGAAGAAGAAATAAAGATTGACTGATTAGTCAAAGAGTTCAGAGGAATATTTCTGGGCTAGGGAGCAAGGCCCTGAGCAAATGTATATATCTTTTCCTTTTTCCTCCCCTTCCCTCCCCTTCCCCCCCCTTTCTTCTCTTCTCTTCTCTTCTCTTCTCTTCTCTTCTCTTCTCTTCTCTTCTCTTCTCTTCTCTTCTCTTCTCTTCTCTTCTCTTCTCTTCTCTTTTCTCTTCCTTTCCTTTTCTCTTCCTTCCCTTCCCCTTCCCCTTTCCCTTTTGCTTTCCTTTCCTTTCTTACTTCTTTCTCCTCCATTCCCCTCTCCTCCCCTCCCTTCCCTTTTCTTGCTGTCCACACTCAGTATGCACATCTCCAGTGGAGATGCCTGGNCTCCTCTCCTCTCCTCTCCTCTTTTTTTCTCCTAGGGTCTGCTACAGGAACCCACCATTTTGCTTCTGCACTGACTTAACTCTCCCATGAACTCTGAGGCCCTCACGTATGAAATTGTAGACAACTCAAAACGAAGTGCATGAACTAATACATTTTTTCCTCCTAAATCTAGCGGTATTTTGGCTGCTCCAGCAGACATATATTTGGACCAGCAGCTAATCCTCTTAATAATTTCTCACTGCTTCATCAACTGACTCAAAAAATGTGTCTGTCTGATCCTCATGGTAGAATCTCTTGGGCTGTGCCTGTCAGACAGCCTGTGAGAGCAGCAGTTCAACATGCTTAACTTCCCCACAACTGAAAAAAAGAGCTGGAGAGATATCCTGTGTCACCATGAAATCCCACTCTTGAAGCAAGGATAGGACTATGGGTATACATCAGTCTTGAGTTTGATTCTAACCAGCTGAAAGCTCCTGGTCCAGGAGTGCTGAGCCCAGCTGCAAGTCACTCCAAAAACATTCACCAGCCAGCGGGAAGCAACTTGTTTCTTCAAGGTCTTGCTGTGTTTATAACTCACTCAAAAACATTATTCATCCCTTTTGGCAGTAGATGCTGAGCATGAAAGTCAAAGCAAAGGTTCACTGCACTCATACAATCCAAACTTCCCACCCACCCTTGTATTTTGGCCTATGCCTCAACCCCCGAGCTGAAAATGCTGCTTCAGGGATGTGATAAGACTTGAAATGGAGACAGATGGTAGGGATTCCTTAGCTCCTGGTTTGAAGTCTGCTGTGCTGAGAAGCAGCTGCTGAGCCCACGTAGAGCACAAGTCCCAACGTGATCTCAGTGCATGGCCAAGCTGAGAGAAGGGAACCAACAGGAAGGTTTTGAAAAGGAGTAAGGCTGGAACCTTGTGCCCCGCCACCTCTTTACCTCTGATTACCAGTGTCGGTGTTTCAGTCAGTTCATCACGTACCAGAGCACCTCTCCACAGTTTGCTGCACCCATGGTCTTAGGTGCCTTCTCTTGAAGTGGGGATAGGACTACAGTATGCATCACTCTCAAGTTCAATTCTTTTTGTTTCACTCTTCTTTTGATGACTCTGTATGTGAAAGCAGTATGAACAGATCAAGTTTCAGGCCACAGTGCCTCGGTAGGTGCTTATCCATCATGGTGGCTAAAGTTAAGAGAGTGGTGAGCAATTCAGGACATTTATTAATCTGCTTTCTTGCCATAGCTCCCTATAAAGGAAAGCTGCTACGCTACTAGGGTTGCACCCTGTAGCAAGACAGCTTGAATATGGCTTTTCAACAACACTGTCTAGAAGACATCGTCCTTTTATTCTCTGAAATCGGAAAGAAATTTCTGAGCTTCACTACAGTGTCATTTTCTTCCTGACTTGGTCCTTTCCTTCCAACAGACAGACAGAGAGGCACCTGCTGCCCATGTTAGACATGTTGGGGTTTGCAGATGTAGCTCCTTCAACACCAAATTACACCATCCTCCCTGATTCCTTCCCTACAGGTTTCCTGCCCTTGTGCTGCTTTTAGCTACGTCTTAGAGGTAGCTAAATAATAAAGGTATTTCATAGAATCATAGAATCGTTTGAGTTGGAAGGGACCTTCAAGGGCCATCTAGTCCAGTTTCTCTGCAATGAACAGGGACACCTAAAGCTCCGACAGGTGCTCTGAGCCCCGTCCAGCCTGACCTTGAGTGTATCCAGGGTCAGGTTATCTACCACATGTCTGGGCAACCTCTGCCAGTGCCTCACCAATCTCCTTCTTGCTGAGATGTCCCAGGCCCTGCAGAAGGTTTCTCTTAGGGCCACCAGTGCTGAATGTTTGCAAACATCCACTGAAGATAGAATGTACTGTCTGTACAACTGCTTTAATATTTTCTGAATTTTAGCTGATGGAAATCTGAGTTTGAGGGCATTATTGAAGTTAAGTCACAGTCTCTCTACCTAACTTGTTTGCACTGGGTATGCTCTTCAGGCACTGCCCTTGCACAGCAGTGCAGTCCAACATACCAACCCCCTTCACAACCCAGGCAGTAAAAAGGAGCAGTCTGCACCTTTCACCTCAGCCGTCTGCTTTTCATTTTCTCCTTTAATCACAAGCAGATTTTGGCTATCAAGTGTGAAAGTTTAGCAGACCAAAAGTCCCCTGCAGAGGAGATCTAAACTCAATTCACAATTCATTTTGTGCCTGCTGATATATCTGATCTCTGTTTTGAAAAAGAGGATTTGCTGAATGCTTTGCCCCCATAGAGAAGAGAAGTTTTACAATCACAGGAAGGTAGTGAAGCAAAAATCAGCAGTACTATAGACAGCCTCAGGAACAAAAACCCCTTCTATCTGATAAAAATAAATACAAGAAAAATGTGAGTGGTTGCTGATTCACCCAGCAACAGCTGACCTCTTCTGGTTTTCCTGCATTCTGCATTTGTACAGTGCCTTGCACCATGCAAAAATTACAACTTTTCTCCTGTTTCCACGAGATGCCAATGGCATAAATCCCATCTGCAGAAGAAGCTGCAGAAGAAGCAGAGATGCAGGCTGACTCCATGGGGCAGGTGTGCTCCAGGTGGAGCATCACATGGAGGTTTGTCATGATGAAAACCGGGAACTCAGGAAGTGTCTCCAGCTGGAGGTGTTCAGTTACTGCCAGTCTGGTCTTCAAGAGGCAATGGGAGGCTTTCCAAAGCCAAATCTAACCCTGGGAGAGTTGTGCTGCCCTGCAGAAATGGCTGTCCAGGTGGGATGATCTCTCCTGGAGCTGTTTCAACCACTGTTCAATCTGTCACATTGGAGTGGTGCGACACGTACATGGCAGGGTAGGTCTGTGATGAATTATACACCTGAGCACAAAGGGGAAACAAATGAAGCAGGGAGCAAATTCCTAAATGTCCAAGGGAGGATGAGAAACATTTAAAGACTTTTTTTTGTTTGTTTTTTACCCCCCAAAAAAAGTTTTTTTACTGTTTTGCTTTCTCCATTCTTCCTTATTTCAATCAGTTTATATAGCCAGAACACTGCTGTGCTGGGCATGTCTGTACACAGCAGAGGAAGACACACTTCCAGGGCAATTCTGAGCATCTGATCACGACATCCTGGCATGCGCACACAGCTGTGAGTGGGGCGAGCAGAAAGGCAATCAATGATTTCCAGAGCAGAACCCCAATCTGCCCATGGGGACAGGCTTGCACAAGCAGTGGGGACTTCACTGTCAGCTTTCCAGCCATGTGCTCCCGATAGGAAAATCCTGCAGACAGTCATATATGCTGCTGCTGCTTGTTTCGTCCCACCTTGCCTGGCAGCTTCCCACACATTCACCTCTTGAAGTGTGCTTCCAAGGCTTTATTTGCCATATTAGCTGTCCCCCACTCTGGCCTCTTTTAATTTGCTGATGAGATTTTCATGCTCAGCATACCAATATCTCACAACTTCCATCGAACTTAAAAACCACCTCTCAGTTCCTTGCAACCATGCATCACGTATCCTGTTCTAATGCTTAAATAATTTATTATTTTTTTGTCTGGCAAGTGCACTGAAACCTGATTTATAGCAGTCTCAAGAAATTCATGAAAACAAACATTTACAGGAGTATATCTATGTGATTTCCTTTAATTTTATAATCTCCTCTGCTAGATGTCCAATTTCTGAACATTTACATAGCATCGACTTTATCACTGTTAGCATGATCTCTCCAGAATTCAGCCAAAATGTGTAGGGACTAGACAACAAGAGTTATGAGGAGTGACTGCAGGCAGTGTGGTTGTTTAGTTTGGAGGAGTCTGAAGGGAGGCCTCATTGATCTCTACAACTACCTGGAAGGAGGCTGTAGAGAGGTGGGTGTTGGTCTCTTCTCAGGTTTCAAGTGATAGGACACAAGGAAACAGACTCAAGCTGCACCAGGGGAAGTTTAGATATAGATGCTAGGGGAAATTTATTCACTGAACGGGTGGTTAGGCATTGGAATGAGCCACCCAAGGAGGTGGTGGAGTCCCCAACCCTGGAGGCATTTAAGAGACACGTAGACATGGCACTAACAAACACAAATTAGCGATGGGACTCGGTAGGTCAAGCTGATGGTTGACTTGGTGATCTTTTAGGTCTTTTCCAACTTTTTCCAGATTCTGTGATTCTGGTTCTATGATAAGATTAGGATCTTACTGTGCTAGACATTGCTTTTGTGCAAAAGAGCAATTGGATCTTGGACAACGAATGAAGAAACATGAGAAAAACCAAAGTGACTTGTCTTGGACTTGGCTCAGCCACTTCTGCTGGTTGGACCACAGCAACAGTGAACTTGGATGTGTGAGAGAGTGCTATCAGGGGACACACGTTTGCTTGGGAACACACACTTATCATATTTGCCCTCCTGGTCTTACCACACCTGAGCTGGGGCTGAAATCTCCCCACGCATGGGGATTTTAGAGAAGTTTAATTATTTTGTGGAAAATGTGTAACTGAGAAATACAGTATTTTTGTCCCCTTGCACTGACAGAGCATTGTGGCTAGTAGTACATGTTGTAAAATTAACTTCCCACATTCCACTTTAATGGGCATCAAGGGTGAAAAAATATCCAGCATCTTGGTTAAGTGTGTAACTCAAGCTATTTTGCCATGTGGTGGCAGTAATCCCAAATGATTGTGTATTTCTTGCTGCCTGACATTTCCAATAGCTAACATCTCCAGAAAAGAAAAGGGCTCAAAACAGATGTATAACTCATCGCTGATGTAGACAGGAAGGATTATTGTAGGAAACTGAATTGGCAGTGGGTAGGAGGGCATTTATACTGAATTTCCTGCTTTGGTTAATAAACGTGCTGAGGCATTGTATCAGTTGCTGTCAAAGTTTGACTGCAGACATCACCAAGAGCCACCCACGCCACTGCCAGCAGAGGCTCTGGCTTGCAGCAAGCATTGCACCTGCAAGAAAGACTCCTGGCTTGTCTCTGTAGCTCAGACACATCACTTTCCCAGCTGTTGTCCTAAATAACTTATGTTTGCAATGGCTGGTTTGACAGCAGTGATGGTCACCTGAGGAGAAGCAGTCCCATATCAGTCTGCAAAGAAGGGCTGAAAAGCAGCTGTGCCTTCTGGAGTCACCCCAATTCATTTAGAGGGCTGTACAGCCAAAACCACTTGCTTAAATTACCACAGTATTGGCCCACTAATCCCAAATAAGATACACAGGAACCACAGTAATTTTCTGTCTGCAAGTGGATTCAGAGTCACTTGGGAACATCATTTCTCTGGACCCATGCTGATGTGGGGCCATGGCCCCACTGAAAGTGTAAAAAGCCTTAAGTTCATCCCTCTGTGTCTCCCCATGCTCACCACACTGTAAATATTGTGTTTATACCCTACAGCTATTTTGAACATAGGGTTTTGTTCTTACATGTAATATTTTCCTTTCCAAGGACAAACATAATAAACAGGTTCCTAATGTGCTGGAATTACTAGGGAATAGTCTCTGTTCAAGATAACAGTCCGCTTGTGTTGAGTGCTGACCATCTGAATTGCTCTGGCGGGGAAATGCTCATTGATGCTGAGGAGAGTAATAAAAGCAGAGAACACATGCAGCAGCAATCCACCCTGATTGCACAGGCTCCCCAAATTTACCCCCTTCAGAGGCCCCATGCAAAGATCCAGAAGTCTGAGTCTCCATCAAGTGATGGAGATGTGGTGCTGGAAACCATTTCAATAAATATGTAATCAGCAGATCAAAGCATATTATCTACATGGAAAAAGACTGGCCAGGGACAGTTGGGTTCCAGCACTACCAGTTATGACATAGCCAACACTGTGGCCCTTTGTATACTTAGCAATTTGCTGTGTTGAGTGAAGGAGGTAATAACCTAGTGTGTGCTAGAGATACTAAGTGCCTTTGGCTGCTCTGGGTGGCCCTGCTAGAGCAGGGGACTTTGACCAGATGACTTGTAGAGGTTCCTTCCAACCTTAACCATTCTGTGATTCTGTGATCCCATGTGCCTTTAGTCCCGTGTTCAGTTTGGGGCCTCTCATTACAAGAAAGACATCGAGGCCCTGGAACATGTCCAGAAATGGGCAGTGAAGCTCTGAGGAAACTGAAGCACAAGTCTTATAAGGAGTGGCTGAGGGAACTGGGATTGTTCAGTCTGGAGAAGAGGAGGCTCAGGGGAGACATTATTGCTCACTTGCCTGCCTGAAAGGAGGTTGTGATGAAGTGGGGGTCAGCTTCTTTTCCCAGGTAACAGCGATTGGGCTAGAGGGAATGGCCTCAAGTTGCACTAGGGGAGGTTCAGGTTGGTAATTAGAAGAAATTTCTTCTCAGAAAGAGTCCTAATGCACTGGAAGAAGCTGCCAAGGGAGTCACCATCCCTGGAGGTGTTTAAGAAAAGAGACAATGTGGCACTGAGGGACATGTTTAATGGGCAATATTGGTGGTATGTGGACAGTTAGACTAAATGATCTTAAAGGTCTTTTCCAAACGTAATGATTCTATGATTCTATGAAAAGGTAAATCTGGGGAGAAAAAGTAATAGTTGTGAACACTGAAACAGAGGAAAAAATAAAATTCAGACCTCATACTAGGAATCTCAGTTTGCCGATGGACTGTCTTCCAAAAATGCCAGTTGCCAGTAAATCTTCAGCCTGGCATTAAACTCTTGCCAAACAAGGTAGCAATAAACTCACCAGCCATGGTCACTTACGTAGAGATGACAGGAAGAGAAGAAAGAGGCCTGCAGAGGAATGCTAGCACTGGTGAGCACCTTGCTGGCTAAAGGAAACCTTCCTTCAAACCTAATTGAAATGTGAATTCTGCCACTGTGCAAGGCTTGAAATCTGAATGCTTCCTGACGTTCCACACTGCTATTAAAAATAAACAGAAAAGGCTTCCAACAAAGCAGCACATTTTATATATGCCAGGAAGAAAATGAATAAAAAATACACATCTTTGTTTCTTCCTGACAGTATCCCATTGATGCAAAGCAGTGGGCAAACCAGAGCAACAATCAGTGCTCTGCAGAGAGGTGCCCATAACCAAGCAAGGAGAAGGGTTCATTCCCACCCTTAGACTAGCCCTAGAGACCTAGATTTCGATGTACATCTCCTTTCCCATCATGGAGACATCTCAAGGCCTATTTGCGTGCAATGGCTCTTGAAGGGAATAAACACTTTAAACTGACCCTGACACTGTGGAAAAATCAGGAAACTTTAATTAAGGGAGTAAAAACAAAAAATTCACCCATGAGGCATTTTTGTATTTACTTTCACTAAGTGCAAAAACGAACTTCATAGAATTTCATCCCACAGGAATTTCCAATATTTCAGTATTTGTTTCCGTTATGACTTGGGACAAAATGTTGAAATATCAAAGTGCTTTTCACAGAATGAAGTGTTCTGGGAAGGAATATTTTATTCGTCACTTTGACGTATTTCAGACTTGAAATTGCACCTGGCTGAGCTGCTGAGAGCTCTCCATGCGCGTACCCAAAGGTCTCAGCTTCTGTTATAGGTCAACGTCAGCATATCTGAGACTTCCCATCCAACAATACATCACCAGGCCTCACAGAGAAACACAGAAGTGCAAAAAGGCAGTAGTTCATTATGGGATACATAGCCCATCTAAGGACTTGGGTTCTATAAGAAAATGAATGACCAGATCTCCATCCCGTAAGAGCTGGGCATATATAAATACTGGGCACTGCTGACTCAAAATATTTCATTTTGATATTGTTGTATTTAATTTTTATCATAAAACATAGACAATTCTCAGCCAGCTGTAATAAACCCTTGGTTTGTCAGCACTCCAGAGACATTCCTACCTCAACTTCCATAGCAGAACTGCAACCTGATGACACAGATGGTCCAGACAAGGGGACTGTGATGGCCAGTGCAGGGAATACCCTTCCACACAGGCGTGCTGTAGGTCTGTATCCACACTGGGGACTCAATCAGTCCATCTTTTCCCTCCATTACTATCTTCATGAGACAAAGCTTCTAGGCAGTCCTGCCTCACAGGAGTTTCTAGAGATCTGAATGAGGGAGAAGAAAAGTAAAATGGGCCAACATGGAATAATTCACCTTTTGAGAAAGGGGGGAAAATCTCAACATAGAAGTGTAACAGAAAATCCAAGAGGTACAGAGGTCATTGTGATTTTTTTTTAGTCTCAATCATAGAATCATAGAATTATAGAATCATTTGAGTTGGAAGGGACCCTTGAAGGCCATTTAATCCAACTCTCCTGCAGTGAACAGGGGTACCTACAGATCCATCAGGTACTCAGAGCCCCGTCCAGCCTAACCTTGAGTGGATCCCTGGAGATCCCTGTCTCCAGGGATCCACCACCTCTCTGGGCAACCTGTTCCAGTGCCTCACCACCCTTATTGTAAAAAAAAAAAAAAAAAAAAAATTCCTTATATCCAATCTAAATCTCCTCCCTTTTGGTTTGAAACCATTTCCCCTTGTCATATCAAAACAGACCCAGCATGGGATTTCACTCCATCTGGCAGAAAAGGATGACAGAACTGAGTGTGCATCTTAATTTTTCAAACACATCTGGCCTAAGGACTGCCATTATACATTTTCTTTGTCTGATATTTTCTCACATATTGTTTAGAGCACTCTATCCACTGCCTTTCTGGGAATTCAGGTGACCTGTGGGTTGTACAGGAATTTCCCAGCCAAGCTTCATTCTTCCAGACATTTTTGGTATCAGAAAAATAAGCCCCACTTCACACATACACATACTTTTTACCTTTGAAACCTCAATGTCTCCTGAAGCAAGCATGGATCAGGAGCTGGCCAGGACCACACACAGCTTTTCTAATAACCCAGCCTGATGAACAAAAGGAGTATGGAGGAGACAACTAGCACACTGTGCAGAAGGGAAGGAGATGAAATTCAGCCATCAATAGGAAAGGACCATGAATCCATTGCTCAGAGTAAAAAAAAAAAAAACCACACACAAAAAAAAAAAAAAAAAAAAAAAAAAAAAACCATGGAAAAGAGTGGAGCTTTTGGCAGAGGAAGGAGAGAAGCCTGTGATCGGCATCCTAGAGCCATGTACAAGGTTTTCCTGCAGGAATGGGCTCTGTCTGGGGCAGAACATGAAGGCTGACATGCCCATTGCTTCCTCTAAGGCCTCCCTATAGGTAAAAGTCATACAGGCAGCCAAAGGCACCCTACAAAGGTGGTCTTCTGGCTTCTAGTTAGTCCGAGCCTTTTGCAGAGCTCCTGGGGCTGGGAGCTTGGCTGGAAATAAATCAGTGTTGCATTCCTATGGGTTTCCTGGCAGGTCAAGAAATCCCAATCTATTGAGGTAGGATCACAGCCTCTCATTTACCATGTTCTGTTACTTTCTGGAGTAACAGAAGGTTTAATTTCCATTGTAACTCATGTCAACGTGTCACAGGCTGCAAGGATGCATCTTGCCAATGGCCAGAAATGATGCATTGGGCAGAGTTCTTCCAAAAGGCATTTGTTTTGTTCCAAAGACAGGCCTTCACCCTGCAAAAGGTGCAGCCTGCAAATACAGCTCCTTCCTGCAGCCTGCAGCTCTCCATGCATCTCTTGCAGGCACTCTTTCCATGTATAAACATGTCTTGCTCTTCCCAGTGTTTCCAGCACGTAGGAAGATTCTGATACACATTCTCCATGGTCACAAATACACTGTTATGTTGTGGGCTTAATAAACAAAGAGAATTTGTTAAGTTTTCCATCAAGACATGACACATTCTCTGGTCAAATCAGTGGAAGCTTTTACTTAGGGAAGAGTCTGGGAAATACATCTGCTGTAGCAAATCTCAGCTGATAGCAATTGGGAGAGAGCCTCTATCTCTTGTAATGGTATGCTAATTCAAACCAGATTAGACTTCCTTGGATACCATGGTAGCAGGCTCGGATTGTTACAAGAACCAGAACTATTTGTAAGAGCAGACTCTCTTACTGGACCTAAACTCTATAAGTGCTGTAATCTGGCCAAAAAGCACCTGATTTGCTGACAGGGTGGGTTCAGCAGGTCCCACTGCTATGAGATCTGCCCATTCAGATGTCCTATCCTACGTCAGGCCAGGACTTCCTCTCTTTTTCATTGCCATAGTGCCAAGAACTCTCAGTCCTCTGCTCTGCAAAAGACTGATGCACGTGCCTCTCTTTCCAGCCAAGTATCAAGGAAATGATGATTTCTCTGCCTTACAGTAACCTTTAAATTACGTGCAACTTATCTAACTTGGGACAAATCCTGTCATTTTGCATCACTGCCCAATACAAGCTGATGGAGCCGCCCCATGTCAGGAGTTATTTGCTGACATTGGAGCAATAGAACCAAGTACTGCCCTCTCCTGCACGAGCACAGATAATATGTTTGTGGCATTGGGATCTTTGCTTTTGGCTTCAAAGAAATCTTCCATCTCATGAAGGCAACAGAAAGTTAAAAGATGCTTCTCAAATGTATGTCGTTCCTCAAGACTGTGGGAGTCAGGATTTACAGATGCATCATCCCCTCACAAACTCCAACAAGAAACATCCAAACACACTTACTTCTGCTGCTGGCCTTTCCATAGCCTCTCTCCCAGTGATGCTCAGTGTCTTCTTTGTACTTCCATGCTTAAACCATGTTTCCCTGGAGTCCTAAATGACATTAAGTAAAATACTTTCTCGTATTCATTTTTGCAATTCATTTTTGCTGCTTTTCAGATTTTCTGTCTCCATAATCAGAGGGAGCACTGGCCTGAAACAAGGTTTGAAGAGGCAGCACTGGGAAGAAGGCCATGAAAGCTGGAGGAGGAACAGGGAGCCCTGTGGGAAATACTGCCCTGTGTTGCACATGCATAACCACTCAGAACTGCACCAATACCTCACAGCAATCAGTTCCACAGGTCAATGGCAGCATTTACCGAAAAAAAAAGCTATGCTTTCCACATATTTGTCACATCTAAGCTCAGCTACATTGGAGATGGCCGTGGTGTTACAGCCCAACAGAAGCTCCTCTGACAATTCAACAGCAGAGCCCGTTGGCTCAAATTGCTTTTTATCTGTCATATCTTTCTACATCATCTGCAGAGCTGAGGCCGTGTACCAAGACAGCATCAAGTTGTGGGTGGGTTCACTCTCGCTGTAGCTTCAAAAACTAAAATAAAAAAATAAATTCTCAGTACAGGCACAGAAGCACCAGAACTAATTTTCCGGCAGATGCAAGAGACCGTCAGCTAATGTAGGAAATTAAATGTTTGAAGAAATTATAGAAGGAAAATATAAACTTTTAATGTGGGCAAAAAAACACAAATTCCATCATTTATCAAAAAAAAAAAAAACAAAAAAAACAAAAAAAAACCTCCAAAATGAGCCTGAAACTGTGTGGGGACGACTGAATGAAAGGCTATATTCAGGCAGCAGCACTGTTTAGCTTACTTTTTGGACCTTTTCCCTTTATTGATGCTTTTGGGAGGCCCTCATTCCAAAACCTCTAATGCCGTCGTGTTCTAGGATGAGTTACTAAAAGCAACCGTTCTTCTGCATATGAAAACATTCCATTATTTGCATGTTAGGTGTCTTTAATACCGCTTTTGTTCCTCTGTTTTAGGGGGTGAGGCAGATGAGGGATCTTGAATTTCAGCAGTATTCTGATATAAACTTTCTCCAAGAGAGGGCAGGCAAAGAAGAAAAAGTCTTTGCAAGCCTGAAATGGAGTCAAGGAGTGCTGGTTTTCTTGAATTACTTGAAGGGACAGATGAAGGTGTTTATTCAAGACTTTTGGAGTGCTGCCAGCCTTTAAATAAGGATGCAGCTCTGAAGTTTCAGCATTACCTAGCATTCCTCATGCCATGTGACAAAAAATGTCCAATCCAAACCATCCCAAACTGTTACTGTAGTGGCATAAATATTGGATTAATGCACAGGAGAGATGAAGGTCCCCAAGAGCTGCTCCACAATCATCTCTACTCAGAAAGGAATGAGGGTGGGCAGTGCTGGGAAGGCATCTAGGGTCAGAAAACCTGCCAGCACATCGCAGCAGCCACGCCAAGACTTGAGTGGTCATCTTGGATCTTTCTTGGGTTAAGAAGTTACAGGAAAGCTGTAGACACCTGGCCAGCTGCAGGCATTACCATAACTAGGAAACATTTAAATACTGTCTAATTGATCTGTGCAATTCACTGATGCCTTGTAACTAATGGTTGGATATTAGGAAAAATTTATTCTCTGAAAGAGTAGTTGGGCAGGGGAACAGGGTGCCCATGGAGGTGGTAGAGTCACCATCCCTCAAGGTGTTCAAGAAATGTGGAGATGTGGTACTTAGGGACATGGTTAGTGGGCAATATTTGTGATAGGTGGATGGTTGGAATGATAATCTCAGAGGTCTTTTGCAACCTTAATGATTCTATGATTCTGTGATTCTAACTCTGGTTATGAGCAGCTCATGGTTCGTTCTCTGGCAAGTCGGGTTCTGCTGAAACAGTGTTTGGCACTGGGGAAGGTGCTACCTTTCTGTAAATGCAGATTAAATCTCAGTAAATTGTGCTGCTGAGCTCTGCTGGAGAACTGAAGGGCTAAGGGCTCCTGAAGGGCCAGTGGCCATGGCTCATCAGGGAAGTGGTAATTCATTAAGCCATGACAATTCAATTGCCAGTGATTTTCATCTCATAGCCAACAAATGTCATAGGAATCCGCAAGAGCATTGCTTGTATTTGTGGCTAACAATATTAGGTGGTCATAATAGCCAGTATTAAACAAGAACCAAGAGTTTTGGAAGCAGTCAATATCCTTAGGGTTTAAACCAGTGACTGGGGATTAGGAAGAAATGTCTCTGATGTTCAGTGATTCCTTATCTCTGGCACCTTATGTCTCCTGCCGGAGCATCTACTCTTTGCCCAAGAAGGACTTGCCTGAGTGCAGCCCAATCTTGTTTCACCACAGGCAGGCATGGGTCTGCAGATTAAGAATGTCTCAGTGTTCTCAGTGCCCCTGAACACCCTGGTGGTTGTCTATCGCTCCGCACCGTCTCTCTCCACCCCATTTTCAACACATCATCTATTCGCACCAGGGCTCGGGATCTATCCATCCAGGTGCTCGGAGATCTCCGAGCTGCCCTGGTTCTCTCAGTCCCCGACTTCCTCAATTAAAAGCTGCTTTTATTGCAGCTTCTATGACCAGCAAATAGAGCCCGGCTTTGGTTTCGTGGGCCAGCAGCACCACCTACAGCCAGCTCCCACACTGCAGCCTGCAACAATGCACCCCCTCTTTTCCATCAGCAGCTGAGAAATAAAACAGTGACACAAATAATTTACACGTGTTAGGGTGAAAGAGAAGGCGGAAAACTGAACAGCACCCTTGGGACTGGAAAAGGTAATGTGCAGCCATATACAGTTGGTGTATTGTAATAAAAGCAGGGAGCCTTTAATGCAAAGTTTTGTACCCTTAGAGGCAAAAGGATGTGATTTCTGGCTAAACATGTTATCTGCTGATATCTTGTTCCCAGGTAGCACTGCGTGTATTTGGAGCAGTAGGACTATCAGGCTTGTAAAGTGCTTCCATCATACACAAGCTGGGAAGCAGCTTGGGCAGAGGTACAAAAACAGCTGGCAACAGAGCCAGGAGCACTGCAGCCACTGCTTCTGATTGCCTGGCCAACAGAAGGTCACTGCTACTTCCTCAGGAGCAAACAAAGAAAGTCACTGGGTTCAGTGTCCAATAATCATCCATCCAGTGCAGAACAAGGCTCCATGATGTGTTGGTGCTGTGCAGTGCTTCCAAAGGCCACTAATGGAGCAAACTTTTAACCTACAGCAGAAAACCGTACAAAATCACACTAACATGCTGCTGGAAAAAAGTAGGAGCAGCCCAGGGCATGGCTTCTCTGCAACAGATGATAGCAATTTGAAGCATAAAGCTCTGAGACATACCCCATGCACACAGATCTAGGGAGAAGCCTTTCCTGATGACCCATCACTTTAAGCTCACCAGACTGTCCTTTGAGGCCTTCAGCCATCTGGGGACCCAATGTCCTAGAAATGAGCAGGGGATAGCGTGATTCTTTCCCAGCATGAGCTGGAAATGTTACATCCTGAAGAATAGGATGGCCAAAGCTCTGAGGTTTGTATAGGAAAGGACAACCCTGCCTGGCCCTGGTGCTACATGCCATGGCTGAGGACAGCAGCTGTGGACATCTGCATCATGATACACATAGAATGATAGGAGGATGGTGTGGATGGACACACACACTCATTAAAAAAAA